>OZ005650.1:127131989-127551989 GCA_963930645.1 Salticus scenicus
CTAACCAATGAGAAACAGCAAAAAAATTAACTTAAACAAAATCTTGTTACACAGAATTTTTGTCTTTTCATGGGTGTGATAAATCCATATTTTTTATTTATGGATGACATTGCACAGGACTTCTGAAGTATCGTATACACTAAAAAGTGAAAAAATTGAACGCGTGAAAAATCCTGATTTTACGGAGAAAGCCCGGGATGCTTTTAACAAACACGCACTTTCCATGAGCCACGAATAGTATGAAAAATACCCTGAGAGAGAACTGCGTCGATATCTCTCAAGCAAACCTCAATGGTTTAGGAGCTTGCTTGAATAGCAGATGCAAAATGTGTACTTATTTCCTAGTATTGCATATTTTTTACTGATTTCTGTATTACCTTTAACAGATCTTTTTTATTTACTATTATTCCATATAATAAGAACATTTTTGTGACTCTAATATTTTTCAAAAACTAAATGTATTTATTAATTTTAATTTATTTATTTACATAGTTATTCTGCCTTCCCATGTAATCAAATCTGTCTCATTTTTCATGATAAATATAACACTGCACCCCTATTACATATGTGCTGTCATTATTCTTGAGTTAGCTTACAACCTTTGTTGTCCTTAGAGATACATGACATGTGTATTTATTTTTACAGCATAGATTAATTTTAATATTACTATTGTTCAATATTAAAAATTTAAAGCGCCTCACGTAATTATTAAAATTTATATAAAACTGTATACTAGTTATTACTATTTTTTCTATTAAACTATATCCAAATGGTTTAACCATGAGGACATTCTTCTTCATTTTTAAAGTTAAGTGTTAAAGATATTTCAAATCAAAACAGATGTAATTAAGTTTAGACTAATTTTTTAACGACATTACCGCAAAAGTACTTGTATTGCCTTTTTAGACACCTATGATAAAATTAAATAAAACATTTTAATAATAGTCTATAGATTTCCAGGCACAGGCTTTAAACATTGACTACAAATATCCTTACATTTTAGTGGAAATATTTTGAATTAATAATTTCTCACCAAGATCACCGAAAATTCGTGAATTCGCAAAGTCAAAGACTTTAGTTGATGGGGTGTCAGTTGCCTTGTAAGCAAGTAATTCTATCTGGAAAAGTTGTTTTACAGCAGAAAACAGTCACTGCCTCAAAACTATATACGTCTCTAAATGTTTTTATTATTCTCTGGAGAAACCAAACATACTTTCAAATCCTTAACAATATTACAAAAAAAGCAATGTTTATTATTAGTCATTACTCAAAGAATAACTATTATAAAACTGTAATATACTTCACGTATATCGAAGTTAATGCTTTTCACTACTATTTCTTTTATGTATTTCATTATATACTTTGTATTATAAATTTATAAAAGTTATTTATCAACATCATTCATATGAAAGTCACTATTTGAGGTACGATTAAATACTTGATATACCTTTTTAACTTATACAAGATTTAAAAAGAATTATCATTATACCCGTTTTTTGAACAGAGAAAATTTCATCCGTACATGCTTTATATATTTTATTACTTTCTATGTCTTATTATATTTTATAGTAGCCATTTATAAACATAGCTTGATTTCCCGTAAATTAATATTTGAAGTACAGCTGAATATTTGTTATACTATTGCATATAAACAGCATTGCACCCATTTTCGGAAAAAAAATTTATGTATTTCATTATATTAGCTATGTGATACTGTATGAAACTGATGTACATTAAATCGATTTGTGATATAAAATTATATATATTAATAACAGCACGCTTTATCTGCTTCGCTAATTACTATATTTCAAAAATTAAAATAATAATAATAACTCTATTTTAAACCACTTTTTACATAAAAATAAAATAAATCCCATTGAAATCGCTTAAAGCCCCGTTTCCGGTGCTGGTTGCCTTCAGAGCGACTTCCCCCTTGCATTGTGTCGGTTCTAGGTGCATCACTGCTTAAATTTGCGCCTTAAACAGGCATTCCAATTTAGGCGAAAACTAAACGATCAGTGAAGTTGCAGTTAGTCAAAAACTGCCTTTTTCTGGCAGGATACCATATTCACTCTATGTTGACAGAAAAAAAAAACTAATCAGAATTACCAAAATCTGGCTACCAAGTGTATGAACAGACTTCAAAACGAACCTCTGTAGTATTCTGTAGCTGGAGGATCATCCGTTCATCGACAGAGCAACTGACATAACACTAAGTTTAACTTTGTCCCTGTCTTGTCATTCATACGGTTTAGGATGATGTGAAGATATTGAAAGATATTTTTTCTTTTATCAGTTGACATTTTTTCTGTTAATTAACTTCAAAACGTAATATATTGTCCCTTGGAGGTTCGAAGCCACGATCTTCGCATTATTAGCACGACACCCTTACATACCAATATGATCGACCTCGTAAAGTCTTTTACACTTACGCTTCTATATCCGTAACCGACCACTTCTTAAACTTACATATTTTAAATTAATAATAAAAAATAAAAGATTCGGAAATTCGGAAATCGGGCTTCAAGGTGCATCAGGTGTGATCTAAACGGACCTCTAGCAAAATTCTGTAACTCTGCGATCAGCCATTTACCTAAAAAGCGACACACATGCGAGCACATATTCTTTTATTATATGTAGTGTAGATATACTATTTTTATATTTACGTGAATTCAATATAATTGACATTGTATTCACGTTTGGAACAGAAAATTTCATTTATACTCGCTTTATGCATTTTATTGTATTTTATGTTTCAGAATACTTTATAAAAAACATTTAAAGACGCAACTTTATAAATCTCAAGTCACTATTTGAGGTGCAGTTTAATATTAATTAAACTATTTTATTTTATACTACATTAAAATATAATTAACATTGTACGCATGTTTGGAACAGAAATTTTTTCTCGTACTCTCTTCATGTATTTCATTAATTTATGTTTTAGGACCCTTTATAAAAATATTTATAGATGATATCTTACAAGCCGTTATTTCAGATACAGTTGAAAAGTTTTTATGTTATTTTAATTTATACATGACTTAAAAATAATTAACATTGTGCCTACTCTTGTAGCAAGAAAAGTTCTTAAGGCATTTAAAGTTTTAGAAGAAATATATATGTATGGCACTTAAACAATTCTAAAACTATTTATATTCAACCTATTTTCTTAATATTTGAAGTGTTTCATAATCTAAGCATGAAACATGATATTTCTTTCTTGTTAAATGATTCTAAAAAAGTAAAAATATTCACTTCACCTATTTTAAAATTGATTTTTTAGACATTGTAGATTCCAATCTTGAAGATTTGTAAGACTTAAAAAAAAAAAGTATCGATATAATTTTCTCTAAGTGTTTCATAAGCGTTACATAATACAATGTCTACTTCATTTTTCTTACTATTTTAACTGCAAATTTCGTCACTTCATAAGAAATATTGAAATAATATAAAGAAACGTACATTACATAATAAATATGATATCGAATCGAATAATGTAAGTGTACCTTTAATAGATTTAGTGCATTAACAAAATGAAATTCATTCAACATAGAATATTTTATTTACTAGTCCCACCCATCTTTCTTTAAAAATGTGTTTAAAAACATTTTGTAAAAGAAAAAAAAAAGATTTATACATACAAAAGATTTACACATACATAAAAAGTTTTTACACATACATATTTTCCAGTAGTTACTGAAACATTGATGTTGTGTGCATCATCTTATGTAAAGTGATACGGAGTAATATAAAAAAAAAAAAAAAATACGCATAATTTATTACGCAACCTGCGTAGAGTATATAGACATATAAATTAAGATATTGAAAAAATCTTTCTATCTATAAATTACTTTTAAATAATTTTTCCTTGCTGTAAAATGCTCTAGATTTATTTCCTAATCGAATAATACAGATAATTTCTTTCAAATTCAGGCATAGTGCTTTGAAAACTTACTTTTTTGTTTCATTATATATAAGGACTTAAAACATAATGCATCATCTTTCAAACATTATATCTTAGAAAGAAGTTAACAGCTGAATTTCATTTAATTTTTATTACCGAATTGTAAATGAAACACTCAAATGTTGATTGTATCGGGTATTGCTATTAAAAAATATCATATCGAACTGTTTCAAAAATTATCGTTTTTTTAGGGGAAAAAATAGTATAAAGTAAAAATAGTATGAAAATAGATCTTTTTACAAAATAAAAAGAAAATTTTCTTTTCGATGATATAAATTGTTTCTAGAAAAGAAGATGATGCTTTTTTCTTTTACGGGAATTCATCTGCTTGAGTGTAAAGATCGTAAAGCTCGTTTTCTGTCAATTATTTTTCATTTATGGTTACTAATTGCTCTGATTTTCAATATTTTGCATGTTGAAGGTCAATTCAAAAAAGCTGATTTCACGTTATGCATAAGCTATACAATATCAGTCTTTATATCTGTTGCAACTTACACGATTTTATTTTTAAAAAGGCATCAGATATTAAAACTTAAGAAAGTTATTACAAGATATCAAATTAAATCATCGGTAGCATATGTTTTACTAAAAGCTATTCAGCTTCTAAATCTATTATTTTTCCTAATTTATCCATCACTGTTTACATATATCTTCATGAACAATAAAGTAACTTATATGAATTTTAATGATTTACTGCTTCTAGAAATAAGATCACGTGCCATCACATTTCTTCAAATAACATTACCTTTTTCAATAACACTGTTATATTTAACCTTTTGCTATTGGTGTTTTTCATCGCTTAAAATAATTGAAAATCGAATAAAACTTCCCAATACAATTTTAAAAGAAAGCCGAATTATCTCAACTTTACATAGTTATAGAAGTATTCTAAGTATTGCATCTTCAATAGAAAATGCATTTTCTACTATAATATTTTTCTCGATAGTGTTATACATGATTATTGCTTTTACAAATATGGGGAATTTAGTCAGACGAACTTTCACATACAGTTACATCATGTCTTTTCAAGTACTGATTACGTTTGTATACGCAATTTTTAGCGTGACTGTTCTTACGCTGTATGCATCTGAAACACCTGTAATTATTGAGAGGATTAAACTGAATTTGTGCAAATTAGAAGAGGAGATGTTGTTAATCTGCCATGACAAACAAACTAGACTCATGAAATTATTTATTGAGACATACGCAAAAAGAGATGTTTTTGCATTTTCTGCTTGCAATATGGTAACTTTCAAACGTTCGCTAATAATCACATGCTATGGTACACTTATTTCTTATGGATTGTTGCTACTTCAAATAAAATGATTTTACTTGAAGAAAGCAGTTTTTATTTTTGAATTGAATTGAATATTATTTGATTATTAATGGTAGAAATTGTATGATTTATATGAATGGAAATGTAGACAACTGATATAAATGTAAATGTATGAATAACTATTAAGGTCTACAATCCTCATTAGTTTTATAAATATTTTCATTTTAGAAATTCCTTTATTTAATAAAAATAATTTTCCTTTTATTCTTCTTTATTTAACAGAATTATTAAATGTATATTAGTTATTAAAAAAAAAAATAGAAATAAAAAAATCCCACAATTAGGAAATTTTTCATTTATAAAAGTCAACACATTAAAATACTGTTGCACTTCTTTAATTTTTATATAGGTATTTCTTTCTTTCTTTCTTTAGTTATCTATTGTAACCTAGCATTATATATAATTTTAAGCAGGAAAGCAGTATCTTGAGATTTCATTTTTTCTTTGTATATCCAGTATGGATTTTTTGTTGACAATTAATGTTCAAATTGCTCTTTGTAAAGAAAAAAAAAAAAAAAAAACTGATACATCAGATTTATACTTTTCTTCTTTAACATTGACTGTTAAAAACAACTTTTCAGAGCTCCGAGTATTGCGCAATACTATTTGTGAATTCTCCCCCTCCCATCGAACTATGTCACGTGACTCTTTCAAAAAAGAGAACTATGTTTAACTTTTGTTTTAGTTAGAAGTGTGGTATTGCGGTGTGCAAATATGTAGCAGTGGCTCTCTAGCCGATTAACCAAAAATGTTAAAATTAATCAGTTTCATTTCTTTTGTAAATAGTTATTTCTTTTGTGTGTTGTGTATCATCGTAATGTGTCCGTGAAATTAAAAATTATGTTTTAAGTGTGACAATGAGTCAAGTCATCTTCTTTATAAATCTTAAGAACATTCTATTCTGCATTCGTTGTTTAAAGTGGCATCCCAACGTTGGGCCGAATGACTAAGTGATGTCGGCGGCTAAAGAATGGAAAATAATTACAGATAAGTAAATTTTAATATTTATTTGATGATTGTTTGAACAGGAACTAAAGGACCTTGGGCATTGCACAGAGTGTGTTAATAAATTAACACTTGAAAATATTGATTATCCTAATCAATGTATACACATTTCTTAGAATCTTTATTCTATATGTTTAGTAGAGTATTTCGATCATCCTGATCTTAACGAATTTTAGATCGCCCAGATCTTATTATATTTGCATACCAGTTTCCTTTAGTCCCGGAAGTTATTTTTTGATTCATATTTATTGATATATTAAGAATTTTGATAATTAAACAAGAATGTAGAATGCTATTTATTAAGAAATAAGTTGAAATAATGGTGTATTGATATTTAATAAAATATATTCTAATATAATTCTAATATAGAAGAATATATAAAGTAGATCATAGAATCGAGTTGCTTAAAATAAATTAAGAACAACATCTCTGTTTTTCGGCGCCATTGCATTTTGCAAGGAAAAATAAACAAGTGAACTTTCATTATTATTGCGTAATCGCTTTCAGTAAAAGCGAAAAGAAAAAAGTTTTGTTTACTTTATGATTTATTATGACACTTTAAAAGATTAAATAAAGGTTGTTGTATAAATATTTTAATCTTATTGAATAGATTTATTTCTGATAAATGATCATAGAATAAATATTATTTTCTCTTGAACACATTTACGAATTATAAAATAATAAGCAACTCATAATACATAATAATAATAATGAAAGAATGAATAAACAATTTTTTGTTGTTGTTGAATAAAACGAATTTTACACAGATTTGTTTATAATAAAGATATATTAAATAGACATCTTGTTTATTTTGTTGAATTGATAATTATATTTTTATCATTTGCATTAAAAATAAAATTTTGGTGGAATCCGTACATCAATTTGAAATATCTTGTATTTTCAATTACTCAGAAATGCTTCAGGAAGAGTATTTCTTATTTACTTTCAAATAGTTATTTGAAAATAGGGGTTAAAAGAGTTATTATTTCCTTTATATGTTCTTTATTACTTTAGTTCTTGAATTTATTTATTGAATAAATTGGTTAATTTAAGTTGTTTAACATATAACAATAATATATATATATATATATATATATATATATATTAGTGATCTCTGTGATTTATATAAAATATTTTGGGCTATATACGTTCGCGTACTGCACATTTTTAGATATATTTTAAATTATTAAAATTCAGTTTAATCATGTCTTATATGGCTAGAGGAAAAAAACAAGATCTAATTGAATTAGCGGGCGAATTAGATATAAAAATAGATGAAAATTTGAAACTTTTAGACATTAGAAATGCTATAGTGGAAAGTCCAGATTATGATGCAGAATTCACAAAAGAATGTTTGAATCGCATCATACGGGATAGGAAAGAAAAAGAAGATTTTTCGCTGAAAGAAAAAGAATATGAAAGGTTATTTGAACTAGAGAAAACCAAATTACAGGCACAAGCTTGTGCTGCTCCTGATGCAGTATTACCTACCATGCCCTTTCTTCCGTAGACACAAGCATGCCAAAATTAGAAATAAGCAAATTAATCCCAAATTTCGATCCGAAAACCGCTGATATAACCTTATATTTAGATTTATTTGAAAAACAATTAACATTTTTGAAGGTACCAAAACCAAAGTGGGTCGTATATCTTGTAGGTCTTTTGCCAACTGATGTCGCCAAACTAATTGCAAAAGAATCAGTTGATGATGCTCAGAATTATGATAATGTTAAGGAAATTCTCTTAAAATGTTTTAAATTAAGTGCTGAGAAGTTTCGACAACTTTTTGCCCAACACCGTAAATGTCCAGAAAGTACATGGCGAGATTTTTATTTTGATTTGCAAAACTATTTTGATGGGTGGCTTAAAGAATCTAAAGTTTCATGGTTGGAAGAGTTAAAAGATTTAATACTGGCAGATCAAATAAAAAAGAAAGCTCCTCCCGAATACAAAGAGCATTTTTTGGACCACTGGAGCGAGTGGAACATTCCTCTTGAACTTGCCGATAAACTAGATTCATATGAAGAACTTAGACTAGTAAGAAATAAAAATGTTAGAAAGGAATCCCCTAAATTCCCACATGGAAATACTACCCAAAATTCAAGAAATCACCCCCAAAATCCTAAAACTGCGTCATCGAGAGATTATACGAAAAATGAAGATCGACCACGTGTTAGTTGCTATGGTTGTGGCAAACGAGGTGTTATTAAGGCTAAATGCTCCGCCTGCTCCCCCTCTTCTAGGAAAAGTTCAGCTGAGTTCAAAACTATTCACCTTCAGTCATTATCTATCGAAGAACCTCAGTCGACACTTATAAGAGTAAAAATTAATGGAATAAATGGAATAGTGTGTGCTGACACTGGAGCCAGTCACACTATAGCTGGTGAAATATTATATCGCTTCTTAACAAAACGAGGTGTAGAATTTGAGAAAACTTGTATGAATGTAACGTTAGCTGATGGTCTCCAAAAAGAAACTGAAATCTATTCAGCCGAAGTAGATGTACAAATTGAAGGACGATCTTTCCGAATAACTTTGTTTGCGTTACCTACTGCAAAGAATAACAGAACATTGTTGGGAAATGATTTTTTGCGTACTGCTGGAATCGTTTTGGATATTCGAAATAATATATGGTATTACCATGATAATCCAAAGCAGAAATTTGATTTCAGTGAAGATGATTTCAGGCCGTCTCAAAATCCAGTATATTCTGCTGAAGTTAACGAGCTTATGTTGAAAGAAAATGAAGGAGCCCATCTTTCTGATGAACAAAGGTCAGAACTGAATAATTTATTGAATGAATATGAAGATATCTTTGAACCAGGGGAAGAACCGACTAACAAAATTCAACACTATATTGACACTGGAAGTAGTCCTCCTGTCGCAGTACCGCCGTACCGCATGTCCCCAGCAAAGAAAGAGATGTTGAAGAAAGAGCTAGACGAGTTGTTAGCTAGCGGAACAATAGAAGAATGTGAATCTCCTTATGCTTCACCGGTGGTATTAGTACCTAAGCCTAATGGTCAAGTACGACTTTGCGTAGATTATAGAAAACTAAATTCTATTACAAAGACTGATAAATACCCATTACCCAGAATTGATGATCTTCTTCACGAAGCTAAACATACCCCTTTTATGTCAACCATTGACTTAAGGAATGGGTACCACCAAATTGAAGTAAATCCTGCGGACCGTGACAAAACTGCGTTTATTTGTCCCTTTGGAACTTTCCGATACCGGAAAATGCCTTTCGGCCTCAAGAACGCCCCATCAACATTTCAACGTATGATTGATAATTTTAGAAATTCCTTAAAGAACATATTAGTCCTTTCCTATTTAGATGATATTATCATCTTGTCTGAAACTTTCAATGAACATTTAGATAATTTGAGTGCAGTTTTTAGGAAATTACGAGAATTTAAGTTGCACGCTAACCGTGAAAAATGCAATTTCGCTTGTAACCGTGTAAAGTATCTCGGACATTACATTACGAGTAAAGGACTTGAAGCTGATCCTGATAAAATTGCTGCAATACAAGAAATACCAGCTCCAAAGAATGTAAAGCAACTGCAGTCCTTCCTGCAAACTTGCTCATGGTATAGAAGGTTTATCCCAAAATTCTCTGAAGTTGCTAGACCTTTGACTAATTTGACGAAGAAAAACACTGTTTGGGTTTGGGGAGAAGAACAAGAAACATCTTTCGGAACCCTAAAACATCTTCTAATGAGTCCACCCATTCTCAGTCAAAATGATCCAACTAGACCATATATATTAAGAACAGACGCTAGTAACTATGCCCTTGGTGCAGTTTTGTTACAAGGCACTGGAGCAGAAGAACATCCAATTGAGTATGCAAGTAGGTTACTCACAAAGGCCGAAAAAAACTACTCCACGACTGAAAGAGAGGCCTTAGCCATCGTATGGGCTTTGGACAAGTTTCGTGCATATATTGACGGTCAAGAAGTCACTGTAGCAACCGAGCATCAACCTCTTAGATGGCTAATGAACTTAAAGTCTGCAACAGTTCGCCTCGCGCGATGGGCACTACAGGTACAATCCTTCAACCTGAAGATAGAATACGTGCCTGGTAAGGCTAATGTCGTTGCTGATATGTTGTCCAGACCTTTCTGTCCACACGAAGAAGAAAAATGTGAAATTTGTTCAATTTCAATAGATATCCCTCCGCGAAGTCCAAGAGAAATACGAGAAGAACAATTAAAAGATGAAGATATAAAGAAAATTATCGAGTCTTTGGAAAGTATAGGTAAGAATGAAGATTTCGCTAACTGGAGTAGTCGTGGTTACTTGATGAATGAAGGCGTTTTATATAGATATTCTCCCGAAGCAGAATCAGAAGAAGCGCAATTAGTAGTCCCGGTTCAAGAGCGAGAAAGAGTGTTAAAAGAGCATCATGATGCACCCTCAGCTGGACATTACGGAAATGAAGGAACATTCGATAGAATCGCCAAGCGGTACTACTGGACTGGTATGCGAAGATATATTACAGAATATATCAAGAGTTGCCCCGATTGCTGTCGTTATAAACCTAGTAACCAGAAGCCATCTGGATTATTACAAACACCCATCTATATTCAACGATTTGAATCCCTTTCAATTGATTTATTCGACCCTTTACCTAAAAGCAATGAAAAGAAATGGATCTTCATCATAGAAGATTGTGCCACCAAATGGGTGGAACTATTTGCATTAACTTCCGCAACTGCTAAAGAGTGTGCGATCACTCTAATAGAGGAAGTGTTCCTTAGGTATGGTTTACCTAGACGGGTAATAAGCGACAACGGGCCGCAGTTCGTAAGTGCTGTAATGCAACAAGTTTGTTACATCCTGGGAATCGCACAAACCCTAACTCCGGTTTATCATCCACAGGCAAACCCTGTGGAAAGGAAGAATAGAGATCTAAAACCCCGCCTGGCCATGTTGGTTGGAAATGATCATACTACGTGGAGTGAGAAGCTACCAACAATCAGATTTGCCCGTAACACAGCAAAATGTGATTCAACTGACCAGACCGCTGCATATCTCATGTTTGGGCGAGAACTACGTACTACCGATGATATTGCGCATGATTTCCGGAGTGTTGTCCACAATGATAATTTCGTTCCCGAAATAACACCGTACTTGAAGAGATTTGCCAATTTCACGAAACAAGTACGAGATCGAATTGAGGAAAGGCAAGACCAGCATAAACGCTATGCAGACAGAAAATTTAAAAAGGCTCCTTCTCTCAAGCAAGGTAACGAGGTATGGGTTAATACCCACCCTATTAGTGATTCTAGTAAAAATCGAACTTCCAAATTCATGCCGAGGCGCGATGGCCCTTATACTATTCTATCACAGAGATCACCAGTTTCGTATACATTAAGTACTATAGATAATCCTTTTACACCCATAGGGAATTACCATGTATCCGCTCTTCAGCCATATACGGGTCAGGACAACTACTCCTGTTCGTCCGATCCAAAGGAGAGGTCGACCGACGAGGACTACAACCTCAACTAGTAGAAAAGATAGTCAACCACGAGAACGGTTGCCCAAACGCCCTGCTGTGCCCACCAGGAAGTAACCCCCCAGAAAAGCAAGCTGTATACCGAGGACGACGTACACAGCTTGAGGGGAAGTCTGTAAAGAAAAAAAAAACTGATACATCAGATTTATACTTTTCTTCTTTAACATTGACTGTTAAAAACAACTTTTCAGAGCTCCGAGTATTGCGCAATACTATTTGTGAATTCTCCCCCTCCCATCGAACTATGTCACGTGAATCTTTCAAAAAAGAGAACTATGATTAACTTTTGTTTTAGTTAGAAGTGTGGTATTGCGGTGTGCAAATATGTAGCAGTGGCTCTCTAGCCGATTAACCAAAAATGTTAAAATTAATCAGTTTCATTTCTTTTGTAAATAGTTATTTATTTTGTGTGTTGTGTATCATCGTAATGTGTCCGTGAAATTAAAAATTATGTTTTAAGTGTGACAATGAGTCAAGTCATCTTCTTTATAAATCTTAAGAACATTCTATTCTGCATTCGTTGTTTAAATCTTTAAAAATTTATATTCTAATCAACTCTAACGAATTACTATTCAGAGTACAGTAAATTAATGTTTGAATAGTAAATTACAATTTATTATTAAAATTATTTTGAAAAGTTCATTTAATGAGTTTTTTGAATATATACCAGTTGGTCCAATATATTCCGAATATATACCGGTGATCAAAAAGAACAGAAAAAAATTAAAAAAATATATTATACAAAAAGCATTTATAAAATATTCACAAATTATTAAAAAAGTATAAATTAATATCTAATACTTAAAATTGTATATGAAAGCTGTCTCATGTCACGTATGTCGCAAAGGATATTAGTCCATAAGCAATTCGGATGATTTCCCTTTTTTTTTTTCGGAGATGCTGACGTGTTGACTTGGATCAGGAAATCCGTTTAACTATTTCTAGACTCTTCGAGTTATTGAAAGGCTCTCATCTAAAATTATCAGAATGGAACTCAAATGTCACAATTTTTTAAATATGTAAATAGCTTACCAATGTTTAGGGTTAACGGCAAAAGCATATAACTTTTTAACCCCCCCCCCCCCCCCCAAAAAAAAAAAAAAAAAAAAAAAAAAAAAAAAAATAAGGATTACTGTAGCTCAATATTAAAATTCTTTACACTAATTAATAATTTAAAAATCAAATAACTACAAAACTATGACAGCTCAAAATATCTAACAAATAAAACCTGGATGTTTAATAAGGAAATCCGTAAAATTAGATATAAAACAATCATAAAAATTAATCTACAAGACCGATATCTGAAAGTAATACAACAAAGAAAGAAACTACATTCTATCCAAAAATTCTTTCTTTTCATACTTTGAGGGAATATAATGCACTATCATACTACGTATTAACTGCTTTCACTGGAATTGAACCAGTATCATTAATGCTAGTATAGAAATAGCCAAAACAAATACTCTATAACTTAATAAACATGAAATTAAGAACCCAGCTTTCATGTAAACATCCGAATTACCATCACTTTCATCTCCAATTTAAAATTTACCCCTACACAGATAATTCTTAAACATACAGTGGCCGTCTTTTGTAGTTTAGAAGCCCAACTCTAAAATCTTCACTTGATTCTACAGACTAAAGGACAATAATTTTGTAAATAAAGTTCATGTTATTAACCAAAGTTTCGATTGGATAACACATGACTGAAAATTTAAACATTGTCAAACATAGACCAGTACCTTATCCTGTCTGTGGGCAGTTTATGCTCACAGAGCAAATAACGTAATTGTCCGATGCACAAAACATAGCTACCTACCTAATGCACAAACTGAGTTTATTATATATTCAAGACCTACGTTTACTACTTTAGCAATGAATATGTAGAACCCCAGACTAAAACTGCTATACCCCGTTTTACAATTAAGCATTTTCTCCCTAAAATTTATTCTATGATAGAAAATTAATTCAGCAAAAACTGATATATCATATCATGGAGGTCTGGCATTAACCAGCATTCTGCTGAAGTAATGCTACTAAATTAGAAAGGAACTAAAATAAAGTATTGAGATAAACATAAAGACTTATGAATATGAATTTTTTTGTGTCAGATTATTGAGTCTGATTGGGGGGTGGGGGAGGTGTAGCGTCTTGAATCGTTAAGCGGTTTCTGCAACAGTATCATATTGAGGAGAATTATATCTAGAATAAATTCATTACAAAGACTAAAGTAATACGCTACAAATTGGCATGTATAATGCCATAAACGCATGTTTGAAAGTGTAAGGACAGGCATAATAAATAAATATTATATTTCTGTTAGTATTTTCTTAAGGGGGTTATTATGATAAAAATGATATCTGGTAGCAGGGGGTCCATGCCAAGAAAATGTCGTTAAAGTTCCAACCTCGGGTAGTCTGAAACTGTTAGAAATATTTTTTTTAAACCAAACAGAATTTTATGCGTTGATTTTTCTATTTTAGCAATGAAATAAAAAATTTTCGTTTAAAAGTAAAATACTTTAAACGAATATTCATTTACTTTTAGGAATATGCTGAAATCATAAGGACTTAATTATAATTACCGACAATAGGTACTCAGAAAAGTCATTTAGTAAATAAATTTAGTTTGATGAAACATATTAAAATGGTTCAAAAAGAAATTATGAATTCACTGAGGGGTGCAAAATCTCCAATAAATAAATAAAAATGAAAATTATTTGTTCCAACGTATTTAGCACCTGAAAAATTAAACAAAAAACATGTTTTTTAAAAAACTTAAAAAAATTTTGAAAGATTTTCATATTTCAAATAATTTTATTCTGTTCTCGATTATCTCGAGGATGCCAATTTTTCAATTTCTTTTCCTTCTTTTCTTTTTCTTTTTCTTTCTTTTCTTTTTCTTTTTCTTTCTTTTCTTTTTCTTTCCTTTCATTTATTTATTAATTTTTCATTTCATTTCTTTTCCTTTTACATTTAATTCCCTAAAAGTACAAAGGAAAACATATCTGTAGACGATAAATTACAATTCAATAACCATTTTTCCATTGAAAATATCTGAAATAACGTTTTTTATTTATTTGCGGGGTTCATTTTTATTTTTATTTTTATTTTATGTTATTTTATTTTATTTTTTTTACGAATAGCAGCATTGACATTTATTTTGTTTTTTATTTATTTATTTTTAATTTTTTTTTTCACTCTAATCATCACATTTTATCTTTTCTGAGGAAAAGGATGTCGGAGATAGAAAAAACAATGTAATAAGAAAAAACTATTTGCACGGTGACAAATAGAGCACATTTGTTAATGTAAAGTTTTCAATTAATTGATTTGAAGGCTATAGAAAATTTTAACCAACAATAATAATGCCTACCTTGGAGTATTTGGCAAACATTAATACCTCTCTTGACGTTGAGGACTCTCTGGTACGGGAGGAGATGCGGTAGCCAACAAAACATTTTGGCGCCTTTGGCAGCAATTTATTATTATTATTATTTATTTATTTTAATATATAGAGATATTCGATTTTTATATGAATTAGAAACTAACTGTAAAAGTTGAATGTGGTAAAATGTATAAAAGAAATAGAAAATAATATCGTCTCACATAAATTAACTATGGTTTAGCGCATTATTTCAAATAATGCTCGAGTTAAAAACGTTTGAAACTGTCTTTTCAGTAGTTTATAATGAAACTAAGCATGTTTACATGCAAAAGCACTTATAAAAAGCTCTTTGCTTTCCTGAAATTACATTTATAATTGCATATTTTTATAAAAATCCCTAAATTATGATATATTTAATTACATTTGTAAAATAAAATATTTACATTTAAATGTTACTCTCAAAACACTTTCTGAAATAAATATGTTCATTATATTTTAGATTGAAAATATTAACTTTATGAATTAATAAATCACGTATCAATAAATTAATTTATAAAGCGATATGTAAATGCTTTTTTTTTTTTTTTTTTACAATATCTTTAAAAGAGACCGGTAAAGCATTTAAATAGTAATTATACTTACATTTTAAATGTACGTTTTATTCAGTAATCCAGGTTTAGAAATGATATGGAGAAATGAGGGTATAAATTAAATAAATTGTAATGAATATCTAGCAGTTTGACATTGTATTCTAAAAAGGATTCCGGTAACCGGAAGCATTCATAACTATGAGAAAACTCGCCTGTGCGTGCCTGCCGTTACAGCTACTTGATTTCAAGAAAATAAGGGGACTGTTCAGGGTGTTTGGAAGTAGATGCTTTGCGTCATTTCCTTTTATAAAATCAAGGATACCATGTTGATTGAAGCTTTAAAAATTGATTACCTAACTGCAAATATATCCCATGAACAAACATAGCTTCAAAATGATAAAATTATTAGCAAGTAATATATTCTGTATATAAAAAGTTTTGTGAAATTTCCTTTTTACTTCCATTACCCTACAACCGTAGGTAATGGAAGTATTGTATTCGGTCCAAAAATTCGATATCGAGATTTCACCTGATTTACATATTTAAAGATCGCCTGAGTAAAAAAAAATGGATTTTGGGAATTGGCCATTATGTACGTGTGTGTGCGCGCGCGCGTGTGTGTGTGCGTATGCGTATGTGTGTATATATGTGAGGAATATTCTGGCTATTATTTCTCGGAAACTAATAAAGATAGAACAACGAAACTTTATAATTTAAACAGGTCTGGTGTACAGATGAAGTTTGCAAATTTTGGTGAAAATTGGAAAACCGGAAGTGGAATATTTGAAACCGGAAGTGTATCCCTATCTCAAAAAGAGATCTAACATTTTTCTTCAAAATTGCTGTACAAACACTCTATTAGATATTCTTCCGAGTTATATAGTTGGTTAGCTCAGGAAAAATGATAGGCGTCCTGTATAAATAGCTGAATTTCAGGTCCTGCAAGTGCGTCCCTTTCAAAACGGCTGAATGATTTTTTTCAAACTTGTCGTATTTACCCTCCTTTAAATATCCTTTTGCATTTAATTGTTGTTTTCTGATCAATAATTAATGTGCCAAGCTTTAGTAAAAGTTGGTATCTCAAAAACGGCTCCAACGATTACCTTGAAAATTGTTACGTAAACCCGTTTTAGATATCCTTTCTCATGCTTTACTTGGTTATCACAGGAAAATTAATAGTCATCCTGATCAGATAGATCAGTTTTAGATCGTAGAAATTGCTATTAAAAAAAATCATTGTGTAAACCCTGTTTTATAGGTTTTTACATGCGTATTAACTTTCTCTTACTGGAAAATTTTAGGTGTCTATTTCATTTGGCCAATTCTATGTCTTATGATAACACTATGTCCAAAAAGTGCATATAATACATGTAATAGTGGGTAATGGAATTCGTGTGGTGTTTCACACCAGATTTTTTATCATTTCATACAACGCTATTATTCGTTATGTACAATGTCCCTTAAAATGTAATTAATAGTTAAAAGTAAATGAAGTAAACAGGTTATGCAATGTAGTGCACTTTTAAACTTGGTGTGATAAATGCATTTTATATCGGACAAAATAAATCAATTATTACAGCTCAGGGTATTCGTACGTGCTCTATAATTTGGATGATTTTTACTTTTATAGCAATTGCATATCAAGTTTATCCTGAAATACAGGCTCTTGCTATAGGTATTACACTGTTTTTCAGCTTTGTTGTCTAAGTGATTTCTTTTAACATAACACATTTGACGCTTCTTCTTAAAAGTGACGGTTTATATCAGCTCCAAAAAATTATAAAAATCAAAGGAATAAATCTGTACTGATAAGTATAAAGGATTTAAGTCCAAAATTGTGAATTTTGAGTTAAGTACATAGTCAGACTCAGAAAAAAATTCTCTATCAATTGGTATAATGGACTTAAATCCATGTCATTTAGTCTTTGAGAAAATCCATTGGTAAAAAAAGATTCACGTCAGAAATTTACATTAATCTTTGGTATAAAATATTTAATTCATTTTTTTCCCTTTATTAAATGAAGATTGACAATCACTGAATGGTATAAAGCGTATAAACTAACATAATATCTTTTTCCTAATCGATTCTGCTGATTAGTTTTTAGTTAGTTTAACTTTATTTTTCGTCTCCTGAAAAATCAAGAACATAGACTTAAATCCTTTATACTTATCAGTACAGAAATATCAAATGCAAAACACAATTCTTGTTAAACCCAATGCAAGTATTGAATGTAATTACATTTTTTATTTTTATTTTTTTCTTGTGGTACTTCCTAACGAAACCAAGGTAGAACGCAGGTTACTAAAATCCTTCAAAGAACTTTTTGTCATGTACGCTTATATTTTTAATCACATTACTTTGACACTCTTCCATTAAGTTGTTTTATGCAATTTATCTATGGTGTTCTATTACTCGAAATAACTTCAAGAAAAATATGTGTAGCAGAGATTGTGCTTAATTTTAACTACAATTAAACTGTTAACAATAATATTTATTATTAAATGACATTGATGTAATGTTTTGTAAGCAATGATTTTGTATTAGGAGTGCTTATTTCAATTTAATATTTAAAATAATCTGGTGTGTCACTCACACGACTTCCTGTTACCCTGAAATTTAACACTATAAATACAGGTTGGAGATTAAGAGGTAACATAACGAGTACTTTTATGTAAATCTATGTTTGAACAATTCAAATTAGGCTTCCGAAGAGTTTTATATGATAATTAGTTCGTGTGAGGGGGCTACCTCCACATTCAACCCCCCCCCCCGTATAGTTACATTTATATAGTCTTTTAATCTGTTATTAAAATTAAGAGTTCACTTAAAATTATTTAGACAAGTTTCAACGCATCTTTCCTAGAAACTTATCAATCTTGATTAAACTTTTCCAGTAACGAACTTATGTTAACTTGAAAATACAACCTTTGGATCTCCCGAAATTATTTGTTTTTAAGTTACTGTAACAGACACAGACAAAGATCAAACGTTAAAAAACTTGACTTCGGTAATCAGGAAGCCTAAAACGACTAAATATACAAAAATCAAACGATGAATATTTAGCTTAAATACACACATTATTTATCATATATCTAAAAGAAATTTATTTCAGTTCCTCAGCAGCTTTCCTGACATGGTAAAATATTATAGTAAAGCACTTCCACTAACAATAAAAAAGAATGTTATCGCTTAAATATTTGCAGTCCTGTGTATCTTTTGAAGATTGTGTACAGACCACATGGTGCACCTAAATATAATCCTATAGTAATAATACACGGCACAACCTAAAATACACTTTCCTGAATTTTCAAGTATTGTCGTACGATAATCTAGTCATTTTGTGTAGCACTGTAAACGAACATTGAATGGTTTCTACGCCATATTCTACATGACACATGTTTTTACGTATATACTCATTTCATTTGGTTTAGTGCTGTCTATAGATGTTAAACTCTACTTAACTGCAATTTCCCCCATAGGCGTAATGTAATTGAATGATCTTGGGTGTCCCTGTACACGAACCATTTGCTTCATCTCAACGAAAAGCTTACTGTAGCATCGCTATATCATACACATTTAGAATACCGAGTTTGGAATTTCTGCTACAATTTGTTCTTGAGTTATGCTGATAACAGGCAGACACACGCGCACAGAAACACAAAGAGACCAACCGCTGAAAATATGATTTTTGGATTCAGGGAACATCAAAACGTGTAAATATAACAAAAACTCACTTTCGAAAATTTGACCCAAAAACAATATTTTCTCTTCCTTATGGGTAAGAGAAAGCAAAAACAGAAAAAAAAATAATTACAATCAATAATAATAAGAAGAAAAAATTAAAATTAATATATATATAAACTTTTCTAGATATTAGATTGGTAATCGATCCATGTATTTATGAAAAATAGGCGTAATATGCTGATCAATGTAAAAATTATCCTGAATGCTATTAAAACATTTCAAAAGTATTGAAATGATTTTCTTTGCATGTTTAAAAGTGTTTCGTAATTTAAGTGCTTAGTGTTACTTTTTTTTTTCTTTCTCTGTTTTGTTTAACTGGATATTTTGCCGTGTCATTACAATGCATTGTATAGAAAATAAATAAATAAATAAATAAGATTGTCAAATCGATTAATGTAAGATATTTTATATACTTAAGTCTATTAACAAATTGAAATTCTATCGACATAAAATATTTTATTTACTAGCCTCACCTATCTTTCATTGAAAATGCATTAAAAAGCATTTTATTAAATTTTTTTAATAAAAGGGTGTTTATTTCTTTAGCCGTACATTATTCTTTTTGGTTATTGCTGAAATATCCTGGTTGTGTGCATCACCGTCATACATGAAAACATAAAACGTGTAATACAAGATTTATTATGTTACCTGCATAGGTTATAGAGTTATAAACTAAGATATATAAACATTTAAAAGTAATAAATAAAACTATATTGTCTATACTTTACTTTTAACCTTAGTTATTCTTACTGTGAAATGCTCTCAACTATTTTTCCCAGTTAAATGATATCAATGATTTTCTTGAACTTCAAATATATATCATTAAACTGCAAATATTTCTGATTTATTAAATATAAAGACTTAAAAAATAATGCATCATTTTTTTTAATATAACCATTTTTTAAAAAGCTAACAGTTGAATTATATGAAATTTTTAATACTAAATGGCAAATTAAGTATAATGCAGATAATATAAATTAACATAATGTATCTTCTTTCGAACATTATCGTTTTTTAAAAAGTTAACAGCTTAATTTTATTAAATTTTTATTAACGAACGCTAAATGAAACTCTCAAATGTTGATTATATCTGGCATTGCTACTAAAATAATATAATATCGAACTTTTCTAAATGTTATAATTTCTTTAGTGAAAATATTTGTACAGCAATAAATTTTTATATGAAATAAAGAAGAAGCATTTTTATTCACTGATAGCAAATGCTTCTAGAAAAAAATAAAATGCTTTTTACTTTAACAGGAATTCAACTGCTTGAATGTAAAGATTGTAAAACACGTTTTATGTCTGTTATTTTTCACTTATGGTTGCTGATTGCGTTGATTTTAAATATTTTGTTTATTAAAGTTCAAATCGAGAAGACTGGTTTAACTGTATGCATAAGCTATACAATTTCAGTTTTTATATGCGTTGTAGCTTACACAATTTTATTTTTAAAAAGGTATCAGATATTGAAGATTAAAAAAAGAATTACACAATTTAAAATTGAATCATCAACAGCATACACATTGTTGAAGGCTATTGAGCGTGTGAATCTATTATTTTTTCTAATTTATCCATCAGTATTTACATATTTATTCCTCAAACATGAACTAACTCATATAAACCTCGAAAATGTGCTGCTTTTCGAAATGAACTCATATGCTATCATTTTTTTTCAAATAAGTTTACCGTTTTCAATAACGCTGTTATATTCAAACTTTTGCTGTTGGTGTTTTTCACTACTAAATATAATTGAAAATCGAATAAAACGTCCCAATATAATTTTTAAAGAAAAAAGAGTTATATCAACACTACACCGTTACAGGACTATTCTCAATATTGCATATTCAATTGAAAATGCATTTTCCACTATAACGTTTTTTTCGATAGTGTTATATATGATCATTGCTTTTACAAATATGGGGAATTTAGTCAGAGAAACTTTTTCATACAGTAACATTCTGTTATTTCATGTGTCAATTAATTTTGTAATCGCAATATTTTGTATGACTGTTTTAGTAGTATATGCTTCTGAAACACCTGTTATTATTGAGAGAATTAAACTTAATTTGTGCAGCTTGGAAGAAGAAATGTTGAATTGCTATGATAAAAATGAAAGACTGGCAAAACTATTTATTGAAACATTCGCAAAAAGAGCTATTTTTGCATTTTCTGCTTGCAACATAGTGAATTTTAAGCGTTCGTTAATAATCACATGCTATGGTGCGCTAATTTCTTATGGATTATTGCTACTTCAAATAAAATAGCTTTTATGCACCGGCATATTGTTTTAATACTGAATATTGAATGCATATTGAAAAAGAACTAAAATTTTGCCTCATTTATTTATTTATCAAAATGTGTCGTATGTACAGGATGATCGCAATTAAACTGACCTGTTTAGCGCACTCAGTAACTGTAACTAAAATCCAAATTGAGGCGAAAACTTGTATTTAAGCAATTTAAAAGATGAGCTCAAAGATTCTGCAAATAAAATAAAATAAAATAATAAATAAATGAGTAAAAAAAATCAAAATACTTAAACTAGGGAGGGCGGCATGTATCGAAATACAAATAAAGCTACAAATTTCAATACAAATAACTTTTTTTATTACAGACATTTTTGTTATTTGTTAGAGACTGTTTAGCTGTGTAAAACATATTGTTTAATGTTGGGGCCCCCCTCATTTATTTGTGTGCAACCGACGAACCGTAAGGTATCAACAGTTGACGGATGCTGATGTCATCTCTCCCACATTGTCCTTTACCACAGCCAAGTGTTCGTAAAACAGTTCAAAGATTACTTTCTGTTAAACTAACAATTGTCATAACTGAAAGAATGCTACCCACTCGATCTATTCCTAAATTATACAGAATTCACACTGAATCCATTTGCTTATAAAAATCAGGTTTTTTTTTTTTTTTTTTTTTTTTTTTTTCATTTCACTGCATGTTGCTTATGCTCTGCATTATAATGTGCATTAACGCCAATAACATTTTAATGTCTTGAATGATTTTATAAATACATTCAATCTAAAAATTTTAATAGATTAAACCCAAAATGAAACATTAAAGATTGAAAATAGTGCAAATATTTGAATAGGGGTCACCTTTCAGTCAGAAAGACTTACACATAAAACTTAACAACACTCTAAACCTTTAATAATTGTTTTTTAATTCCGTATACTATATACATTTAAAATTCAGTACTTTTTGCATTTTATCATTCACACGCACACACCCACAACCACACACACACACATTGGCGTATGCAGTTTAAATTTCCTTTCACAATCAATAATATAAAATGTCATACTGCTGTTTTTAAATATTTTTTATATAACAGTAGAGAAATATACTATATAAATTTCAAGTTCAGTACTTTTAGTATTTTATCATTCACACACACACATTGGCGTATGCAGTTTACATTTTACTTTACAATCAATAATATAAAATGTCATACTGCTGTTTTTAAATATTTTTTATATAACAGTAGAGAAATTTGTAACGAACAACTATCCAAATGATTTATTATCTAAATATTATTAACAATATTTAAAAACATTTTTTTTTTTACACTACTTTAATAAAGTAATAATGAAGAGCAGTTTAATTATATTTGAAATAATTTTATGATATATTTACGATGTTGGAAAGTTTTTTAGTTTTTCTTTAAAGTGAGATTAAAATGCACAAGTTGAAAATGGTATTTTTTTTACCGTTTACTTATTACAATAAATTTACCAAAAAAAAAATCTTAAATCAATTCACATTACAAGAAAAACTCTCATTTACTATATTAACATTTTTCAGAAATTTCTGGAATAAAATTTTAACAAAATGTCACAAAAAAAATCGCTATTTCTATTTTTTGGGCTTCTTTCGCAGGCTGAGAGCGGTAACCAAAACAGTCTCATGTGCCACTTCACAAACTTTTCATACCCTACATTTAAATACTAAAAAAACAATTTACAGATTAATGATTAAAGTTAGCAATTTTGTATATTAATATGCTTTTACCTACAGTTCAAAACACTTTTAGAAACATATTATCTGACGAATATTTCGTCATGGGGTAACCACCACTCCCGTCAAAAATCCATTTGAATGAAGCACCTAGACTGTTTTAAATTTAAAATTTTATTCTGAATCATTCACACAACTTTAACCCACTCCATTTATTGAAAATTACTAATCTTGGTAAGGAACCTCAAAACGCAAAATTTTACCAAAAAACTAGCGTTCAAAAGTGTGCTTTAAACTATACATCATCTTACATATGGGTATAAGAAAGTAATTATCATTCCTCTGAGAGAGAGTTGTTTCGATGGAAGTGCTTTACTGAAAATGGCAAAAATTAGTAAAGCAAAATTATGCGTAAAATTATTATATGTTTACTGCAATTTGTTTAGTTCAGGCTAAAGATTTTAAACTGTACATGGGATAAATTTCTCCAATGGAAGTAACGAATTTAAATTCTCTTGGATGCTCATGTACCGAGCCATTTGTCCGATTTCAGTAAAAATTTGAGTGCAATCTCCAAATGACACATTTTAAAAATACTGAATTTATTCATAATATTTCTTATTGAGTTATTCTGATAATAATCTGATAGACACACACACACAGGCAATTTATATAGAGCGGCAGACATGAATACAGAAGAATCACAAAAACCTGAGTTCGTACTCAATACATGGCTATCGTATTTTCGAAATATTGATTCAAAAACAATGCATTTTTCACCTTTGTTTGGGGAAAGTAAAAATTCATTTTCCAAAAAAGTTCTTAAAATCAAGATCTCAACTAACTGTATTCATACGTTTTTAATAAATTATTGATAGTTTCCTTTAGGTAGGTTTAAAAAAAAAATTTTGATAATTCGAGTTTCGTGTGCTTTAGTCCACCCAACTGTATAGAATTTTATGCCTACTAAAATAATATTAATCATTATTGCTTAATTCGTCTATAATGCATTCTAAAAACATGACATATTCTATTAAATTTCTGAAAATTAATATTGTTACGAATTTGTAAATAATAGTAGTTATTTTTATGTAATTTCATTCAAGAAGACTTAGGCTATAAAATGTTTATTTATTTTTTCATTTCTAGCTTATTTTCGAGTTAAATAAAGTCATTTTCTTTTAAAAACCCTCTAAAAATTTCAGCAATAATTTAGATTGGCGCCATATTTGGCTTCTTTTTCGCCCCTTGACGACTTTTTTGTGACCTTGGCAAGAAAATCCTTATTATTGATATCTCCAATATCTAAGGTCAAACATGATTAGTTGAGAAATTACTAGAAAATTCTCGTTTAATAAGGCACTCTAATAGGAGCCCCCATCCCACCGAGAGAGTCTGTTTCCTTGCCAACCGTATTCCTGTAAAGAACTCTGCTTGACTAAGTCTCTCTTACTGATTACATCCTACAGCTACATGTCAAGTCTACAGCTTGTGAATTATATGTTGTCAGTTGTTATTTAAGCTGTGTTTTACTGGTGAAACTGGTGAAACTGAAGTTAATAGTTGTTATACAGATATGTAATCTTCAAGAAAATTTTGTAAATAAACTTTTAAGCCTCTGCAAGATTCATCTTTCATTCACAGACCATTCACGAACATGTAATATCACACAAAATTTATCGTTATTTAATCCTTAAATTTATTCCTTATCGTGTAAATAGTTCACGTTCAAAGGTTTGGGTAAGAGTGGTGGAAGCAAAACAAATAAACTGTGCACTAAACCAGTATAATTGCAAACCGGTGGTTCGCGGAATACTTGTGGTCTCGGAGAAAATTTTGGCGGTCCGTAGAAAAATCTTGAAATTATTTGCTTTTTTTTTTTTTTTTTTTTTTTTCATTCGAAACTACAGGAATATTAACTACAGGATTTTCTTAGTCACTCTAACTCTTAACATTAGACGTCAGTTTATTCTGGATGAGAAAGAAGATAAACGAAATATTTTTTTATCACGGAAATTTTATATTAGATTATGAAGGAAAAATTTCTGTTTTATCCTTTTTTTGACTTAGGAATTTTTTTTTGCTGTAAATTCCTTCATCGTACATTTTTTGGCCTTGAGAAACTATAGATTAAATTGAGAGGCTGCTTATGGCGGTTTTAGAAAGAGTGGTTGTTGTTGCATGCATGTGTCATTATTTGTTTTTTCTGAAATTTGAAATTCTGTGGCATCAATCTTATTTTGGGTATCCTTGTGGGTTGAAATACAACTAATATTCAAAATATTAGAATAATTGAGAAAAAGTAATAAGAAAGAAATTATTTTCCATTTATTTCTTTTTTATACTTAGTAAATGCAATTAAATTTCTTATAAATCAAATCTGGAATGTTAAGATAAGATTTTAACATTTAGAAATTATAAAATACAATAATTTAGGCATACAATAGCTTTCTGATACACATCAAAATGCTAGAATAAAATTTAGATTGGTTCAAAATATTAGAATATTTTATTTTACGCAAAAGTATTACTTTATGAATATGAAGTAAATGGTAGTTAATATTTTGTAGCATCCCCTTTAGTGTACAATCGATCTTGCACACTATATACGAGGTGTTTACAAAATTTCTATCAATATTATCACAAACAGACTTTATACGTGCCACTAACTCAGTTTTATTTGAAGGAGGATTTTATTGGAGTTTTTTCTTCACTATACCCCATAAATTTTCGATGGGATTAATGTCTGGTAAGTTTGATGGCCAAGGAAGTACCTTAATGCTGAGTAGGCGGAACCAATTCTTAGTTGACACCGAGGTCTGCGGTGACGCTAAATCTTGTTGAAAGATGAAATCCTCTTCAAATAAATCTTTTGATGAGGATATCATGTAATATTCCAAAATTTTTTGATATATCTGAGAGTTAACCTTTTCGTAGACGATGCATAACTTTCCAGGTCCTTCTGCGCTCATGCAACCTCAAACCAAGACACTAGCAGCAAATTGTACCGTACGTTTAAGGCATTTTTTATCAAATGCTTCTTGCTTCATTCTCCAAACATGAATACTTTGATTACCATATGAAAGAGAAAACATACTTTCAGCACTAAAGAATGTTTTTTTCCTATCTTCTTCGCTCCATAAACATCTTGATTTAGGCCAATTCAATCTTATACGCTTTTGTTTTGCAGTCATGGTCATGAGATGTTTTGTTTCCGGTACACGAGATTCAAACTTAATTTATGGAGATGTCTTAATGTTGTTGACGTAGAAACTTCAACTCCTCCTTCTTTCCATTTTCGATGCAAGAATCGCACACAATTAAAACGGTTTTTCTTAACTATACACTTCAGTTTCTTGTCCTCTCTAGCAGATATTTTTGGTTTTCGGCCGCCATTTCGGCGATTATTTTGAAATTTTCCACTTTTTACTTTCTCTTACCCATAAGGTCGAGGAAGTATTGTTTTAGGGTCAAATATTCGAACGTGAGTTATTGTTATATTTATATGTTCTGAGGTCCCCTGAATACGAAAATCATGTTTTTAGTGAATGGTCTGTGTGCCCGTGTGTCTGTCTGTCTGTCTGTCTGTGTGTCTGTATGTGTGTCTGTATGTGTGTCTGTTATCAGCATATCTCAAGAACAAATAGTAGCAGAAATTCCAAACCCGGTATTCTAAATGTGTATCATATAGGGATGCTACAGAAAGCTTTTCGTTGAGATGAAGCAAATGGTTCGTGTTCAGGGACACACAAAATTATTCAAATACATTACGTCTATGGGGGGAAATTACAGGTAAGTAGAGTTTAATATCTATAGACTTACACTAAACCAAATAAAACGAATGTATGTTTTTTGTAATAGATATAGTCAACTGGGAAAAAAAAAATTTATGTAGGAGCCTCGCCTCCCACCTCTCCTCTGGGGGGGGGGGGAAGTCCCCCCTCGAGGGGAGTAAATTTTCATGATGGGTATCTTTCAAAAGAGCTCGCCAATACCTTTAAAGCGAATGGTTGAACCATCGATCTGCGATAATTTAAAATAAATTTATCGATTTTTTTCATTTTTAAGAAAAAAAAAAATAAATGTAATATTGAGAATAAATTCAACTTTTGATTTTTATATTTAGTGTTATATTACTTCACTAATATGGAAATCGTCTACATTATCATAAAAGGTGATTTTTTTAAATAAGAATTTTAACAAATTACTTTTTTAAAACAGAATTATTTTTTAATAACCGAATTAAATTCTATATATATGTAGGCGCATTAATGAAACGGGGGTTGAGGGGGCGGTAGCCTCCTCACAAAGAACTAATTATCATATAAAACTCTTCCGAAGCCTAATTTGAATTGTTTAACACAGAATTACATAACAGTACTCGTTATCTTACCTCTTAATCCGCAACCTGTATTTATAGTATTACATTTCAGGGTATGAGAAAGTCGTGTGAGTGACACACCAGATTATTTAATATTGTGTAATTATTTTACTAACGCTTGATTGCGAACAATGTAAATGATTCGCTATATAACATTGAACCGTGCAATAACATTTTAACGTGCATTTTACCGTTGATACAAATCAACGGTACAATGTTTAAAAGTTTCAGGAATATCACTCACACGACCCATTTTAAGACGAAAAAGCAAACAAACTGCAAAAAGCAGTGTTGCCAGATAGGAATTTCAACTTTTCCCAAGAACACAGTTGATTTTTCCCCAAAATAACTGAATTTTCAGAATTTTTCCCTAAATTCAATTTTGATTTTTTTTTTTTTACGATGTTTTAAGGTGTTAAACTTATGTGACATTTATATTGACTATACATAAACTCATGACATATTTTAACATGCAATATTTGCAATTTTTTAAATATATAACTGAAATTTAGGAACGGGTAAACGTTGCATCCCGACAAGAAAAGTGACCACTCAAAAATGCAGTATTAAAAAAAAAAAAAAAAAAAAAAAAAAATCAAAGTACAAAAACATGACATAACTGCCTGCAGATTGGGAACTCACAGCTGAGAAACAGAAATGTGACGCTTTTTATACACATTGGGGCACTTCGTACACGTTTTTCAATGCCATAACCGCAAAACTGCTATTATTTGACTTGTGCTTCTTTTCTTACCGGAGTGTTCCTACCAAAGTCAGAGAAAAAAAAAAAAAAAAAAAAAGCCCCCTCCCCAACACCTAATTTCGCCGTAATTTGTCATAGAAACATTCGGCTGGTACCAATCGATTTTTAATAACGTCTAGTTTATAATGGTATAGTTAGATTTTGCTTAGGGGTCTTCTACATATTAAAACGGACATCAAATTCATTTTTTTTAATGGTAACCCTCGTTTCTTTAATAATTTATTTGAATTCTTTGGATCAAATCATCGCGAAAAATGGTGTAGTTTATATATTTTGCACAATTTTTCATAGTGTTATAAGCTGACAATATATGGGGATGCTAATGTTAAATGAATGTGACAAACGTTAATACATATCTTCCCAAAAAATTATTATATTCAAATTCTGTCTTTTTTATGCGTTAGAATGAAGTAACCCAAGCATATTCCATACATATTTTAATAAAAAAACATTTTCTGAATTATGAAAATTTTTAATAAATTCATATTTGAAAAAATTATGAATTATGACCTATGTTAATCTTTGCACGAATAGAACGGGCATCATCAAAAATATGGGTTTTCAAATTTACAGCTCGTTCCTAACATTATTTTTTGAGTTACAGTGATATTTTATTTTTTACTGTTGTTAGAGGGTTGTCGCTTGTTATAATTCATATCCTCTGTGAGTAAAAATACGTATCTATTTTGACGAAAAACTATTTTAATTTACTTTCATGTTATTCTAACTGTTTTCTAAGCAACATTTCGATGTTTATTATACAAATTGGTTTATTTTTTTATAAAGTTATCGCAATGCAGGCGATAGATTGTGAAAGAATTCCAAAAGAAATGAAGCCCCGTCTCTATATCGTGGAAACAATATTAAAAAAATCTGGAGTGACTCCACTCGACTTTCCGAACATTGAGTGATTAACGGTTTTGTAGATAAAGTAAAGTAAGAGAAGTTGTTAAATAAATAAAATAGAGAAATTTATAATAGGGTGTTTGAGTATTTTTCTCTGTATAGTACACGATGTTTAATTTAATGCTACTGAACTTTCAGACCATACATCATAATGATAAAGAATATTTCGTTGTATCCCTGTAAAATCCTATAAATATTAGATTCACTAAAATGATTTTAGTTAGTGCAACAGTGATTTATAATATTCATATAAATTTTCAGCTCAATTGAATAAGGCGTTTAGATGCTATCGCACTTTTAAAAATTTGGTCCCATAGGCCATAATGATAAAGAATTTTTCTTTGTGTCCCTGTAAAAAAACTGTAAGTGTTAAATTCACAAAAATCTATACGGTTGGTGCAACTGTGACCTATAACATGAGAACAAATTTTTTGTTCAGATTAATAAGGCGTTTAGACGCTATCGCACATTTAAAATTTTGGCCCCATAGGCGATAATGATACAGAATCTTTCCTGGTATCCCTGTAAAAAAAGTATAAGTGCTAGATTCATCAAAATCAATAGGGTTCGTGCTACGGTGACTTGCAACATGCGTACCAACTTACAGCTCATTCGGGAAAAGCGTTTAGACGCTAGCGTGTTCACTCACACATATACATACACACATACATACACACACACATACATATCATCGTAAAAATGAAAACGGATTCAGGGGACCTCGAAACGTATAGACACAAAATCTGAAATTCGAATTTTTGACACGATTACAATACTTTCCTCACTACAGTGTTGGGAAAGTAAAAACTAGCTTACATATTCGTTTTTAGTTATATATATGACGCTAAATATCAATGGCATTCACTGAATGGCATATGACTAGAAGATTTAGAGTATTATTAATTTTTAGATATAACATTTTTTTACTGAAGAATGGTACTTTCAATATTTTATTCTATTTTAAATCCCTAGAGTTTACATATAGTGTTCTACCTAATGAAATTATTTAAATTGAAGATATTCATAAAATCATTCAAGGAATTTAAAATGTTTTATTATTGTTTTTCCACATGTAAGCATAAGCCATTTCACATACAAGCATAAGACATTTTAATACATAAGCCATTTAAATATCATGCTTTACGATAAATAATCAGGCGAGGTCAAATTTTAGTTCTTATACAATATGAATTCAACATTCATTATTAGTACAAAACGTTCTTCTATAAAAATTATTTTATTTGAAGAAGCAACACTCCGAAAGAAATAAGCGTACCATAGTATGTGATTAATAATGAACGTGAGAAATTCACTGAATTTCATTATGCCATTACTCATTATGCCATTCGCTGAATGGTATAAGTATCAAATGCATTCACAATGCTGAAGCAAAAATTTAAATGATTTTAGTTCTTATACAATATGAATTCAACATTCATTATTAGTACAAAACGTTCTTCTATAAAAATTATTTTATTTGAAGAAGCAACACTCCGAAAGAAATAAGCGTACCATAGTATGTGATTAATAATGAACGTGAAAAATTCACTGAATTTCATTATGCCATTACTCATTATGCCATTCGCTGAATGGTATAAGTATCAAATGCATTCACAATGCTGAAGCAAAAATTTAAATGATTTAATTAAAAATATGTAAAATAATTTTGTTTAATAATGTAAAGTTTTAGAAAATTGTGTAAAGGCGTGATTTGCGTTGCAAAAAGGGATATACCCGATCCCGAAATGTTAAGTCTTTGTTCTTAAATATTACATAACTTTTCCTAGTTTCTCACTGCTAAAATTCAATTTTAACCGTGCTTCCCTTTTTTTATTTTTATTTATTTTTATTTCAATATTATTGGGTTCGTGCACCTGAAGTTAAATGTTATAATTTAGGAAAAGCGGTAAGGCGAGGGTTATTGTTTGAAAGAGTAATACGCAGTAAACAATACTTTTTTTCTTCATTTTTAAATTAATTTAATTAATATTTATAAGATTTTTTAAAACGAAATTTCCGTTTTAATCTTGTTGGGACTTTTTCGCATTCGTTTACTGTACTGTTTATAAGCTAATGCCATTAAATTTTATTGCATGACGTAACATAAAATAAAAATTTTCCCTTAAAATATTTTTAATACAGAATGAAATAGTGGATTATTATTTTTTTTAACCAACTACGTGAAAAACTCCAGAGCCGGGAATCGAACCCAGGTTCTCTGCTTAACGTGTGGTTTCTGTACCACGGAGCTACCCTGGCTGATACCCACCTCGGCATTTCTCACATAATATCCGTTGACAAGGTCATCGTGTGTGCAAACGCAGATGTAATAGGTGAGAATATTACCTGTGGTACGACTTCAATAGACCACGAAATTTCACTTTAGAAAAATTTTATTTACTTCATGAACAATGGAAATTAGATAAAGTGAAGTATAAGGTTTATTTTTTATATTAACAATGCGAAAAACTGGCGGAGCTGGGAATGGACTCAGGACTCTCCGCTTGATTGTTATGAATTTTCATGGTTGATGAACTAATAAATAATAATAATAATAAAAATTAAAGTGGAATTTCGTGGTCTATTTGACTTGTGCCACGAGTAATATTCTCACCAATTACATCTGCGTTTGCAGACACGGTGAGCTTGCCATTCATATTATGTGAAAAATGCCGAACTGTTTATCAGCCAGGGTGCACTTTAAAAAGAGAACCCGTGTTCGATTCTCGTCTCTGGCATATTTCACATAGTTGGTATAAAAAATCAGCTTTACTCTCCAATTTATCTAAAATAAATTTTCATGCTTGATGAATTAATAAATAAAAAATTTCTAAAGGAAAATTCCTTGGTCTCTTGGAGTTGCACTACGTTTAATATTCTCACCTATTACATCTGCGTTTTCAGACACGGTCAATTTGCCAATGGATAATATGTGAGAGATGATGAGTCGGTTATCTCCCAGGGTAGCTCAGCGGTAGAGCAACCGCATGTTAAACGGAGATCCCGGGTACGATTCCCGGCTTTGGCTTTTTTCTCATAGTTGGCATAAAAAATCAACTTTACACTCCACTTTATCTAAAATAAATTTAAAAAAAGGTGATATTTTGTTTTAATATATAAAAACCTAAAACACAAAGCAACTAATTTGAAACATTATAAGTTTTAAAACAATTAACTGCTAAATTTTATTCAGTTTTTATCACTGATTGAAAAGTTAAACTGGTTATTTGAAATTGCTATAAAAAAATATGACTTTAAACTGTTTCAGATGTTAAAATTTCTATAGTGAAAAATTTCGCACGGTAACAGGAATAACTATTTTCTTCAATGATCTAGAAGATTCATAGAAAAAAGGAATTGACAAGAATTCAGCTAAATATTAACAGAAATTTAGCTGCTTGAATGTAAAGATTGTAAAACACGTTTCGTGTCTTTAATTTTTCACTTCTACTTACTGACTGCTCTGATTTCAAACATTTTGCATATTTTAAAAATAACAATTTTACCGTATACATAAGCTATACATTTTCAAATTTATATGTGTTCCAACTTAGACGATTTTGTTTTTGAAAAAGCATCAAATCCTGAACCCTGAAAAAAGATTGAATTAAAAAAGATTGTATATATTTTATTGAAGGCTATTGACACCTTCTGAATCTACTTTTTCCTCTTATTTATCCACCAATTTTAATATATATAGATATATCTATAGACATAGATATATCTATCTCGACCTCGGGGTTTTCATGGATTTACACGTTTAGAGAGCTGTATACCACGATTTGACCATTTTTAGAAAATGTCTGTCTGTCTTTCTGTGTGTATGTGCAAAACTTTTGTGGCAACTGTATCTCAGAACTACTGCACTTAATTTCATACAAATTGGCATGCAGTTACATTTTGATATGAATTACTGCATATCAAAAATTTAATTTGACTAAATAATGATTTTAATAAATTATTTTTACTGGGTGAATTTGCATAGGAAAATATAGAAAAAGTCATGAGGTGGCCACAACATTCTAGTTTTTCAAGTGACTTTGCCTTTTTCAATAACGCTGTTGTATTCAACCTTTTGCTGTTGGTGTTTCTCATCATTTAAAATGAGTGAAATTAGTTGTCATCGGTGGACTGTGCTCAGTTCCCCATCATATTTATGTTCTCATAAATTTCTAGTGCGAGACATATTATAATCATGTAAATAGAAATGAATTTGACCAAAGCTTAATACAGTAACAAAATGAAATCCCCGCCTAATAGGCCATCCACCGTTCACTTCGATATATATTTCTTATTCTAATCTATTAATTTATTTTATCAGGATCAATTCCGTTGTTTAGTTTTCATACTACAATTTCCAATGCAATAATCCTCAAAATTCATATTTATATGAAAAATTTACAATTTCGCTATGATGATAAAATGGTAAATTACGAATAATTTACGAAATTTTCCTATTAGAATATTTGTATTCAATCATGTTCAAACAAATATCATAAATGTAATTTTGAAGTTGTCTAATGCATTTATGATCCTCAAAATGGAAGTTTATGCTCAATTTTGCCTTATTCTGACATGTTAAGTAAATCGTAAATTCCAAATAACATACGAATTTTTTAAATTGGAAAAACCATAGACTATGATATTCATGCCAGTATCCTAAATAATATTTAGAAAGTAGTTTGACATCTTTACGATGAAAATATCTCTCAAGATTGACGTTTATGTGAAATTTTGCTCTATTTTGCCATGTTAAGAAATTCGTAAATTTCCAATAACTTACGAATTTTTTAAATTGGAAAAACCATAGTCTATGATATTCATGCCAGTATCCTAAATAATATTTGGAAAGTGGTTTGACATCTTTACAATGAAAATATCTCTCAAAATTGACGTTTATGTGAAATTTTGCCCTATACTGCCATCTTAAGAAATTCGTAAATTTCCAATAATTTGCGAAATTTTCAAAGTAGCATATTTATAGTTACTGATGTTCATTTCGGCATCAACACTGATATTTAAAAACTGGTCTGACATTTTTGCAGTAAAAAGTTTCCATTTAATGCACTTTTAAGTGAATTTTTTTCCTATTCTCCCATGTTAAGGAAATCGTAAATTTCTAATAACTTACGAAGTTGTTAAATTCAAATGTTGCAAATGAATAGGGTTCTTGCCAGTGTCGAAAGTAATGTTTTAAAACTGATTTGACCTCTCTGCGACAATTTGTTCTTGAGATATCGTGTACACAGACTAACAAAGTAACGGACTAACGGACTAACACACTAAAAACCTAACAGACACCCTACAGACAGACACCATACAAATTTTGTCATTTTCGGATTCCTCACACCTGAAAACGTGTAAAAAAGTCAAAAAACCTAGGTCGAAAATTTTCACGATTATCTAAGTTCCCCATACCTATAGTATGATGGGGAACTAAAATTCTGTCATTTTTGTATTCCTCACGCCGGAAAACGTGTAAAAAAGTCAAAAAACCTAGGTCGAAAATTTTCACGATTACCCAAGTTCCCCATACCTATAGTATGATGGGGAACTAAAAATTTTCACGATTACCTAAGTTCCCCGTACCTATAATAGTATGATGGGGAACTAAAACGGATGCACTTTACAATATATAATTAAAAGTAAAACGCGATATTGAAACTTTGCTCAGTTATAGAACTGTTCTAATTATTGCAGGTTTAATTGAAAAAATATTTTACACTACAATATTTTTTCGATAGAGTTATATATCATTATTGCTTTTACAAATATGGCTAATTCAGTCAGGCAAACTTTTTTCAAACAATTGCATTCTGTCATTTCAAGTAATAATTACTTTTGTATACGCAATTTTGTACATGACCTTTCTCTTAATCTATGCATCTGCAACACCAGTAATTATTAAGAGAATTAGACTTAATTTATGCAACTTGGATTATAATATGTTGTTAATTTGGTAAGAAAAGGAAAAACGACTAATTAAACTACTTATCGAGACGTACACAAAAATAGATATTTTTGCATTTTCTGTTTGCAAAGTGGTGAATTCCTCACGTTCATTAATAATCACATACTATGGTACGCTTATTTCTTTCGGAGTGTTGCTTCTTCAAATAAAATAATTTTTATAGAAGAACGTTTTGTACTAATAATGAATGTTGAATTTGTATTGTATAAAAACTAAAATTTGACATCGCCTGATTATTTATCGAAAAGCATGGTATTTAAATGGCTCATGTATTAAAATGTCTTATGCTTGTATGTAAAATGGCTTATGCTTGCATGTGGAAAAACAATAATAAAACATTTTAAATTCCTTGAATGATTTTATGAATATCTTCAATCTAAATACTTTCATTAGGTAGAACACTATATGTAAACTCTAGGGATTTTAAAAAAGAATAAAATATTGAAAGTACCATTCTTCAGTAAGAAAATGTTATATCTGAAAATTAATAATACTCTAAGTATTCTAGTCATATTATTATTTTTTCATTTTGAATTCAAAAACTTTTATATTTTAATATTGATTGGCGTTTCCAGTTTATACTTTCTTTTACAATTAATAATATATAATGGTCCATACTGCTGTCTATGAACGAAGAAGATTTAAAATTTCAAACTAAAAAAAAAAAAAAAAAAAAAAAGAAGAAGAAGAAGAACTGTTTAAATATATTTGAATTAAGGCTGTGAGATTTTAAAAATGTTTTTTAAAAAATTGTATGTTTTATCATTAAAAGTAGTTTAAAATGCACAGGTTGAAAATGGTATTTTTTACATTTTACCTAACTTTTACACTAAATAAATTATAAATCAATTCAAATGACAAGAAAAGAAAATACACAATTTTTAAAATCTATTTTCACTATATTCGAATAAAATTTCAAGACAATATCACAAAAAAATCGCTATTTCAATCATTGGGTTTCTTTTGCAGACTGAAGTTGATAATCTGATGTGCCATTCACAAGAATTTCTCGTAACCTATATTCTAATACACTCAATAGCATTATATTAACTCTCTATACTATATTCACTAATACTGTATTCACTAATACTATATTCACACTCTATAATACTACACTCTATAATACTATCTCTATAATACTATATTCTAATACGCTCAAAAAATTAGCAAGATATGCAAACGATCAGTTCTTTTTCAAATTAAAAACTTATCTCTCTATGAAATGTTTTCAAACATTGGGAATTTAAAGAGCAGGGTCTTCCTCATGTTTTTCAGTGAAGATTGGTTTAAGACAATAATTTGAGGGCCGGTAACAAATTGAGCAAAATTAATAATGTTTGTAATCACCCTATACTGTTATGGGAACAAAATGAGCTGTAACTTTAGGATTTGTTAATATATACTTAGTTCAATTTTTGGCTGAATTTTTGTGCATGTTAAATAATGGAGGTGTAAGCATATATTTTAAAACTCCAAAAAAAAAAAAAATAAATAAATAAATAATTCAACATGTTTTTTATTTATAATATACAGAGTTTTTAACGAAAATTATTCCCACTTTCCGATAAGTTGGAAAAACACTTTTAAAACAACATACTGCAGTCAGCATACAAATATCTTAAATATCTCATGAAAGAGAAACATTTTTAGGTAAAACGTTAGTGGTTTTTCCCAAAAAACAACCTTTGGAAAGTGGTTGGAATAATTGATCTTCAAATTAATTACTTGACATGTGAAAAACCCCTTAAGAAAGTTCAGCTTTTGGAAAATATCTAAAATCTAGCTCGTTCTTTTTCGTATAGTTCGCTTAATTTTTATTCTATTCAAATGTACTTCAGATAAAAGTTGCCCAATACATCTAGCTTTCAACCTATGTAATAAAAAATGTTTCATCTTTCGCACATGCGCGGTGAAATCATTTTTCATAAAAGTATTCATATTTCATGAGGTATTTATTTGTATTCCGATTGCAGTATATTGTTTTAAAAGTGTTTTTCAAATTTATCTGAAAGTGGGAACAATTTTCGTTAAAACCTCTGTATATTATAAATTAAAAACATGTTGATTTTTTTTTTTTTTAAGTTTTAAAATAAATTATTATATCCCCGTTATTATTTTCTTCTATATTCAATAGAAGAAAGTATTGGATTCGTAAAAATTTTCGACCTCGGGTTTTTGATGGATTTACACGTTTTGAGAGCTGTAGAACACGATTTGACAATTTTTAGAAAATGTCGGTCTGTCTGTCTCTGTCTGTCAGTCTGTCTGTGTGTGTGTGACAAAATTTTGTGGCAACTGTATCTCAGGAACTGCTGCGCAGAATTTCGTACAGATTGGTATGTAGCTGCACCTTGACACAAATTAGTGCCTATCAACTTTTGGTAAAGATTGTCTTACAGGTTCCGTTGCCATCCCGCTTTTTCTAAATTTTTAACATTGTGATATAGGACAAAATTTTGTATAAATGTGCATAAATAGAATTATTGTTTAGTAATCATTATGAAATTTACAAGAATTATTTATAATAGAGACAGTCAACTGGGAATTTTTTTTTGTATGTGTAGGAGCCTCGTCAACCCCCCTGAGGGGGAAGTCCCCCCTCGAGGGGAGTAAATTTTCAAGATGGATATCTTTCTGAAGGTCTCATCAATACCTTTAAAACGAATGGTTGAACTATAAATCTGTGATAATTTAAAACAATGTTATCGATTTTTTTTTACTTTTTACGAAAAAAAAACTTAGAAAAAATTCGTTTTTTTCTTTTTTTTTTTTTTTTTTTCAAACGAAATTTAACCAAACTTAGTATTTAGTTGGCCCCTGACATAAACTGGTGTTGATTAGATTTGGGGATCAATCGCACAACAGGAGGCGCTGTGATCGTATTTTTTCTAAATTTTGAACATGGCATTATAAGAAAACTTTCGTATAAATGTACATAATGAGAATTATTCTTAACCTGTGATTCTAAAATTAATATGAATTATTGATAATAGTAGTGGTTAATTAGGAAAAAATTTTTGTGCGAGTGGGGGCATCGCTTCCCGCCCTGGGGGGGAGTGGGGGTAAATTTTCAAGATGGGTATCTTTCGAAAGGTCTCATCGATACCTTTAAAACGAATGGTTGAACTATAAATATGTGATAATTTAAAACAGTTATCGATTTTTTTACTTTTAACGAAAAAAACTTGGATTTTTTTTTTTTTTTTAATATTGTTACTGAGTGAATTTGTATAGAAAAATATAGAAGAAAGTCTTGTGGTGGCCACAACATACTAGTTTAACATGCTATCGTCACACAAGTTCATCCAAAAATTGAACTGGGTCTATATTAGCATATCCTAAAAATACAATTCATTTCGTATTTTTAAAAATACAGGGAGATGACAAATACTATTAATTTTGTTCACTTTGTTACCGGCCCTCCTAATTTGTCTTAAACCAATATTCACTAAAACATGAGGAAGACCCAGTTCTTTAAATACCCAATGGTTAAAAACTTTTCATTGAGAGATAAGTTTTTAATTTGCGTGTAATAAATGTATGTTTACTTCTAATTTTTTAGTATATTCTAACGATGTTAAACTGTATCTAGGAGAAATCCCCCCCCCCCCCACGTAATCTATTTGAATTTTCTTAATGCTCCTATACTGAACCATTTGTCCGATTAAAAAAAAAAAAAAAAAATGAGTGGAACCTCCATATGATACACACTGTAAAAATTAACGGTAGTTTTTACAGTATAATGTGCTGGCATCCATATTGCCAGCACATTCTGCTGTTAAATAAGGCAATTCACAGCGGAAACATCTGTAAAGATAGATTCTTTTATAGTTGTTTCTGCTGTAAATTACTTCTTTCTAATACCAGAATGTGCCGGCACCCATATTGCCAGTATATTTTGCTGTAAAAACTACCTTTTTTTTTCCCCCAGTATATACAGCTACCGCCAATTGTTATATTAGGCAAGAAGTAGCTAACTTTCGACGATAGCCTTTTTCTCAGCTTTAGTTACTTTCTCTTGTCTAATTTGATCTTATATTCCTTTTGGTGTTTTTATTATTATTATTATTATTATTACTATTATTATTATTATCAGTTTTTTTGTTTCAATACCATGCTATTTCCTATGGATTTTAGAGGGTTTTTTTTTACAGTCTAAAGTGCAATGGTTTATAAAGAATCGTTATTAATAAAATTAAGCATTCATGCAACAGTACTCATAAAATTTCCCTGCATTCTTAAAAATTTAATTGTAATTGCATATTTTTATGAAAAAACACTAAAATAGGATACCTTTAACTATACTGTAAAAAGAAAATGAACAAAATTTCAATCTTACACTCAAAACTTTTTCTGAATTAAATATTTTCATAATATTTCACACTGAAAATATCGATTTTATGAATCAATAACTAAAGTATCAATAAATTTAATCAGAAGGCAATATGTAAATGCCTTTTCTATACAATATCACGGAAAAGTAAACGGTAAATTATATAAATATTAATTAACTTACATTTTAATTGCATGTTTTGTTCTACAACATAGATTTTTTAATCATATGGACAAATGAGAGTATAAATTAAACTGGTGGATCTGCAGATCAGGAGCCTCAACGTCCTATTTGCATCAGACATTATTCAATAGGCCATTTTTATTTATTCCTTATTATATAAAGTATATATTGATTCGATCGACTTGTTACCATAATCAGATACATTCCTGAGGGGGGCTGCCGCTCCTTTCAACCCCCGCTCTATCTCTCTTTGTATACCTATTTGTATATCATATAATGTATTACGGAATTGTAAATGATTGCATTTATTTTTGCATAATTTCTTTCAAAAAAGTTTAGTAAGTTGATAAAAGGCTAATTTTGTGCATTTCTAGTCGTTTTAGCGTTAAAATAGTCTAATTTTTCTTTGAAAACGTATTAAAAAGCTCCAATAAGGGAAGAAAGAGGTTTGGCGCCAAGTTTGGCAACTGTTTCCCTCCTTGGCGATTTTTTTGGCGATCTTGGCGAGAAAATCCTTATTAAATTATATATCAAATATGGAATCTCTAATCTCACTGGCTGATGTGATACGAGAATTTTCCAGAACAGTCTGTGTTCAATAGAAAAGTATAAAAGGAGCATTATTTTCGCCAAGGCGGTCAGTCTGAGATCTGTGTCAGTTTCCTCAAATACTTGCTGTGCTTTTAGCTTCTTTGGATGAGACTTGCTTTATGTGTTATTTCTAAACAGTTTGTACTGTTCTTTTGCTGTTAACGGCTGTTGTTTAAGCTGTCTTTACTAGTTGAATTGAAGCTGGTACTTGGTTTATAGACCTATATTTATCTGGAACTTTCTGTGAATAAATCACTGAATTTTTGCAAGTTTCGCCTTTCATTCTCGGACAACTTACGAACCCCCATGTACACAACAATATGCATTCTTGATAAACGACAGTCTTGTATTATTTCCCTAAAATTCATAAATACCAAATTTCATTACTACCAAATTTCCTGCAAAAAAATTTACATAGTATATCGGAAATATTATGCGTAACCTTTAAACTAATTTCCAATTCTATGCCCACAGTTTTCAACCGGAAAAAATGCTTTTAAAATTCTAATAAAATTTCATTATATTTGATGGGGTGTAACCATGTTAAAATAAACTTTAATAAAATACCGACTATAGACCGTAATAGTACGAAATTCTTTTATGTATCCTGGAAAAGTAGCCACAGTCATTATTAACGCCAATAATAAGAATAAACCTAATTAATTATAGCTCATTATTTTTTCAAACTAATTTGACATCATTTGGATGATTACAGTACATACTCGGAATTATTTTGTGTGGTCCCATAAATTATTTAATTTATACATAACCTTTTTTAAGAGTAAACATGATTTCAAGCATCTTTATAATGCATGTTAATTTTATTAAGTTCAATTCAGCATAAACGCATTAAAGTGCGCGCTTAAATAAAAATTTCTCCATAGGCTCTAATGTTACGAAATTCTTTCCCGTGTCTCTGTAAACAAACCATAAACAATGTATACACCAGTAAAAATTTTTCATCTTATTTTGCGTTTAAAATTAATAATTGTTCCAAATTTAACATCGTTTGGAAGACTACGTGACATTGTCACAACACTTTTGTGAGGTCCTTTACATTAATTAGAAAGCTTAAGAGCACATATTTTCTTCAAAGAACATAAATTTAAGCATCTTACTCACGTACTCTAGTTTCATTTTCTTCATTGCAAAGTAATGATATTAAGATGCGTTTAAACGAAATTCACCCCATACGCCGTAATGTTAAAAATTTTGGCGTGTCCCTGTACACAGTTTATAAACAATATAGCAATAAAAATTATACAGCTACTTATATGCAAAGCTGGAACGTGTACGCCAATTTGCAAGTCAATTGAAGGATTTTTGCGGCCGCTATTGCTTTACACACAAATTCTTCCCATAGGCCGTAAGGCTAAGAAACACTTTAGTGTGTCCCTGTACACGAACAACAAATGGAGTACACACCTAACACTATACAACTAATTACGTTGGGCTCATGAATATGTGCACAGAATTGCAAGTCAATAGCGTGATTTTTGGGGCCGCTATCGCGGTACATAGAAATTCTTCCCATAGCCCGTAATGATAAAAAATAACTTTGGCGTGTCCCTGTACACGAACTACAAATGGAATGCACACCCAAAACTATACAGCTAATTTCGTGGGGATCATGAACATGTGTAACAAATTTCAAGTCAATAGCGTGATTTTTGCGGCCGCTATTGCACGACTGACAGACAGACAGACGGACAGACGGAACCCAAAATCCTTTTGAGTCTCAACATAGGGCCTCCATTGACGTTTCGGCAAAAATTGGAAGTCAATATCTTGGTTTTTGCGGTGGCTATCGCGGTACATACAGATACATACAGATGCCGTAATGATAGGAAAATCTTTGGCGTGTCCCTGTATACGAACTACATATGGAATACATACGAAAAACTATACAGCTGATTTCGTGGGGCTCATGAACATGTGTACCGAATTGCAAGTCAATAGCGCTATTTTTGCGGCGGCTATCGCGCGACAGACAGACAGACAGACATACACACAGACACAGCCCAAAACCGTTTTGAGTCTCAACAGAGGGCCTCCACTGACGTTTCGGCAATAACGTGTAATGAATCCCAAGTACTTTGGTATGCTATTTTCTATAGATTTACGGTAAACAGAAGCTTTCATAACTACTAGTGGATCTGCAGATCAGGAGCCTCAACGTCCTATTTGTATCAGACATTATTCAAGAGGTCATTTTTATTTATTCCTTATTATATAACAGTATATATTGATTCGATAGACTTGTTATCATAATCAGATACATTCCTGAGGGGGGGCTGCAGCCTCCCTCAACCCCCTGCTCTATCTCTGTTTGTATACTTATCTGTATGTCATATAAAGTGATACGGAATTATAAATAATTGTATTTACTTTTCCATAAAGTATTTTTTTTTTTTTTTTGTATTTACTTTTCCGAGGCTTAGTAAGTTGATAAAATGCTAATTTTCTGCATTTCTAGTCATTTCAGTGTTAAAATAGCCTAATTTTCCCTTAAAAACGCATTAAAAAGCTCCAATAAAAAAAAAGAAATGGATTTGTCGCCAAATTTGGCGACTGTTTCCCTCTTTGGCGATTTTTTGGCGACCTTGGCGAGAAATTCCTTATTAGGGATATACCAAATATGGACGCTTTTATCTCATTGGCTGATGAGGTACGAGAATTTTCCAGAACAGCCTGGGTTCGATAGAAAAGTATAAAAGGAGCATTTTTTTCACCGAGGCAGTCAGTCTCAGATCTGCGTCAGTTTGCTTTGCCTTGAGCCTTTTTGAATGAGACTTGCTTTATGTGTTATTGTTAAACTGTTTGTGCTGTTAACGGCTATTGATTAAGCTGTGTTTACTGGTTGAATTGAAGCTGATACTTGGTTTATAGACCAGTATTTTTCTGTAACTATCTGTGAATAAATCACTGATTTATTACAAGTTTCGCCTTTCATTCTTGGACAACTTAGGAACCCCCCAAGTACGCAACAATATGTATTCTTAATAAACGCGGTCTTGTATTATTTCCTTGAAATTCATAATTACCAAATTTAATAACTACCAAATTTCATACAAAAAAAAAAAAATAAAAAAAAAAAATTACATAGCATATCGGAAATATTTTGCGTAACCTTTAAGTTAACTACCAATTCTATACCACAATTTTCCACAGGAAAAAATGCTTTTAAAATTCTAATAAAATTTCATTATATTTGATGGGGTGTAGTGTAACCATGTTAAAATACTCTTAAAAAATACCGACTATAGACCGTAATAGTACGAAATTCTTTTATGTATCCCGGTAAAGTAGCCACAATCATTATAAACGCCAATAATAAGAATAAACCTAATTAATTATATAACTCATTAATTTTTCAAACTAATTTGACATTATTTCGATGATTACAGTACATACTCGTAATTATTTTGTGTGGTCCCATTAATTATTTAGACGATACATACCCTTTTTTAAGAGTAAACATGATTTTAAGCATCTTTATAATGTATGTTAATTTTATTAATTTCAATTCAGCATAAACGCATTGAAGTGCGCGCTTAAATAAAAATTTGTCCATAGGTTCCAATGTTACGAAATTTTTTTGTGTGTCTCTGTAAACGAACCATAAACATTGTATACACCAGTAAAAACTATTCCGCTTATTTTGCATTTAAAATTAATAATTGTTCCAAATTTAATATCGATTGGATGACACCGTGACATTGTCAGAACACTTTTGTAAGGTCCTGTACATTAATTAAAAATCTTAAAAGCACATATTTTCTTCAAACAACATAAGTTTAAGCATCTTACTCACGTACGCTAGTTTCATTTTCTTGATTGCAAAGTAATGGTATTAAAATACGTTTAAACGAAATTCACCCCATACGCCGTAATGTTAAGAATTTTGGCGTGTCCCTGTACACAGTTTATAAACAATATAGCAATAAAAATTATACAGCTACTTATATGCAAAGCTGGAAAGTATGCGAGAATTTGCAAGTCAATCGAAGGATTTTTGCGACGCCTATTGCGGAACATACAAATTCTTCCCATAGACCGTAATGATAAGAAACACTTTGGCGTGTCCCTGTACACGAACGACAAATGGTATACACGCCTTACACTATACAGTTATTTCTGTTGAGCTCATGAACATGTGTACCAAATTTCAAGTCAATTGCGCTATTTTTGCGGCCGCTACCGCGATACATACAAATTCCTCCCATTGGCCGTAATGATAAGAAAAACTTTGGAGTGTCCCTGTATACGAACTACAAATGGAATACATACCAAAAACTATACAGGTGATTTCGTTGGGCTCCTGAACATGTATACTAAATTTCAAGTCAATAGCGCTATTTTTGCGGCCGCTATCGCGACACATACAAATTCCTCCCATAGGCCGTAATGATAAGAAAATCTTTGGCGTGTCCCTGTATACGAACTACAAATGGAATACATACCAAAAACTATACAGCTGATTTCGTGGGGCTCATGAATATGTGTACCAAATTTCAAGTCAATAGCGTGATTTTTGCGGCCGCTATCACACGACAGACAGACATACAGACGGACAGACGGCACCCAAAATCCTTTTGAGTCTCAACAGAGGGCCTCCACTGACGTTTCGTCAAAAATTGGAAGTCAATAGCTTGATTTTTGCGGTGGCTATCGCGGTCCATACAAATTCCTCCCGTAGGTCGTAATGGTAAGAAAAACTCTGGCGTGTCCCTGTACACGTATTACAAATGGAATACACACCCAAAAACATACAGTTGATTTCGTGGGGCTCATGAATATGTGTACCAAATTGCAAGTCAATAGCATGATTTTTGTGGCCGCTATCGCGATTCATACAAATTCCCCCCTTAGGCCGTAATGATAAGAAAAACTCTGGCGTATCCCTGTATACGAATTGCAAATGGAATACTTACCAAAAACTATACAGCTGATTTCGTGGGGCTCATGAACATGTGTACCAAATTTCAAGTCAATTGCGCTATTTTTGCGGCCGCTACCGCGATACATACAAATTCCTCCCATTGGCCGTAATGATAAGAAAAACTTTGGAGTGTCCCTGTATACGAACTACAAATGGAATACATACCAAAAACTATACAGGTGATTTCGTTGGGCTCCTGAACATGCATACTAAATTTCAAGTCAATAGCGCTATTTTTGCGGCCGCTATCGCGACACATACAAATTCCTCCCATAGGCCGTAATGATAAGAAAAACTTTAGCGTGTCCCTGTATACGAACTACAAATGGAATACATACCAAAAACTATACAGCTGATTTCCTGGGGCTCATGAACATGTGTACCAAATTTCAAGTCAATAGCGCTATTTGTGCGCCCGCTATCGCGATACATACAAATTCCTCCCATTGGCCGTAATGATAAGAAAAACTTTGGAGTGTCCCTGTATACGAACTACAAATGGAATACATACCAAAAACTATACAGGTGATTTCGTGGGGCTCCTGAATATGTATACTAAATTTCAAGTCTATAGCGCTATTTTTGCGGCCGCTATCGCCATACATACAAATTCTTCCCATAGGCCATAATGATAAGAAAAATTTTGGCGTGTCCCTGTATACGAACTACAAATGGAATACATACCAAAAACTATACAGCTGATTTCGTGGGGCTCATGAATATGTGTACCAAATTTCAAGTCAATAGCGCTATTTTTGCATCCGCTATCGCGCGACAGACAGACAGACAGACAGACAGACAGACAGACACACAGACACAGCCCAAAACCGTTTTGAGTCTCAATGTAGGGCCTCCACTGACGTTTCGGCAATGAGAAAACTCGCCTGTGCGTGGCTGCCGTCACAGCGACTTCACTAACTAGTATGTTGTGGCCACCACAAGACTTTCTTCTATATTTTCCTTTATACATATTCAATCAGAAACAATATTAAAAAAAAAAAAAAAAAAGAAAAGAAAAAAAAATACGATCACAGATTTATAGTTCAACCATTCGTTTTAAATGTATTGACGAGATCTTTTGAAAGATACCCATCTTGAAAATTTACCCCCCCCCCCCCCCAGGCGATGCCCCCATGCACAGAAATTTTTTCCTAGTTTACTATTATCAATAACTCATATTAATTATACAAGTTAAAAATAACTCTCATTTCGTACATTACGAAATTTTGTCCTATACTGCCATGCTAAAAATTTAGAAAAAATGCGATCGCAGCGCCACCTGTTGAGCTATTGATCCCCAAATGTAATCAGCACCAGTTTATGTCGGGGACCAACTAAACACCAAGTTTGGTTAAATTTCGTTAAAAAAATAATAATAATAATATTTTTTTTCTTTTTTTTTTCGTTAAAAGTAAAAAAAAATCGATAACTTTGTTTTAAATTATCACAGATTTATAGTTCAACCATTCGTTTAAAGGTATTGACGAGATCTTTCGAAAGATACCCATCTTGAAAATTTACCCCCAGGGGGGGAACCGGTGCCTCCACATGCGCAAAATTTTTTTCGTAGTTAACTACTACTATTATCAATAACTAGCTGACCCGTCCTACTTCGCACGGATGAGCAAATTTTAGTTAACGATGAATTAATATGCAAAAAATAAAAAAAAATATCAGTTTATATGTTATAGTCAGGCAATATTATCAACTGAAAAGTCAAAATATAATTTTACAATTATTTTTTTCAATCAGTTGTTAAATGTTGGTAATTTTTACTTTATGTTATTTATTTATTTATTTCATAAAAAAGAAGCATGTCTTTACTCATGAATAAAAAATATTGAAAAATAAACCTATAACATGAATATGTGTTTGATAAAGTTGACGTCATAATTGCTTTAATTATTATTTATTTGTTCTTATAATATTAATTTCTATTAAACACAGAGCTTATGTGTTTTTAATTTTCTTAAATTTAACGTCCGCAAAGTAATCTGGTTATTGTTTTAGTAATGGTTCTCCATTCGTGATCGTTAATATTTTTTGTGATTTTGGCGGTGAATTAAAAAGGTTATTGCAAATACGTAAAGTCCTTCGAGTGAAACGTCCTAGCTATTGCGTTGCCAAATTTTAAATATCGCCAAAGAAGCCCTATACAAAAGTAGATTTCTAACGCGAATGCACATTTAATTTATTTTAAATGAACCGTGTTTCCAATCAACATAATGAAACTTGCATAATCAAATGTCATTTGAAATTTCCTATCGGCTGTATATTGCGCTACTTGCTTTCGGAAAAGATTTTATATCAATCATCCTTGGCGGAAAAAAAAAAAAAAAAAATGATTGCCAAGTTATCTCGCAAATATATTTAATTTTTTCCATAACTGATGGTTTGTAATAATGTATATTAAGGGAAAAATCAATAATATGAAACAATATTCGTATAATATATACTACTAGCAGGCTTTGCCCGCTTCGCTGGACATTAAACTTAAATGAGTTGTCATTAATCTTTATTAATAACATAAGTTCTCGCTGTGATTGGTAGAGGTTTTCTCGCTCGCAACGTGAAGAGCCTGGGTCCCCACTGTCTTCGGCACAACTTACCTACTTCTTACTTCCCCTTCCTCAGAAGGTGAGTTCGAAGTTTTGCAAAATCCCACTAATGTACATAATGCGTACACTTAACCAATATCCACACACCAAAATTCGCCATTCTAAGATAATTGAAAGCGAATTCAAACGGAAAAACGTGTTTTTACACATGCTTATTGCCCTCCGACTCCGAGAAGGTTGGGGGGGGGGGATTTCGAATTTCGGAAAATCCCGTTACAATAAGTGCCGGTTGCATACAAACAATTTTTTCACCAAATTTCGTGACCACAGAAGTCTTTAATTGAAAATATTATAAATAAAAAATAAAATATACAGACACGACATTATTTCATTATTTAAAACATGAAAATCTGACATTGACAGATTTTAATTTTGTGCCAGAGGCCTACTGCTAAACTTGTTAATATCGACAAATTCTTGTTTAGTTAATTCGTGACGATCTAAATTCCATGATAAAGTTTTCACTAAATCAAACCAATGAGTTTCAGCTGCAGATACTGTAACAAATAACGTTGGAAGTCCAAACTGTCTTATAGCCGCAAAACAACAATTTTTGCTCTTCTTCCCAATGAGAGGGAGGTGTGCCTTGGGGGGGACTCATGTCAAAGGTATGCCTTGGGGGGACTCATGTCAAAGTTGTACCTTGGGGGGGGGACTCATGTCAAAGTTGTACCTTGGGGGGGACTCATGTCAAAGTTGTACCTTGGGGGGGATTCATGTCAAAGTTGGGCCTGGGGGGACTCATGTCAAAGTTGGGCGTGGGGGGGACTCATGTCAAAGTTGGGCCTTAGGGGGACTCATGTCAAAGTTGTACCTTGGGGGGGGACTCATGTCAAAGTTGTGCCTGGGGGGGGACTCATGTCAAAGTTGTGCCTTGGGGGGACTCATGTCAAAGTTGTAACTTGGGGGGACTCATGTCAAAGTTGGGCCTGGGGGGGGACTCATGTCAAAGTTGTGCCTTGGGGGGACTTCATTCAATAAATCCCCATTCAATAAACCGACTGAAATAGGCCCTTAGCACTATTAAGTGTGTATTATAAAAATTCGACAACGCTGTACCGACTGAAATAGGGGTACCTTGGGGGGGGGGTCTTATGTCAAAGTTGGGCCTGGGGTGGACTCATGTCAAAGTTGTGCCTTGGGGGGACTTCATTCAATAAATCCCCATTCAATAAACCGACTGAAATAGGCCCTTAGCACTATTAAGAGTGTATTATAAAAATTCGACAACGCTGTACCCACTGAAATAGGGGTACCTTGGGGGGCACTCATGTCAAAGTTGCGCCTGGGAGGGGACTCATGTCAAAGTTGTGCCTTGGGGGGACTTCATTCAATAAATCCCCATTCCATAAACCGACTGAAATAGGCCCTTATCACTATTAAGAGTGTATTATAAAAATTCGACAACGCTGTACCGACTGAAATAGGGGTATCTTGGGAGGGGGGGTCTCATGTCAAAGTTGGGCCTGAGGGGGACTCATGTCAATGTTGTGCCTTGGGGGGACTTCATTCAATAAATCCCCATTCAATAAACCGACTGAAATAGGCCCTTAGCACTATTAAGAGTGTGTTATAAAAATTCGACAACGCTGTACCGACTGAAATAGGGGTACCTTGGGGGGGACTCATGTCAAAGTTGGGCCTGGGGGGGGACTCATGTCAAAGTTGTGCCTTGGGGGGACTTCATTCAATAAATCCCCATTCAATAAACCGACTGAAATAGGCCCTTAGCACTAATTAAGAATGACGTATAAAAATTCGACAACTGTACCGACTGAAATAGGCCTCTAGCACTAATAAATACAAAAAGCACAGCTTTAGTATGGGAACCCTTTGGTGACTTTAAATATTTTAAGCCATTTTTGCGATGAACTGAATTGGCTATCTCAATTGTGCAATTAAAGATCTTGGCGAGAAACGTCAGAACTACTTCGGAGCCAAATTTCAAATTTTGCCAAAGGGATCCAATACTAAAGCTGTTTCATACCGAATGTGGGTTGAAAACGGGAAAAGGGTAAAATAAATCAGAAATATCCGACCTATATTTATAAATTTGATACCAAATGAAAGGGGCGATTTTTCTGAATCCAGGGGTGCAAACAGGTTTTCGATGCGACAATTAGATTTTTAAAAGATAAATAATGAAATTTAAGTGGCAACGGAAAAACGGAAAAAGGGTCAAAATAAATTAGAAATATCAGACCTATCGTTACAAATCCAGTACCAAATGAAAGCGGTGATTTTTCTGAATCCTGTGGTGTAAACAGTTTTTCGATACGACAATCAGATTTTTTAAAATTAACTAAAGTATGAAACTTAGATGGCAACACATCATTTCAATCTTTTCATAATTTGTAGTGCGAATCACGCGAATAAAAAAGTCTTTAACTTAAAAATTTATTTTTATATTTTATTTTTCCACTAACAGGCTTTGCCCGCTTCGCTGGACATTAAACTTAAATGAGTTGTCAAAATCCCATATCTTTATTAATAACCCAAGTTCTCGCTGTGATTGGTAGAGGTTTTCTCGCTCGCAAAGTGAGGAGTCTAGGTCTCCACTGTCTTCGGCACAACTTACCCACTTCTTACTTCCCCTTCCTCAGCGGGTGAGTTCGAAGTTTTGCAAAATCACACTAATGTACATAATGCGTACACTTAATCAATATACAGTCTGGGTCCCCACTGCCTTAGGCACAACTTACCCACTTGTTACTTCCCCTTTCTCAGTGGGTGAGTTCGAAGTTTTGCAAAATCCCACTAACGTACATAATGCGTACACTTAATCAATATCCGCACACCAAAATTCGCCATTCTAAGATAATTCAAAGCGAATTCAAACGGTAAAACAATTTTTACACATGTTTATTGGGAACGACTTCAGTATAAACCCACAACGATATTTGGCGATTTTTTTTGTTGGCGATTATGGCTAAATCATAAATCTAAAAATCATAAATCATATATGATAAATGATAAAATCATAATCTAAATCATAAATCCAAAATAAACAAAATATTAGGCCGCCATATTATATCGCAAACAGTCCAGAACGACATCGTTATCCTTCAAAACAACGCCAAAGAAAAATCGCCAAATTCAGCTGTGGGGTTATACAGAAGTTATACCGTTTATTGCCCTCGACTCAGAGAAGGGGGGGGGGGAGATTTCGAATTTCGTGAAATCCAGTTACAATAAGTGCCGGATGCGAACAAACAATTTACGCACCAAATTTCGTGACCACAGAAGTCTTTAATAGAAAATATAAATAAATAAGTACAAAATGCACAGCTTTAGTATGGGAACCCTTTGGTGACTTTAAATATTTTAAGCCATTTTTGCGATGAACTGAATTGGCTATCTCAATTGTGCAATCAAAGATCTTGGCGAGAAACGTCCGAGCTACTTCGGTTCCGAATTTCAAATTTTGCCAAAGGGATCCAATACTAAAGCTGTTCCATATCGAATCTAGGTTGAAAACGGAAAAAGGGTAAAATAAATTAGAAATATCAGACCTATATTTATAAATTTGGTACCAAATGAAAGAGGCGATTTTTCTGAATCCTGGGGTGCAAACAGTTTTTCGATGCGACAATTAGATATTAAAAAAATAACTAAAGTATGAAATTTAAGTGGCAACGGAAAAACGGAAAAAGGGGAAAATAAATTAGAAGTATCAGACCTATCGTTACAAATTCAGTACCAAATTAAAGAGATGATTTTTCTGAATCCTGGGGTGTAAACAGTTTTTCGATACGACAATTAGATGTTTTAAAATTAACTAAAGTATGAAACTCAGATGGCAAAACTTCATTTAAATCTTTTCATAATTTGTAGTGCGATTCACGCGAATGAAAAAAGTCTTTATCTTAAAAATTTATTTTTGCATTTTATTTTTCCATTCAAAGCGTTTTAGTGAAAAAATATTTATGGCGCATGCGCAGGCGTTTTTTACCCACAATTTAAACACTAATCAGAATTTTGAAAATTCCTGTAGATATAATTTTAAGTTGGGTGAAGACCTAAGTTTCTACCAAGCGCCGTTGAATTCCGTCCAGCCGTTCTCGAGTGATGCCCGGACAAACGTGTTTTAGTCTTTTACCCCCCAGGGGGGAACGGGGGAGAATTTCTGAAAAGTTGATGGATATAATTTTAAGTTGGGTGAATACCTAAATCCCTGCCAAGCGCCGTTGAATTCCGTTCAGCCGTTCTCGAGTGATGCCCGGACAAACGTGTTTTAGTCTTTTACCCCCTAGGAGGAGAACGGGGGGGAATTTCTGAAAAGTTGATAGATATAATTTTAAGTTGGGTGAAGATCTAAATTCCTGCCAAGCGCCGTTGAATTCCGTCCAGCCGTTCTCAAGTGATGCCCGGACAAAAAAAGCGACATTCGGACACGATGACATACACACAGACACACACACACACACACAGGCAAAATTTTCTGAAGTCATTTTCGGCTTTCATGGGGTGTAAAACGTGAAGATATCGCAAAATTTTTCGATTCCGACAAATTTACAGACAAAACTCTGATTTTATTAATATAGATTGTAAAATCTGGTGTGAAACAACCACACGACTTCCATTACCCACTATTAAACGTATTATATACATTTCTTGGATATATTAAGTACATGCATTTTTTTTTTTTTTAGATTTTCCAGTAAGAGAAACTTGATACACGTATAAAGACACCTACAACAAAGTTTACATAGTGAGTTAAAAAATAAGGGGAAAGAATAGATAGTTATTTTTTTAAACACGAATTACCGAGATCTAAAACTGAACTTCCTAATCAGGATGACCGTTAGTATTCCTGTAATATGCACGTAATACTTGAGAAAGGTTATCTAAATTGAATTAATGTAACAATTTTCAAGAAAATCGTTAGAGCCGTTTTTGAGATACCAACTTTTACCAAAACTTGGCATACTCAATTATTGACCGGAAAACAATAATTACATACAAAAGGATATTTAGTATTAAGTTAACATGGCGAGTTTGAAAAAAATTCGTACAGCCGTTTTTAAAGGAAGGCACTTATGAGATCTGAAATTGAGCTGTTTATAGAGGACGCCTATCAATTTTCCTGAACTAACCAATTATATCATTCGAAAGGACATCTAATAGATTGTTTATATAGTAACTTTGAAGAAAATCGTTAGGGCTGTTTATGAGGTACGGGCTTACGGTCCCATTTCCGGTTTTCGATGACCCAGTTCCGGTTTTTCATTTTTCACCAAAATTTGGAAAAATCATCTGTACATCAGACCTGAATCAATTGTGAAGATTTGTAGTTCTATCTTTATTAATTTTGGAGATATGACACCCGGAAAATTTCACACATTCGTACACACACACACACACACACTGACCAATTGCCAAAAACTACTTTTTTAGACTCAGGAGGCTTTAAAACATATAAATCAGGGGAAACTCTATATCAAATTTTTGGACCGAATACAATACTTCCACTACCTACGGTAGTACGGTAATTGAAGTAAAAACATAGATCTCGTATTTAATACGAAAATATACAGATTTTCGTATTACGTATTCGATCTCGAAGTACAAAAATCGCCAAGGACGACCGACATCAAATGTATGCTTTGTTTTCAATTAAAATATTGAAAATTTGAATTAAAAATGTATTTTACCAAAATTTATTATAGCCTCTAGCACTTAGAGACAGTGTAACTTTTGATTAGTATAAAAAGAGAAAGAAATAGAAATCGGCTTTTTAGTTCTAGCGATCGTTCTCTACATATACATATAAACCTTTCCTCTTTATTTATTAGTATAGAGCATTGATAGATTAAATAGGTTTCTAATCAACATAATGTAACTCAAATAATTAAATACTATTTGCATTGCAGTAATGGTTGTATGCGCTATGTATATTGAGCTACTTGTCATAACTGTTAGTTGCTAAAAATAGTCGTCAAATAAATTTAAACTTCTCAATTATTCTTTTAACAAATGCATAATGAAATGCAGACGATATTTTTTTAATTCACTTTTTATATTATTATTCGCGAGAAAATATATTTTATTATATGTCGAAAAATGAATTAACCCGTAAATTGTTTGGGCAACAATTATAAAATAAATAATTTAATAAAAGTTTAGAAGTAACGCTTAGATCATTACATTATATCATATCATATCAAATTATATTATTAGAAAAATAAATACTTTAAATTTATAATGACGTCAGATTTAACGTGTAAGTTTAACATTTTGCAAAGCTTTATATGAATTTCAATTTAATTCACGTGCAAATATATTTCTTTTCTTTTCATGTCAAGATATTTTAAAAACAAAATGTAAATGTTTCTTTTATGTTGGCAACAGCTAATTTTTTTAATATTTCATTATTTCCATTTCTATTATGGCTTTTATGGGGATTTTAATTAAAATGCTCAGATTTTAAACTAAAATTTATTTTATCAAATTTTAATATAGCCTATAACAATCAGGAATAGTGTAGCTTTTGATCAGTGAAAGAATTTTTTAAATCGGTTCAGTAGTTTCAGAGATTACCCTCCAAACAAACAATTTTTTGCGCTTTATATAATGATATAGATTCATATTAATTTTACAATCACAAGTTTAAAATAACGCTCATTATGTACATTTATACGAAATTTTGTCCTATACTGCCATGTTAAAAGTTTACATAAAATGCGATCACAGCGCCATCTGCTGGGCGATTGATCCCAAAATCTAATCAGCACCATTCCATGTCAGGGTCCAACTATATACAAAGTTTAGTTCAATTTCATTCATCGGTTCGTGGGATACGGTGAAAAATACGAAATTTTGCAATCACAGCGCCACCTGCTGGACGATGGATCCCCAAATCTAATCAGCACCATGCCCCGTCAGGTTCCAACTATATACCAAGTTTGGTTGAATTTCATTCATTGGTTCGTGAGATACGGTGAAAAATACGAAAATTTGTCCTATACTGCCATGTTAAAATTTTACATAAAATGCGATCACAGCATTCACGCCACCTGCTGGGCTATTGATCCCCAAATCTAATCAGCACAATGCCCCGCCAGGGTCCAACTATATACCAAGTTTGGTTGAATTTCATTCATTGGTTTGTGAGATACGGTGAAAACACGAAACCACAGACAGACAGACATTTTTTAAAAACTATCAATTCGTGTTCAGGACATCCCAAAACGTGTAGATCCGTCAAAAAACGGAGGTCGAAAATTTTCGCGAATCCAATACTTTCTCTATATTACATATAGAAGAAAGTAAAAAGTAGAGGGCTGTTTGCAGGATGTTAGAAAGTGGATGCTTCACGTCTTTCCCTTTTATAAAATTAAGGATGTACAACTTAGATTGAACGTTCAAAAATTGATTACCTTAATGCAAACAGATGCCATGAAAAAACATGACTTCAAAATAATAAAATTATTAACAAATAATTCATTCTGTATAATAAAAAAAATCTGAAATTTCTTTTTTGATCATTTCATGCAATGTTATTATTCGTTACGTATAATGTCCCCTGAGATATAATTAATGGAAAAAAAGTAAATGAAGTCACCAGATTATGTAAAGTTGCGCGCTTAGAAACTTGATGTAATAAATGCATTTTATATGAAAATAATAATAATAATAATAATAATGATTGGTTACAGCTTATTGTATTCGTTCTTGCTCTATAATTTGTTTGATTGTTACTTTTATTTCAAATGCATATCAAGTTTACCATAAAATCAAGGTTCCTACTATAGGAATTGCACTATTTTTCGGCTTTGTTGTATCAGTTATTTCTTTTAATCTAATACACTTAACGCTATTTCTTAAAACTGACTTAAATCAGATCCAAAAAGATTATTAAAAAAATACAGAATCAAATTGAAACTTTGTTGTCTCGAGGCCCTCTTGTTCAATGCATCATAAAATTTGCATATTAATTATAATGTTTTGAGAATATTGCTAAGCAAAATTATACAGACACGACATTATTTCATTATTTAAAACATGAAAATCTGACATTGACAGATTTTAATTTAGTGCCAGAGGCCTACTGCTAAACATGTTAATATCGACAAATTCTTCTTTAGTTAATTCGTGACGATCTAAATTGCATGATAAAGTTTTCATTAAATCAAACTAATGTGTTTCAGCTGCAGATACTGTAACAAATAACTTGGAAGTCCAAACTGTCTTATAGCCGCAAAACAACGTTTTATCTCTTTTTCCCAATGAGGGGGAGGTGTGCCTTGGGGGGGACTCATGTCAAAGTTGTACCTTGGGGGGGACTCATGTCAAAGTTGGGCCTTGGGGGGACTCATGTCAAAGTTGGGCCTGGGGGGGGGACTCATGTCAAAGTTGGGCCTTGGGGGGGACTCATGTCAAAGTTGGGCCTAGGGGAGACTCATATCAAAGTTGTGCCTTGGGGGGACTTCATTCAATAAATCCCCATTCAATAAACCGACTGAAATAGGCCCTTAGCACTATTAAGGGTGACGTATAAAAATTCGACAACGCTGTACCGACTGAAATAGGGGTACCTTGGGGGGGACTCATGTCAAAGTTGGGCCTGGGGGGGGACTCATGTCAAAGTTGTGCCTTGGGGGGACTTCATTCAATAAATCCCCATTCAATTCAATAAACTGACTGAAATAGGCCCTTAGCACTATTAAGAGTGACGTATAAAAATTCGACAACGCTGTACCGACTGAAATAGGGGTACCTTGGGGGGGACTGATGTCAAAGTTGGGCCTGGGGGGGGGACTGATGTCAAAGTTGTGCCTTGGGGGGACTTCATTCAATAAATCCCCATTCAATAAACCGACTGAAATAGGCCCTTAGCACTATTAAGAGTGACGTATAAAAATTCGACAACTGTACCGACTGAAATAGGCCTCTAGCACTAAAAAAAAAAAAAAAAATGAGAATGAATATCAAGTCTAAAATGCAATTCTTTTGAATCTACTGTACTAAGTATTGAGTGTAATTACGTTTTTAATTTTTCCTGTGCTAGTTTTTAATTTTTTTGCTAATGAAATCAAGGTAGAGCGTTGATTATTAATACACTTCAAAGAGTCTTTTGTTATATACGCTTGCATTTTTTATCAAATTACTTTAAATTTTTATATTACGTTGCTACCTGTAAGTATTTGTCTATGGCGTTCTAGTACTTTGAAAAACATTAACGAATACATGGGCAGGAGAGATTGCGCTTAATAATAAATACAATTAAATTGATAACAATAATAATTACACTTAAATAACAATTTACTTTCTTGTATGTGTAATATAGAGAAAGTCTTGGATTCGTGAAAATTTTCGACCTCCGTTTTTTGATGGATTTACACGTTTTGAGATGTTCTTAACACGAATTTATAGTTTTTAGAAAATGTCATTTTGTCTGTGTGTGTGTATCACGAATTTTGTTTGCACTGTATCTCACGAACCAATGAATGAAATTGAACCAAACTTGGCATTTTGTTGCACCCTGACATAAACTGGTGCTGATTAGATTTGGGGATCAATCGCTCAATAGGTGGCGCTGTGATCGCATTTTTTCTAAATTTTCAACGTGGCAGTATAGGACAAAGTTTCGTATAAATGTACATAATGAGATTTATTTTTAACTTGTGATTGTAAAATTAATATGAATTATTGATAATAGTAGTAGTTAACTAGGAAAAAAATTCTGTGAATGTGAGAGCATCGCTTCCCCCCCCCCCCCGGAGGAATCTACCTCATGGGGGGTAAATATTCAAGATGGATATATTTCGAAAGGTCTCCACAATACCTTTAAAACGAATGGTTGAACTATAAATCTGTGATAATTTAAAACAAAGATATCGATTTTTTTTTTTTTACTTTTAACGATTATTTATATTATTATTATTATATATATATATATATATTTAATATTGTTACTGAGTGAATTTGTATAGGAAAATATAGAAGAAAGTCTTGTGGTGGCCACAACATACTAGTTTGTAAGGTTATTATAAACAATTATTTTTTTGTATTAGGAGTTTCTATTTTAATTTAATAATTAAAAAAACAGAAAAATTAAAGAAATTAAAATAAATAAATAAAATGTTGTATAAAGAAAGAAAGAAAGAAAGAATGAATTAGGAAACAAACAAGACCAGGTAGTAAAAATAACATTTAAATACTAGATAATATGTTTAACCTAAAATTATTACAGTTCGTTTTCAATTTGAATGGATTCTTATTTGCTGTTTTAATCTGCAGTTGTCTACAATCATTGCACTTATCCTTGTAAATAGTACAGCTTTCGTTCACACACTTGCCCCAAGTAACATGTAAAAACAAGTAAATGAGAAAGCGTTTTATTTGAAAATATTTTGTAGTATTAACATTCTATAGAAATTCCTAGGAAGAGTTATGAATATTCAAGCAATCTATTTTTAAAACGAAACAAATTTACCCCGTTTTATCTTAGAAGCTTGGGGTAATGAACATGCACATTCAAGTCGAAACTCCACTATTCATGTTGTACAAATACCTGGAGTCTCAGTCCATCCACTATTCGCCTTCCCGCCAAACCGCTCTGTGAGCAAACTGTGCTATCACCCAATTTCTCCTAATTTTACATTTTTATTTCATCTGATACATGACTAAAAAGTAATATAAACTGTACCCACTTTTAGAACACAAAATTTCACTCGTTTTTGCTTTATATATTGATTTGGTTTAAGTTTTGTGATACTTTATAAATAATAAATAACAAATATATCTTGATATAACTTAAGTCCTTATTTCCAGTGCAATTCAATATTTGTTATACTACTTCACACCTGACTTAAATATAATTAGCACTGTATTCTCTTTTAAAACAGAAATGTTCACTTGTACTCAATTTATGTAATTTATCAGTAATTTTTATGAATTATATAATTTACATATCCCAAATTTTCTCTCTTTTTTCAAACTTTATAGAAGTCATTATGTATCATGGAAATGTTTCGTAAATTAAGCGTGAAGCATGTTTTTCTTTCTTCTTTAACACAAAAGAATTTAAATCTTGCATTTCTTAAAAAAAAAAAAAAAAAAAAAAAAAAAAAAAAAAATCATATATGAAAAATGGCCATAGTACTCGTATATATGGTCATTGTAGAAATTATCCTGAAGATTTTTAAAATTTTAAGAAAAAAATAGAAATGAATTTCTTGGCATGTTTAAAAGCGTTGCGTAATTTAGAAACTTGGTAGTTTTATTTTTATTTTTTACTGCATATTTCTCCATTACGATATGCAATCAAAATAAAACACCAACTGCATAATAATAATAATAATAATAATAACTCATTGAATCGATTAATGTAAAATACTTTATATACTCAAGTGCATTAGCAAATTGAAATCCCATCGACTTAAAGTCTTTTACTAGTCCCACCCACCATTCTTCGATGGTGCTTAAAAAGTATTTTGTTAAAAAAAGGTTCATTTTTCAGTTTTGTATATTTTCCAATAGTTAATGAAAGACTGATGCTTTGCGCTTCACCTTCTATTAAAAGATACATGAAAATATTAAACGTTGTGTAGATAATTTATTACGTTATCTGCACAGGTTATAGGATTATCAACTAAAAGGTATAAACATTTAAAAGTGATAAATAAAATTATAAATTCTATCATTTATTTTTAACTTAGTATTTTTAACTAAGTATTACTGTGAAATGTTCTTAGGTTATTTCCTATTTGGATATTGTCAATAATTTGTTTCAACTTCAGATATAGGGAATTAAACTATTTAAATTCTGTTTTATTATATATGAAGACTTAAAACGTAATGCATCTCTTTTGGAACATAATAGTTTTCTAAAAATATAACAGTTGAATTTTACTAAATTTTTATTACTGAATGCTAAATGAAACATGATGCATGGAAAAAAAATAATATAATGCATCTTCTTTAGAATATTATCGTATCTTAAAATGTTGACAGAGGAATTTTGTTAAATTTTTATTGCTGAATGATAAATTAAACTCTCACACGTTGATCATACTTGGAATTGCTCTTAAAATAATATAATATCGAATTGTTTTAAAAGTTATAATCTCTTCAGTGAAAATATTCGTACAACAAGAAATTTTTTTTTCTTCGATGATATAAAACATTTCTAGGAAAAATGAAAATGTTTTATTCTTTAACAGGAATTAATCTGCTTGAACCTAAAGATTGTAAAACACATTTTCTGTCAATTGTTTTTCATTTATGGATTCTAATTGCTTTAATTTTCAGCATTTTACATATTAAAGATCAATCCAAAACAGCTGATTTCACAGTACGCATAAGCTATGCAATTTCAGTTTTTATATGTGTTGCAACTTATGCAATTTTATTTTCAAAAAGGTATCAGATATTGAAGATTAAAAAGAGAATTACAAAATTTCAAATTGAATCATCAATATCAAACACATTGTTGAAAGCTATTGAGATCCTGCATCTATTATTTTTTATAATTTATCCATCTGTGTTTACATATTTAATCACTAAATATACAAAATCTTATATAAATCTCAATGACGTGCTGCTTACAGGAACGTACGCACATGCCATTATATTTTTTCAGATAAATTTACCTTTTTCAATAACGCTGTTATATTCAAACTTTTGCTGCTGGTGTTTTTCACTACTAAAAATAATCGAAAATCGAATAAAATGTCCTAATATAATTTTAAAAGAAAAACGAATTATATCAACACTACACCGTTACAGGACTATTCTCAATATTGCATATTCAATAGAAAATGCATTTTCCACTATAACGTTTTTCTCGATAGTGTTATATATGATCATTGCTTTTACAAATATGGGGAATTTAGTCAGAGGAACTTTTTCAGAGAGTAACATTCTGTTATTTCAAGTGTCAATTAATTTTGTAATCGCAATATTTAGTATGACTGTTCTAGTAATATATGCTTCTGAAACACCTGTTATTATTGAGAGAATTAAACTTAATTTGAGCAACTTGGAAGAAAAGATGTTGATTTGCTATGATAAAAATGAAAGACTGGTAAAAATATTTATTGAAACATACTCAAAAAGAGATATTTTTGCATTTTCTGCTTGCAATATGGTTAAATTTAGACGTTCGTTAATAATTACATGCTATGGTACACTTATTTCTTACGGATTGTTGCTGCTTCAAATAAAGTAGTTTTTATGGGACAACATTTTGTCTTAACAATGAATGTAGAATGCACATTGAAAAATAACTGAAATTTGGCCTCATTTGCTTACTTGTCGAAATGTATCACACTTACAGGGTGATTGTAATTACACTTGGCCTGTTTAGCGCTCTCTGTTGTTGTAACTAAAACGCATGTTGAATAAAAAAAATTGTACATGGACAATTCAAAGGATGCACTTAAAGAATCTGAAAATAAATAAATAAATAAATAAATAAATAAATAAATATATATATATATATAAGAGTTAATAAATAAATAAAATATTTCAGTAGGAGACCTTATAAAAACAATCTGCAAATTTCAATACAGACAACTTTAATTTATTACAGACATTTTTGTAATTTGTTAGAGACTAGTTAGCAGTGTAAAACATATTGCTTAATGTTGGTGCCCCCTCATTTATTTGTGTTCAATCGACGAACCGTGAGTGATCAACAGCTGACGGATGCTGATCGCTTGTCATCTGTCCCACATTGTCCTTTATCTCAGCCAAGTTTTCGTAAAACAGCTCCAAGATTACTTTCTGTTAAAATAACAACCATCATAACTGAAAGAATGCTACGCACTCGATCAGCTCCTATTGTACACAGACATTACACTGAACCCATTTGCTTATGCAAGTCCGGTTTAGAGATGCAACGAACAAAGGTTTGGCCGAATAACCGAATACCAATTAATCGGCCAAATTATAGCCGATTATTCGGCCTATTCGGCTGCTGAATAATGAACTAATTTTTGTCTAAAACATAGTATAGTATGCACTATATTCCCAAATCTTGTACATTTCATAACTAAAATGTATTATTTTCATTTTAAGAAGTTATTTTCATGCAAATTTTTAATTTTTAAAACCATTATTTGATTCTGAGAAAAATATTCGGCTATGTTCGGCTTAAAAATTGCCTCAATAATAATAATTTATATAATAATTCATAATAATAATGTATATGTGTTAATTAAAAGAATTTAGTAATTTACATTTTAATCATTATTCAATTGGAAATAGTAATATAAAATATATATATATATATATATATATATATATATATATTTAACTTTTAAATGTATTTACCCTCCCCCCCCCAAAAAAAAAAAAAAAAAAATAAATAAATAAATAAATAAATAAAATATATATATATATATATAAATATATAAATAAAAATAAATAATAATAATTAATTAAACTTAAATATATAGCATATAACTTAAATATCTATGTTATACATACAATGCATCTATATTGTATATATTTATGTTCTTTATAGGTATAATTAAAAATACTATCACTAGAAGGATTTTTTTTTTTTATTATTATTAAATAATGAAGGATAAATATTAAAGTTTTCATTATGCTTTGAAAAAAAGCAGAATTTGCTTATATGGTCCAGTTGGGACAATTTTGAATCGATTAATTTTAAATTTAAGAGATTATGTTAGCTTACAACAGATATATGTTTTGCACTTATTGATCATATAGCATAAACGTTTTTACATGATCCTTACATAAAAATGGCATGATGAAATCCATTCAAGGTATGAAAGTTTGGGGGGGGGATGCTACTTAATTTCTAATAAAATTTTCACTAATCATGACAAATATAAATTTTAAAATTAAAAATTTTTATGTAATATAATATTTTTATTTATATTGTGTAAATATAAAAAAAAAAAAACATTTCTTACAGTATTATTTGGCTGACAGTCCAAAAAGGCCGAATAATCGTTGCATCTCTAGTCAAGTTCTTATTTCTTCATTTGAAATGCCACCAGTAATATTCTTTGTACTGTCATAATGCTTCAAAATGTGAAAATGACAGTTTTAAATGTCGTAATACAGTTTGAAAATGCTAAAATAGACTCTGGATATTTATTACATATCATTTCAAGCTATTTGAGTGTACTCTGCTACCTAGTGGATTTTTATTTTTAGAGTCTTTCAGCTCATGCTTTGAAATATCTTCTGAACAGGTCAAGATTATTTGCGATCACCCTGTATGAGGCTTATGCATTGTTTTATAGTGTACATCAACGCCAACAACTTTCTAATATCTTTAATGATTTTATAAATATCTACAGTCTAAAAATTTTGAGTACTAGAACTCTAAATCAAGAAATAAATTATAGAACTCTAAATCAAATGCTAAAATTTTGAAAAGGGGTTATTCTTCAGTAAGAAAATCCTACACTTAAGAATTAAAAACTTTCTTTCTTTCTTTCTTTTCTTTTCTTTTCTTTTCTTTTCTTTTTTTTTAATAGTTCCGCATACTAAATAATTTTCGAATTCAGCACATTTTGTATTTTATTATTCATCCACTTTCATTTTTTTTTCATAATTAATAATATAAAAATTCATACTGCTGTTTTTTAAATATATGTTTTATAACAGTAGAGAAATTTCTGAAGAACAATTATCCAAATAATCGATTGTCTAAAATATTGTTCACAACATCTAAAACTTTATTTTATTTTTATTTATTTATTTATTTTATTTTCACATTACTTTAAAAAAGTAATAATGAAGAAGTGTTTGATCATATTTGAATTAATATTATGATATATATACAACTTTGGGGAAATTTTCTTATTTTTCTTTAAAGTCAGAGTAAAAGGCACAAGTTGAAAAGGGTCAACCTTTTACCTTTTACAATAAACTTACCAAAATAAAGTTTAAAACAATACACATGACCAGAAAGAAAATCTATTTGCAATTTTAACACTTCTTAGAAATTTCTATTAAGAATAAAAAATGAAGAAAATGTCACAGAAAAATAGCTTTTTTAATCTTTGGGCTTTTTCGCAGGCTGAGAATGATAACCAAAATAATCAGATGTGCCACTTACACAAATTTCTCCTACCCTACATTTGAATACTTTTATAACAAATTACAGATTAAGGATTAAATTTTGAAAATCTGTATATTAATAAATTTTAAACACAGTTTAAAACAGTTTCAGAAAAATTTTATCTGACAAATAATTTTATCGTGAGTGAACTACCGTTCCCCTGAAACCTCTGTTCGAATATAGTACCTACATTAAAATTAGTAAGGCTGTTTTATATTTAAAATTTTGTTCCAAATAATTAAAAGAAATTTCAACCAGTCCATTCCTTGAAACTTACTAATCTCGGTCAGGAACCTCAAAACGCATAATTATAGTAAAGATATAGCATTGAAAAGTGTACTTTAAACAATACTTCTTCTAACATATGGGTATGAGAAAGTAATTATAATTCCTCAGCAGTTTTGATGGCAGCGCTTTACTAAACATGGCAAAATTTAGTAAAGGAAAATTATGCATAAAATAAATATATGTTTACTTCAATTTGCGTAGTACACCCTAAAGATGTTAAACTGTACCTAGAAAAATTCTCCCATAGATGTAATGTATCTAAATTCTCTTGGATGGTCCTATATCGAACCATTTGTCGAATTTCACTAAAAGTTATGAATGGCATCTCCATATGACACATTTTTAAAATACTGAATTTATATTTTCTAATAATATTTTTTCTTGAGTTATCCTTATAATAATCTGATAGACACACACACAAGCACACATATTGAGCGGCAGACATGAATACAGAATAATCACTAAGAACCTGAGTTTATACTCAATACATGGCAATAGCAATTTCGAAATATTGATTCAAAAAGAATACGTTCTTTACCTTTGGTCAGGGAAAGTGAAAATTAATATTTTTCAAAAAAGTTCTTAGAATCGAGATCTCAACTAACTGTTTTGATAGGTTTTTGATGAATTATTGACTGTTTTCTATAGGTAGGTTTAAAACGATTTTTTGATAAATCGAGTTTCGTTTGTTTCAGTTCACCCAACTGCATAGCATTTCATGCCTACTAAAGTTATATTAATCAATATTGCTTATTTCGTCTATAAGACAGGTAATGGCATTAACGTCATATTTTGCGACTTTTTGCCCATTGACGACGTATTGGTGACCTTGGCGAGAAAACCCTTATTTTTAATATCTCACATATCTAGGCTCTAACTTGATTAGTTGAGAAATTACTAGAAATTTCTTGTTTAATAAGAGGCTATAAAAGGAATCCCCATCTGGCCGAGAGAGTCTGTTTCCGTGTCAACCGGCTTATTGTGAAGAACTCTGCTTGACTAAATCTCTTACTCATTACATCCTACTGCCCTATTCTATGCTACAGGTTATATTGTGAATTTTATGTTGTCAATTGTTATTTAAGCCGTGTTTTACTGGCGAAACTGAAGTTAATATTTGGTTTATAGGCCTTTAATCGTCTAAAAAATTCTGTAAAAAATCTTTTAAGACTCTGAAAGATTCTCCTTTCGTTCACAGATAATTCAAAAACATGTAAATTGAAACAAAATTTGTATAAAACCTTATCATGTAAATAGTTCACGTTCAAATGTTTGTTGAAGAGTGGGGATAGCAAAAATAAATAACCTGTGTACTGAAGTTCAGTAGTTACCAACCGGTGATAGATTGAAAAGATAATCAATGTCCAAGGCCTCTTCTTACATCATACCCTGTTGCGCGAAAAAAAGTGATATTTGCAAAATTGGCTCAAAATTTTTCTCTGATAAAAGGAACTCTGAAAAGCCTAGTGTAATGCTTTGCTCCATCCATTGTTGACAGGCCTGTAATTCTCTGACCCTGGATAATAAATAATAAAAGAAATAATACCAGTGTTATTTCGAATATCCTAATCCCAAAATTCTTGTGGTATACTTTCTCACACGTTAACGATACTCACTATTACTAGAAAAATTCGTAATTCAGTTTTTTGAAGCTTTATTATATAGTCTGAAAGCAGTGTTTATGAAAAGTATTTCTCATCTGCACAATATTCATAGTAATAAACACATATTCAATTCCATTTTACTGACGACCAATCATCAACCACATTTTTAACAATGTCTGGGTTTTCCGGATTCTCAGGCTTGAACCTTAGAAAATTTTTACTTCTATGCAACTTCGAAGATTTATTTTGCATGATTCTATCATACCTTTCTTAAAAAATGAAATCAGCATTACATACTGTAAATTTCTGTGTAACTTACTATGGCCAGCATTACTTTAATCCATTTAAGCCTACTGTTCAATTTTTGGAACAGCAGTCGAGTGAGAGTTATTTTAGCATAGGAGTTCAAGGTTGCACGTGTGGTTGGATTTGTAATGTCAGCCTGTATCGTAGGGGCATAGCACTTTCGCTTAAAACATAGACGATAATACGAGCAGAAAACAATGAAAAAAGAATTTTGAACATGCTGTTATAAACATGAGAAAAATAATTTTTATGGTTCTCTGTTATGTTCTGCATACAGATGCTCTATGCCAGTGATGGATCTTGAAATTAAACTTGCAGAATAATATTTATATTGTTTATTATGATTAGTTTTTTTTATTTTATATAAAATTATTTTATATTCTCCAAAAGTTGTTAGCAAATGTCAAAACTATTTTCAGGCAATCGACATACTGCAAAAAGGATCTGACTGCTGAACGTTTAGTTGATATCCTACCATTGCCAAATACCACTTTTTTGAGCTTAGAAGACCTTAAAAGATATAAATCAGTTGAAAACTCGATATCGAATTTTTGGACTAAATACAATACCCCCATTACATACGGTAGTAGGGTAATGGAAGTAAAAACAAGAGACACATGACTTTTATATATATATATATTCAACATTTTTTAACCGACTTCAAAAAGGAGGAGGTTTTCAATTAAAAGAGTTTCTTTTTTTTTTTACGTTAGCTCATAACTTCTGAACGGTTGATCCGATTTTGGTACTTTGTGCTTTGCCGCAAAGGACTTGGTTTGAAATAGGTCCCATTGTAATATCTTTACGATCAAAAGAAAATACAGGGTGCCGAAAAAAGTTAGTCCCGACTCTTTTAACTGCTGAACGGCTGCAGCTATAGTCATAAAAATGGTATTTAGGAAATTAAAGTGGCCATGCGCTACGCGATTCAACAGCCTACAGTGCCATTTGGTGGGAAACAGCGGAGTTAGCGCTCCTCTCTTGGAAATTGTTCAACATATAGGGAAAAAATGAGTTATAAAATTGCAGAGCTTCATCAATTTAGTACGAAAAGATAGTTTATACACATTAATGCTAAAAATAGCACGCTTAAAACGTGCATTTGTTTGCTTACAATTTCCTATTTTGTGCACACTTGAATGACATTGCATACGTTGTAGCGTAGCGGGTGACATTTCCGCTAAGTAAAATTCAAAGTATGGTTATTATAAGCGGTCACATTTATTAACGCATAGACGTTTTGAACTGACTTCATTGAGGAAGAGGCTCTCAATACAAACCATGCTTCTTATTGTTGTTTGTTGTTGAAATTTGTTAACTTCGTAAGAGATGCTTTAATTTTTTTTTTCTGTCTTAAAGATCTTGGCTTGAAATAGATTTCATTATGATTTCATTAAGATATAAACACATTACAGGATACTCACAAATGTCCGTTCTCTCTCTCTAACTGCGGAACGCATGCAGTTACACTGGTAAAAGTAGTATGTACGTATCGTAAAGTGGCCATGCGCTACGAGATGCGACAGCTTACATGCCACCTGATGGGAACGGAGCGGAATTAGCGTTTCTATCTAGATAACAGTACAAGATGAGAGAAAAAGTAAATTACAAAGTTGTACAGCATCAATGATTTAGTAAGGAAACACAACTTGTAGACATAAATGTTAAAAACAAGGTGCTTAAATGTGCATCTATTTGTTTGCAGTTTTCTACATTGTAGACAAATCAAAAAACCTTTATTTCGATGTTGAAACTTCTGTCTGTCATCTGCAATGCATATTTTGCTCTTTGTTTGAACATTACGCTGCGCACTTGAGAAAAATAAACTTAGAGATAACTTGACAATAAAACTGACACACCTGTCTCTCGAATGGATAATTTTCTAGATGGAGATGTAACTTTTTTGTTCGCATTGGGGGCATTTAGTATATTTTTTAGTGACATAAACCATTTTTTGCTTAATGTCACTATTCTTGGGGGATGTGATTTGTGAAATTGCCATCGAGCGTCTTCTGGTGTTCTGATACATGAATAAATTTTCACTGAAAAGAAAACACTAGTGCAACCTAAAATCCAACCAACCACTAAAAAGAAAAAAGAAAATATTTAAAAAAAAAAAAAAAACCGACTCCAAACAGCAACTACCCCTAACAGCACAAAATGTTGCAGAAACGTAACAATCATATAACACTGAAATATTATAAACATTTCCGTTTAAAAATGTTCATATTGCTTTCCGATTGGTTTTAAAAATGTAGAAATGTCCGCGATCGTAACAAAAAATCAGATACCTAACAGAAACGTTACAATCACTTAACAGATTGGAAATCAAAAAAGGCGAATGTTTCAGAAAGGTGTCAGAGAACATACTAAAACGTGTTACGTTTTTGAAAGATTGTAAGCTTTTCAGAACGTAACTGAAACATTCTGTGCTGTATGGGACTATTCAAACAACTATACATTAAAAAAAAAAAAGTATAAAATGAAATTGTAAATTTCACCTAAATGTATAGAATAAATCCTTCACCAAAAAACCTGTAACACTACAATTAATTATAGGTTTTGATGTCGGCACAATATTAAATGTATACCTTTATTCAATACAAAAATCAAATTATATTCAAACTACACAACTCACATTATCACCTGTCAAACGCAGCCGAAAACTACTTTGATTCAAAAAAACAAATAAGATTTCGTAAACTGCAAAAGTTGGCGAAGCTGCTGGAATCTGGCGTCATTGGTGAAAGAAAAAATCGCCAAATTATCTGGCAAACGTGTTTAGCTTCTTTAAGAAATAAGGTATTATAAGGTATTAATAATAAGGTATTAATAAGGTATTAATAAGGTATATAAAGAGAGCTATCAAGAATATGAAACAATATTTCGTACAATATATATTATGAAAATATGCATATTGCGCGTAAATTTTTGCATTACGTTTTGATCACCAAATCCAAAAGCCGCCAAGAATGATAGTTATCAAAGTTATACCAAGTTTGCAAAGGTAACTCTAACTTCATAGAAACATAAATACCGAATTGTGAAGGATTTCACTGTTCTATGTAGATGTTACTAATGGACAAATTGTATACAGTGATAAAATAATAAAGGAAACATGAAAATGGATCCTTCGAGGCAATAGCATTTGTAGCTACCGATCTAAAAACAAATCCTTAAAAAAGAATTAAATTTCATTTAATTTTGTGCCGACTTCAAAAGTTATGATTAATTGTAGTAGTGTTATAGGTTTTTTGGCAAAGGAGTTATTTTATACTTTTAGGCGCAATTTAAAGTTTCATTTTACACCTCTATTTTTTTTAAGTTGTTTGATTAGTAGTTTCTGTTTGGAGTCGGTTCTATTTTTTTTTACAAAAAGGTTTTATTTAATTCAATTTTTACGCCTCTTCGATGTATTAAACTTAATTCCATTATATATTTATATTTCACGAGTAAAAAAATATAATATATGTTCCAAAAAGATTTTTTTTTTTTAAATAAATAATTAATAATATAAAATAAAAGCTTTTTAAATATATTTCTTGAACTGTTTGAGGAAAAATCATAAAAATTAGTTATAAAAATTAATTTTTAAAATTAGTTATAAAAAATGTCATGCATTATTTTAATCAATCATAAATTTTTGATCAATTAAGTAAACATTATTCATATTGAAGTATATTTCGAAGAATATTTATGAATTGTATTTTTCGCTTAATGAAATTTAGTGTTGATCCTTCGTTTGTTTGTATATATGTCAATACAGCCTTTTGACTATTGAATTAGGAACAATGATTTATAGATTATCTTTATAATTCTTATTTCTTCAATATTTTCTGAGAAAACATAAAAAAAGCATAATTTATATTTTTAAATGTTAACACTTTGGAAACAATGAATTACTTTATTTTGATATAATAATCGAATTTTATATGAATTAGAAACTAAATTGAAAATCAGTATGTGGTAAAAAGTATAAAGAGAAAAGTAAAGAAATATCATCCCGTATAAATGAATAATTGTTTAATACATTATTAATTGTGCCATAACACATACTTTTATTTTTCAAATAATATTTGAATTAAAAACATGCGAGTCTTTCTTTTTCGTTGGTTTAACATAAAACTGAGCGTTTTCATATGCAGCATTGCATGCATCACAAACTCTCTGCATTCTTGAGAATATATTTGTAATTGCATACATAAAAGTAAACGCCTAAATTATGATATCTATAAAAAATTTAAATTTTATGAATCAATAATTTATGTATCAATAAATTTAATCATAAAACGATATATAATAGCCTTTTTTTTTTTTTTTTTTTTTTTTCAATATTACTGAAAAAAGGGTTGGCGTAAAGCATTTTAATAAAAATTATACTTACATTTTGATTATACGTTTCCTTCAACATTTCAAGTTTTCAAGTTCCGAAATCATATGGAGAAATGACAATATAAATTAAATAATTTGTAAAGAATACCACGTACTCTGTTCTGGTTTTCTGTATAAGATTCCTGCAACCTGCAGCGATCTTAACTTCGGGAATACTCACCTGTGAGCGGCTGCCGTACGACCGTTGATACTGGATGCTTCGTGATTTCCTTTATAAAAGTAAGGTATTATAATTAAACTTCAAAAATGAATTAAATTAATAAAAATATAAGAAAAAAAAATACATAACACCAAAATAATAATCGGTCAGTAAGTAATTCATTCTATATTTCAGAAGATTTGCAAAACTTTTTTTTTAATCCTTTCATACTGTGTTATATTAACCATTACTTATAGTATCACTTAAAGTGTAATTAATAAGATAAAACGTAAATGATGTCGCAAGGTTATGTAAAATGGTATACTTTGCAACTTGGTGTGTTAAATGCATTTTATTTGGGAAAAAATAAATCAACGATTACAGCTTATTGTATTCGTTCGTGTTTTATATTATGGTTGATTGTTACTTTTATTGCAAATGCATACCAAGTTTATCATGAAATTAAGACTCCTAAAGTAGGAATTACACTATTATGTGGCTTTGTTGTATCAGTCTTTTCATCCAACATAACACATTTGATGCTACTTCTTAAAAGCAACAGCTTACGTCAGCTCCAAAAAACTATTAAAAACATAGGAATAAATATCAAGTGTAAAGTACAATTTCTGTTGAACCTATTGCAAATATTGAATGTAATTACTTTTTTAGTTTTTCCTGCGGCACTTTTTAATTTGCTTTCTAACGAAACCATGGTGGAGAGTGGATTACTAAAATACTTAAAAGAGTTTTTTTTCGTGTACGCCTGCATTTTTAATCAAATGACTTCGACTTTTTCTATTACGTTGTTTTATGCAAGTATTTGCCTATGGTGTTCCACTACTCTAAAAAACGTAAAGAAGAAAATAGAAAAATCTAGCATATGCTTAGACACGAATCGAATCATTTCATGTTTACAGCTTTTTAAATCTACTCTACACGCAGTTTCAGGAATTGAAAGTACCTTTGCAACTGTTGCATTTTTTTCGTTAATTTCTTATTCGTTAAATATTTTTTTTATCATAGGTCCTGTCCTCAAAGGAATGGCGTATGATAGTATCGCCCTTAGAATATACACTTGTGTCACTTTTTTCTTTAACCTTTCAGGAATGACTTTACTTATATTTTTTGCATCTGAAACACCCTTGATTTTAGAAAAAATGAAACTTAGCTTGATATTACTAGACGAAAAACTTTCATTGCGAGGTGCGTGTGAAAGTTCAAGATTGATAAAAATATTAATTAATGCGCTTTTGAATCGAGATAGTTTTTCTTTCACTGCTTGCAATATGATAAGTTTAAAACGTTCATTAATTATCACATGTTATGGAGTTCTAATCTCATATAGCCTACTGTTATACTCACTCGAAAAAAATCCCTAAAAATTAAGAAAATGTGATAGTCGGAATTTTCCATTTAAGTTATAAGAGTATTTGCCTTTTATAATGTGCAAAGGTTTAACGGATAATTAATAAATATATGCCGTGTATTTAAGGAAGATTTTTAAATTAAAGCATTGAAAATTATATATATATGTGTGTGTGTGTATACAGAAATTATTCAATAAAATGCAATGTTCAGTAAAAATTTATATTATAGTGTAATTTTGTGCATATATTCTGCGCATATTCTGCAGTTCAAACGAATCTTTTCTAAACCAGAAGTTTTAATTAACAGATGAAATTATGTTACTATACAAGACCTTTCTACGTTATCTACGTTTTACGTACATTTAACTTTACGATTAATTAAAACAATTTGTACAAAACTGATGCAACAAATTACATGCAGAAATTATGGTGTTGTGTGTAGTAACATATTGTTGTCGTGCATTTTTCTAGTATCAGTAACAAGCTACGCAATTGTCTTTTTCTCTAATTACACAGCTCTGCATCAAAAATTTTGATTTCATAATTTTAGCTAAACTTTATGTTTTTGGTTGCTGAAACCGAAACTGATACCAGTTTTTTTCTGTCACGTACAGATTTTTGTCAATACAGGGTATCTACCGACACTTTTTCTTCCGTAACTAATTCACAATATCATTACATGGTAATGTTTACAGTATATGTCCATGATTGTTTATAATCCATCGTAGAATCATTCTAGAAACTACCAAAAATGAAGAAATTGTGTTGGTAGGCATTCTGTATTGACAAAAATCTATACGGGATGTAGAAAATCTGGCTTCATTTTCGGGTTCAGCAGAACAAAAACATATGTTTCAGCTAAAATTATCAAATCAAATTTTTTCAGTATCCTTTTTATAGACCTGTGTTATACAATAAAGTGATTTTAAGTGTTCGTGATTATTATATTTAAGTTTTATCCTCAGAAATCAATGCCGTAATTTTCACTGGCGGCTCATAAAGTATTAAATATGATTACTGGTACATTCAAATAAGACAAAAAACATCAATTAATGAAAAAAAAAATATATATATATAAATTTTTAAACTTTAGGATAACAACCCTGAGGGCTCTCTAAATGTAATATATATTATTCGTTATGTGCAATGTCCCTTAAAATGTAATTAATATGAAAAAAGTAAATGAAGTAAACAGTTTATGCAACGTGGTGCACTTTGCAACTTGGTGTGATAAATGCATTTCATATCGGAAAAAATAAATCAATTATTACAGCTCAGGGTATTCGTCCGTGCTCTATAATTTGGATTATTGCTACTTTTATAGCAACTACATATCAAGTTTATCCTGAGAAATTAAGGCTCTTTCTATAGGTATTACACTATTTTTAGGCTTTGTTGTCTGAGTCTTTTCATGCAACGTAACACATTTGACGCTTCTTCTTAAAAGTGACGGTTAGCATCAGCTCAAAAAAAATTTTTAAAAACAAAGGAATAAATATCAAGTACAAAGCACAATTCCTGTTTAACCTATTGCTAGTATTGAATGTAATTACCTTTTTATTAATTTTCCTTGTGGTACTTTTTAATTTACTTGCTAACGAAACCAAAGTTACTAAAATACTTCAAAGAACTTTTTGTCATGTACGCTTATATTTTTAATCAAATTACTTCGTTTTTCTGGATTACGTAATTTCATACAAGTATTTATCTATTGCACTAAACAAATTTATGGAAAAAATGGGTAGGAGAGATTGCGCTTATGATCACAATTAAACTGTTAAAAATAATAATTACACATAAATGATATTAATGTAATATTTTTGTATTATGAGTGCCTAATTCAATTTAATAATTAAAAATAAAACAGAAAAATAATAAAATAAATAAAGTTTATATATATATATATCTATATATATCTATATATATATATATATATATATATATATATAAACCTTGAACTTTTCTAGTTATTAAATTGGTTATCGATCCATGTATTTATGAAAAACAGGGGTGATATGTTGATCAATGTAAAAACTATCCTGAAAGTTATTAAATCGATTCAAAAATATCGAAATTATTTTCTTTGCATGTTTAAAAGCGTTTCGTAATTTAAGTGCTTCGTGCTTCTTTCTCTCTCTCTCTCTCTCTCTCTGTTTTGTTTAACTGGATGTTTTGACCTGTCATTACGATGCATTGTAAACAAAAAACTAAAAACTAAAATAAAAATAAATAATTAAATAAATAAAAATAATAATAATAAGATTGTCAATTGATTAATATAAGATATTTTATATACTTAAGTCTATTAACAAATTGAAATTCTATCGACATATTTTATTTACTAGCCTAACCCATCATTCATTGAAAGTGCATTAAAAAGCATTTCATTAAACGTTTTCAATAAAAAGGTGTATATTTTTTTAGCCGTACATATTGTTTTGGTAATTGCTGAAATATTTTGTTTGTGTGCATCACCCTCATACATGAAAATATAAAACGTGTAATACAAGATTTATAACGTTACCTGTATAGTTTATAGAGTTATAAATTAAGAGATATAAACATTTAAAAGTAATAAATAAAACTATATTGTCTATAATTTACTTTTAACTTAGTAATTCTTACTGTGAAATGCTCTCAATTTTCTTCCCAGTTGAATGATATCAAGGATTTTCTTCAACTTCAGATATATTGCATTAAACTGCAAATATTTCTGATTTATTAAATATAAAGACTTAAAAATAATGCATCATTTTTAGTTCCTCATCATACTATAGGCATGGGGAACTTAGGTAATCGTGAAAAATTTCGACCTCGGTTTTTTGACTTTTTTATACGTTTTCAGGTGTGAGGAATCCGAAAATGACAAAATTTGTATGGTGTCTGTCTGTAGGGTGTCTGTTAGTGTGTCAGTGTGTCAGTCCGTTAGTGTGTTAGTCCGTTAGTTTGTTAGTCTGTTAACACGATATCTCACGAACAAATGATCGCAGAGAGGTCAGATCAGTTTTAAAATATTACTTTCGATACTGGCATGAACCCTATTCATTTTCAACATTCGAATTAAAAAACTTCGTAAGTTATGAGACATTTACGATTTTCTTAACAAGGGAGAATAGGACAAAATTTCACTTAAACGTGCATTAAATGGAAACTTTTTACTGTAAAAATGTCGGACCAGTTTTAAAATATCAGTTTTGATGCCGGAATGAACATCAGTAACTATAAATATGCTACTTTGAAAATTTCGCAAGTTATTGGAAATTTGCGAATTTCTTAACATGGCAGTATAGGGCAAAATTTCACATAAAGGTTAATTATGAGAGATATTTTCATCGTAAAGATGTCAGACTACTTTTGAAATATTATTTAGGACACTGGCATGAATATTAATGACTATGAATTTTCCAATATAAAAATTTCGTAAGTTATTGGAAAATTACGAATTTCTTAACATGGCAATATAGAGCAAAATTTCACATAAACGTCAATCTTGAGGGATATTTTCATCGTAAAGATGTCAAACCACTTTTTAAATATTATTTTGGATACTGGCATGAATATCATAGACTATGATTTTTCCAATTAAAAAAATTCGTAAGTTATTTGGAATTTACGATTTACTTAAAATGGCAGAATAAGGCAAAATTGAGCATTAACTTCCCTTTTGAGGATCATAAATACATTAGACAACTTCAAAATTATATTTATGATATTTGTTTGAACATGATTGAATATAAATATTCTAATAGGAAAATTTCGTAAATTATTCGTAATTTACGATTTTATCAACATAGCGAAATTGTAAATTTTTTATATAAATATGAATTTTGAGGATTATTGCATTGGAAACAGTAGCATGAAAACTAAACAACGGAATCGACCTTAATAAAATAATTTAATAGATTAGAATAAGATAAATATATCGAAGTGAACGGTGGATAGCCTATTAGGCGGGGATTTCATTCTGTCACTGTATCAAGCTTTGGTCAAATTCATTTCTTTTAACATGATTATAATATGTCTCCCACTAGAAGTTTATGAGAACATAAATATGATGGGGAACTGAGCAGAGTCCACCTATGCCAACTAGTTTTTAATATAACCGTTTTTTAAAAAGCTAACAGTTGAATTATATAAAATTTTTAATACTAAATGGCAAATTAAGTATAATGCATATAATATAAATTAACATAATGTATCTTCTTTCGAACATTATCGTTTTTTAAAAAGTTAACAGCTTAATTTTATTAAATTTTTATTAACGAAAGCTATATGAAACTCTCAAATGTTGATTATATCTGCCATTGCTACTAAAATAATATAATATCGAACTGTTTTAAATATTATAATTTCATTAGTGAAACTATTCGTACAGCAATAAATTTTTATATGAAATAAAGAAGAAGCATTTTTAATAATACAAAATGTTTCTAGAAAAAAAGAAAATGCTATTTTCTTTAACAGGAATTCAAATTCTTGTATGTAAAGATTGTAAAACACGTTTTCTGTCTGTTGTTTTTCACTTATGGTTGCTGATTGCGTTGATTTTAAATATTATGTTTATAAAAATTCAAATCGAAGAGACTGGCTTAACTGTATGCATAAGCTATACAATTTCAGTTTTTATATGCATTATAACATACACAATTTTATTTTTTAAAAGGTACCAGATATTGAAGATTAAAAAAAGAATTACAAAATTTCAAATTGAATCCTCATTAGCATATACTTCGTTCAAGGCTATTCAGCTTCTGAATATATTATTTTTTCTAATTTACCCATCAATATTTACATATTCAATCATCAAATATGAAATAACTCACATAAACCACGAAAATGTGCTGCTTGTCGAAATGAACACACATGCTATCATTTTCCTTCACATAAGTTTACCGTTTTCAATAACTCTGTTATATTCAAATTTTTGCTGTTGGTGTTTTTCACTACTAAATATAATTGAAAATCGAATAAAACGTCCCAATATAATTTTTAAAGAAAAAAAAATTATATCAACGCTACACCGTTACAGGACTATTCTCAATATTACATATTCAATTGAAAATGCATTTTCCACAATAACGTTTTTCTCGATAGTGTTATACATGATCATTGCTTTTGCAAATATGGGGAATTTAGTCAGAGGAACTTTTTCATACAGTAACATTCTGTTATTTCAAGTGTCAATTAATTTTGTAATCGCAATATTTTGTGAAACTGGCCTATTTAGCGCTTCCAGTAGCTGTAAATAAAATACGGATTGAGACAAAAAATTTTATATAGAGATTTCAAAGGATGAGCTCACAGGTTCTGCAATAAATAAATAAATAAAATAAAATAAAAATGAAATAATAAATAAATAAAATAAAATAATAAATAAAATAATAAATAAATAAAATAAAATAAAAATAAAATAAAATAAAATAAAATAAAATAAAATAACATAAAAATAAAATAAAATTAATTAATAAAAAAATAAGTAAAATAAAACAAAATACTTCAGCTGGGGAGGGGAGGCATGCATAAAATTCGAACAAGCTGCAAAATTTAATACAAATAACTTTTCTTATTACAAATATTTTTGTTATTTATTAGAGATTGTTTAGCTGTCTAAAGCATATTATTTAGTGTTGGGACTCCATTATTCATTTGTGTGCAACCGATGAACAGATCAACAATCGGCTGATGCTGATCGAATGTCATCTGTCCCACATTGTCCTTTATCTCAGCCAAGTTTTCGTAAAACAGTTCCAAGATTACTTTCTTTTAAATTAACAACCATCATAACTTAAAGAATGGAACGCACTCCATCTATTCCTATATTATGAAGAACTTATACTGAATCCATTTGCTTATACAAATCTGTTTTTTTTTTTTTTTTTTTTTTTATGCCATTATTATCATTCTTTATACTGTCATAATGTTTGAAAATGTGAAAATAATAGTTTTAAATGTTCTAATGTGTTAAAATATTAAAGTAGATTCCAGTTATTTATTACATATCATTTCAAGCTATTTGACTGTAATCCGTCACCAAACGGATTTGCTTTTTAGAATCATTCAGCTAATAAATTGAAATGTCTATTTACAAAATTTCGACTCAATACACATATTAATTACAGTTACAGAGAGATCTGAATAGCAGAAGTATAATTACGATCACACTACATGTTGCTTATGCACTGCATTATAATGTGCATTAACGCCAATAACGTTTTAATGTCTTGAATGATTTTATAAATAAATTCAATATAAAATTTTTATTAGATTGAACACTAAATGAAACATTAAGGATTGAAAATAGTACAAAGTTTTGAATAGGGGTCATTTTTCAGTCAGAAAGACTTACGAATAAAAATTAACAACACAATAAACCTTTAATAATTTTTTTTTTAATTCCGCGTACTATATACATTTAAAATTCAGTGCTTTTTGCATTTTATCTTTCACACGCACACACCCACACCCACACACATTGGCGTATGCAGTTTAAATTTTCTTTCACAATCAATAATATAAAATGTCATACTGGTGTTTTTAAATATTCTTTATATAACAGTAGAGAAATATACTATATAAATTTCAAGTTCAGTACTTTTTGTATTTTATCATTCACACACACACATTGGCGTATGCAGTTTACATTTTACTTCACAATCAATAATATAAAATGTCATACTGCTGTCATTAAATATTTTTTATATAACAGTAGAGAAATTTCTAACGAACAACTATCCAAATGATTGATTATCTAAATATCGTTAACAATATTTAAAAACATTTTTTTTTTACATTACTTTAATAAAATAATAATGAATAGCAGTTTAATTATGTTTGAAATAATTTTATGATATATTTACGATGTTGGAAAATTTTTCTCGTTTTCCATTAAAGTCAGATTAAAATGTACAAGTTGAAAATTGTGTTTACCGTTTACGTATTACAATAAATTTACCAAAAAAAAAAAAAAAAAAAAAAAAGAAAAAAAGCTTAAGAGTCCCCAGTAGTCAGATACCTTCCTTTCTCCTTCCCCATGTAATCCAATGGGATTTTTGTTGCTTTGTATTTTCCGGATATCTCTTTCAAAAATAAAGTTTTTCGAATTCTGTTTTTTGAATTCGATTCTTTGAACATGCCACTTTTTTTCTTACTAAGCGATTTTTTTTTAAATAAATTTAAATATTTTATTTCGTTAAGCAAACTTAAGGATATAATTTTCAATCTTAAAAAGAAATATTTAAATTGTATTTTTAAAAAAATTGCTTAGTAAGAAAAAAAGTGGCATGTTTAAAGAGTGGAATTCAAAAAACAGAATTTAAAAAACTTTATTTTTGAAAGAGATATCCGAAAAATACAAAGCAACAAAAATCTCATTGGATTACACGGGGAAAGAGAAAGGAAGGTATCTGACTACTGGGGACTCTTAAATCAATTCACATGACAAGAAATATTTTTATTTACTGTATTAACACTTCTCAGAAATTTCTGGAATAAAAATTGAAGAAAATGTCACAAAAAAATCGCTATTTCTATTTTTTGGGCTTCTTTCGCAGGCTGAGAGCGATAACCAAAACAATCTGATGTGCCCCTTCACAAAATTTTCATACCCTACATTTAAATACTAAAAAAACAATTTACAGATTAAGGATTAAAGTTAGAAATTTTGTATATTAATATGCTTTTACCTACAGTTCAAAACACTTTTAGAACCTTATTATCTGACGAATATTTTGCCATGGGTAACCACCACTCCCATCAAAACTCCATTTGAATAAAGTACCTACATAAAAGAAAGACTGTTTTAAATTTAAAATTTTATTCTAAATAATTCACACAACTTTAACCCACTCCATTTATTGAAACTTACTAATCTTGGTAAGGAACCTCAAAACGCGTAATTTTACCAAAAAATTAGCTTTCAAAAGTGTACTTTAAACTATACATCATCTTACATATGGGTATGAGAAAGTAATTATCATTCCTCAGAGAGCGAGCAGTTTCAGTGGAGGTTCTTTACTAAACATGGCTAAACTTAGTAAAGCAAAATTATACGTAAAATTATTATATGTTTACTGCAATTTGTTTAGTACAGCCTAAAGATTTTAAACTGTACATGGGAGAAATTTCTACCATGAAAGTAACGAATTTAAATTCTCTTGGATGCTCATGTACCGAGCCATTTGTCTGATTTCAGTAAAAGTTTTGAGTGGAATCTCCAAATGACACATTTTAAAAATACTGAATTTATTCATAATATTTCTTATTGAGTTATTCTGATAATAATCTGATAGACACACACACACAGGCACATTATAAAGAGTGGCAGACATGAATACAGAATAATCACTAAAACCTGAGTCCGTACTCTATAAATGGCTATCGTAATTTCGAAATATTGATTCAAAAACAATGCATTCTTCACCTTTGTTTAGGGAAAGTAAAAATTCCTTTTTCAAAAAGTTCTTAAAATCAAGATCTCAACAAACTGTATTCATACGTTTTTAATAAATTATTGATAGTTTCATTTAGGTAGGTTAAAAAAAAATTTTTTTTTGATAATTTGAGTTTTGTGTGCTTCAGTCCACCCAACTGTATAGAATTTTATGGCTACTAAAATAATATTAATCATTATTGCTTAATTCGTCTATAAGGCATTCTAAAAACATGACATATGCTATTAAATTTTTGAAATTTAATATTGTTACGAATTTGTAAATATTAGTAGTTATTTTTATGTAATTTCATTCAAGAAGACTTAGGCTATAAAATGTTTATTTTTTTTTTTTTTCATTTCTAGCTTATTTTCGCGTTAAAATAGTTCATTTTCCTTTAAAAAACCCGTTAAAAATTTCGCCAAGAATTTAGATTGGCGCCATATTTGGCTAACTTTTCGCCCCTTGACCACTTTTTTGTGACCTTGGCAAAAAAATTCTTATTATTGATATCTCCAATATCTGAGGTCAAACATAATTAGTTGAGAAATTACTAGAAATTTGTCGTTTAATAAGGCACTCTAATAGGAGCCCCCAACCGACCGAGAGAGTTCGTTTCCTTGCCAACCGTATTACTGTAAAGAACTCTGCTTGACTAAGTCTCTCTTACTGATTACATTCTACAGCTGCATGTCAAAAATACAGCTTGTGAATTATATGTTGTCAGTTGTTATTTAAGCTGTGTTTTACTGGTGAAACTGGTGAAACTGAAGTTAGTAGTTGGTATACAGGCCTGTAATCTTCTGGAAAATTTTGTAAATAAACTTTTAAGCCTCTGAAAGATTCATCTTTCATTCACAGACAATTCATGAAAATGTAATATCACACAAAATTTATACAATTCCTTATCTTGTAAATAGTTCACGTTCAAAGGTTTGGGAAAGAGTGGGGGAAGCAAAACTAATAACCTGTGCACTTAACAAGTGCAAACCGGTGGTTTGTGGACCACTATTGGTCTCTGAGAAAATTTTGGTGGTCCGTAGAAAAATCGTGAAATTATTTTCTTTAATTTTTTCATTCGAAACTACAGTAATATTAAATACAGGATTTTCATAGTCACTCTTACTCTTAACATTAGACGTAAGTTTATTCTGGATGAGAAAGAAGATAAACGGATTATTTTTTTATCACGGAAATTTGATTTCTAAGTATCAGACACAGTTATCGCTTCTAATTTCTGATTTGCATTTAGCTAAGATTTCTTGTAAATTTATTTAAGTATTCGAATTCTTCAAAGGTTTGATATGTATGTAAAAATATATTTGCTGCAATTAATTTCAATAATTTAACAATATAATAGAAGGGAGACAGGGTTAGTTGGCATAAGGTGCTAGTTGGCACTCAGCTTCTATTTCCTGTCAGAGTGGAGGTAGAGCGTTGTCATTTTACTAATGGGGAGTGGGCGCGTATGTATAGGTGCACCATCTGCTATAAATTCAACCTCCTTGGAAACATCATAAAGGAAAATTTTCTGTTTTATCCTTTTATTTATTTATTTATTTTTTGACTGGAGAATTTTTTGGCTGTAAATTCCTTCATCGTACATCTTTCGACCTGGTGAAAGTATAGATTAAATTGAGGCACTGCTTATGGCGAGAGTGGTTGTTGAGTGGTTGTTGTTGCATGCATGTGTTATTATTTGTTTTTTCTGAAGTTTGAAATTCTGTGGTATCAATTTTATTTTGGGTATCTTTGTGGCAGTAGTTGAAATACAACTAATATTCAAAATATTAGAATAAATGTTAAAAAGTAATAAGAAAGAAATTATTTTCCATTTATTTATTTTTGATACTTAGTAAATGCAATAAAATTTCTTTTAAATTAAATCTGGAATGTTTAGATAAGATCTTAACATTTAGAAAATATAAAATACCATAATTTAGGCATACAATAGCTTTCTGAAACACATCAAAATATTAGACAAAAATTTAGATTGATTCAAAATACTAGAATATTTTATTTTACGCAAAAGTATTACTTTTTGAATATAAGGTAAATGGTAGTTAATATTTTGTAGCTTCCCCTTTAGTGTACAATCGATCTTGCACACTATATACGAGGTGTTTACAAAATTTTTATCAATATTAGCACAAAAAAACTTTATACGTGCCACTAAATGAGTTTTACTTGAAGGAGGATTTTATTGGAGTTTTTTCTTCATTATAGCCCATAAATTTTTTATGGGATTAATGTCTGGTGAATTTGGTGGCCAGGGAAGTACCTTAATTTTGCGTTGGCTGAACCAATTCTTAGTTGACACCGAGGTATGCGGTGACGCTAAATCTTGTTGAACCATGAAATCATCTTATGGAATCATGTAATACTCCAAAATTTTTTGATATATCTGAGAGTTAACCATTTCGTAGACGATGTATAACTTTCAAGGTCCTTCTTCGCTCATGCAAACCCAAACCAGGACACTAGCAGCAAATTTTACCGAACGTTTAAGGCATTTTTTATCAAATGATTCTTGCTTCATTCTCCAAACACGAATACTTTGATTACCATATGAAACAGAAAACATATCACTAAATAATGATTTTTTCCTATCTTCTTCGCTGCATATACGTCTTGATTTAGACTAATTCAATCTTATACGCTTTTGTTCTGCAGTCGTGAGAGGTTTTGTTTTCGGTACACGAGATTCAAACTTAAATTTATGGAGATGTTTTAATGTTATCGACTTAGAAACTTCAACTCCTCCTTCTTTCCATTTTCGGTGCAAGAATCTCACACTTTTAAAACGGTTTTTATTAACTATACGCTTCAGTTTCTTGTCATCTCTAGCAGATGTTTTTGGTTTTCGGCGGCCATTTCGGCGATTATTTTGAAATCTTCCACTTTTTACTTTCTCTTACCCATAAGGCCGAGAAAGTATTGTTTTATTGTCAAATTTTCGAACGTGAGTTTTTGTTATATTTACATGTTTTGGGGTCCCCTGAATACGAAAATCATGTTCTTAGTGAAATGTCTGTGTGTCTGTGTATCTGTCTGTCTGCGTGTCTCTCTGTCTCATATCTCAAGAACAAATAATAGCAGAGATTCCAAACTCGGTATTCTAAATATGTATCATAAAGGGAGGCTACAGTAAGCTTTTCGTTGAGATGAAGCAAATAGTTCGTGTACAGGGACACTTAAAAGTATTCAAATACATTACGTCTAAGGGGGAAATATCAGGCAAGTAGAGTTTTCCAACTATAGACTACACTAAACCAAATGAAACGAATGTATATTTTTTGTAATAGAGATAGTCAACTGGGAAAAAAATTTGTGTATGTAGGAGTCTCGCCTCCTCCAGGGGGAGGAGGGGGAAGTCCCCCCTTGAGGGGAGTAAATTTTCATGATGGGTATCTTTCAAAAGAGCTCGCCAATACCTTTAAAACGAATGGTTGAACCATCGATCTGCGATAATTTTAAATAAAGTTATCGATTTTTTATGTGCATATTTTAATAAAAAAACATTTTTTGAATTATGAAAATTTTTAATAAATTCATATTAGGTTGATTTCTTTAGAAATCGACCTATTGCAATCACTTCGTTTATCTATCTATCTATCTATCTATAATGAAAATTTTGTCATCACGATAACTCCAGAAATAATACTCCAAATCAAACCAAATTTGGGCAGTGCACTGATTTTATAAATATCTTGGATGAGTTTGTTAACCAAGTTCCTCCGACTTTTTGTTTTCAAGTGGCAGCCACTTGATTATTTCTAACCCACATTGTAAAAAGCGTATTTAAAGCAAGATTTGCTTGAATTTTTATGTAAATCTAGACTACATAAGGGTCTAAATGAACTTTATTAATGAAATTTATCTGCCATTTTTAATAAAGTGGCTGATATCTTAAGTTAAATTGGGCAACTTGAAATCAGACTACCACTTGAAAATTTAAAATCACGATAACTTCCGAAATAATACTCCAAATCGAACCAAATTTGGACAGCGTCTTAACTTGTGTCATGAATATCTTGGATGAGTTTCTTAACCAAGTTGCTCCACCATTTTGTTTTCAAGTGGAGACCACTAGAAATTTTCAAATTCAAATTGTAAAATGCGTATTCTGAATTTGTTTGAATTTCGATGTATATATAGACTATATAGGTGTCTCAATGAAGTTTATTAATGAATGTATCCGCCATTTTTAATAAAGTGGCGGATATCTTAAGTTAAGCGGGGCCACTTGAAATCACGTACCACTTGAAAATTTAAAATCACGATAACTCCCGATATAATACTCTAAATCGAACCAAATTTGGACAGTGTCTTAACTTGTGTTATGGATATCTTGGATGCGTTCGTTAACTAAGTAGCTCCGACTTTTTGTTTTCAAGTAGCAGCCACTTGAATATTTCTAACCCACATTGTAAAAAGCGTATTTAAAGCAAGATTTGCTTGAATTTTTATGTAAATCTAGATTACATAAGGGTCTCAATGAACTTTATTAATGAAATTTATCTGCCATATTTAATGAAGTGGCGGATATCTTAAGTGAGGCCACTTGAAATCAGGCTACCACTTGAAATTTTAAAATCACGATAACTTCCGAAATAATACTCCAAATCTAATCAAATTTGGACAGCGTCTTAACTTGTGTTATGTATATCTTGGATGAGTTTCTTAACCAAGTTGCTCCAACATTTTGTTTTCAAGTGGACACCACTTGAAAATTTCAAATTGTAAAAAGCGTATTCCGAATTTGATGTATACATAGATTATATAAGTGTCTCAATGAAGTTTATTTTTGAACTATGGATACTCTCGCCAAAAGTCGCCAAAAAAGTCGCCAGGTGGAAAAGTCGCCAAATTTGGCGCCCAATCCATTACCTGCCATATTGGAGCTTTTTAATGCGTTTTTATTGGAAAATTAGGCTATTTTAACGGTAAAACAAACAAAAAATGCAGAAAATTAACATTTAATCAACTTACTAAGCCTCTTTGAAAGAATTTCTACAAAAAAAAAAAAAAAAAAAAAAAAAAGAAATTAATTAGTTCACTGAGGAACTTTCTCTGCCATTTTGATCCAAGTGGCAGCCACTTAATTTTTCAACCCGATGACTTTTGAGATTCTGAATTAATTCCAACTATATTTGTACAGTAGTCTTATTTCACAAATGCATATGATGTATTTGTCAACTTGACCCACTATCTTATTTCCAAGCACTGGCCACTTGAAAATTTCAAATTCACATAAAAAGGTATTTTTGGACCGATTTGCTTAAAACTCCATAGGTAGATAGCCTACATCAATATTTCTACTAATTTGTTAATAATTTGTAGCCGCCATTTTGAAACAAAATGACGGCTACTTGATAAGGAAAAAGAAATCAACCTACCCTTCTGAATAAGCTGGAAGGACTTAATTGGAAAAATTATGACCTATGTTAATCTTTGCACGAATAGAACGGGCATCATCAAATATATGGGTTTCCAAATTTACAGCTCGTTCCTAACATTTTTTGAGTTACAGTGATATTTCATTTTTAGGTTGATTTCTTCAGAAATCGACCTATTGCAATCACTTCGTTTATCTATCTATCTATCTATATATATATATAATAAAGATGGATCTATTAAGCATAGTAGAAGCCAAGCAACAGATACAAGATCACTGAAACACCAATGACCAATAAGATTAAAAAAAAAATCATCAGTGGATGAAATACACTAATGTAAAGAAACCAGATCTATTAATTAACAGCCTGCAAAACAAACGAATCAATAAAGTAAAACAACAAATCTTAACTTAAAACCATAAACTTATCAAAATTAATGAAAAAACAACCCAAAAAACACAAGATAGGAAGAAGGAGGCAGGCGGCAAGACTTGTGACTTGCCTGTGGGGTTACACTAGTTTTACGCCGGCAACACTCCCCCAGCCTGCCACAACCAGAACAGGAACCATATGGATTTAAAAATGCAAAATTTCAAAGCAGATGAACAACAATGAAACCACGAAGCCACAATGAAATTCACCGATTGATCACATTGTGTTTAACAGTATAATTAGAACATTAAATATAGTTGACAACTCAAAAAGGAAAAATCTGAAATTTTATTGGAAAATGAAAGTTTGCATAGTAATACAAAGCAAATGCAACAAGCCTTCTACTTTTTTTTTTTTTTTTTTTTTTTTTTTTTTTTTTTAATTTAATTTCACAAACCCACCCAACCGTCCAGCCTTTTAACACCACCCCACCTCCGTAATCAAACATCTGCCCACCCAACCGCCACCTTTTTTATTGTCTTTTATTATTTTATAATTTTTTTGTTGATATACACAAGAGTGTACACAGCTTTTTTTTTTTTTTAATGAAAATTTCGTCATCACTATAACTCACGAAATAATACTCCAAATCGAATCAAATTTGGACAGTGAACTGATCTTATAAATATCTTGGATGAGTTCGTTAACCAAGTTGCTCCGACTTTTTGTTTTTAAGTGGCAGCCACTTGAAAATTTCAAACCGACATTGTAAAATGCATATTTAAAGCAAGATTTGCTTGAATTTTGATGTAAATACAGGCCACATAAGGGTCTCAATGAAGTTTATTAATGAAGTTTATCCGCCATTTTTAATAAAGTGGCAGATATTTTAAGTTAAGCGAGATCACTTGAAATCAGGCTACCGCTTGAAAATTTAAAATCACTATAACTTCAGAAATAATACTGCAAATCGAACCAAATTTGGACAGCGTCTTAACTTATCTTATAAATATCTTAGATGAGTTTGTTTACGAAGTTGCTCTGTCATTTTGTTTTCAAGTGGAGACCACTTGAAAATTTCAAATTCAAATTGCAAAAAGCGTATTCCGAATTTGTTTGAAATTTGATGTAAATATAAACCACATAAGGGTGTCAATGAACTTTATTAATGAAATTTATCCGTCATTTTTAATAAAATGGTAGATATCTTAAGTTAAGCGGGGCCACTTGAAATTACGCTACCACTTGGAAATTTCAAATCACAATAACATCAGAAATAATACTGCAAATCGAACCAAATTTGGACAGTGTCTTAACTTATCTTATAAATAACTTAGATGAATTTTTTAAACAAGTTGCTCCGCCATTTTCTTTTCAAGTGGAGACAACTTGAAAATTTCAAATTCAAATTGTAAAAAGCGTATTCCGAATTTTTTTTAATTTTGATGTATACATAGATTATACAAGTGTTTAAAATAACTTTATGAATGTACTTTAACCGCCATTTTTAATAAAGTGGCGGATATCTTAAGTTAAGCAGGACCACTTGAAATCAGGCTACCACTTGAAAATTTAAACCGTGATAACTTCCGAAATAATACTCCAAATTGAACCAAATTTCAACAGTGTCTTAACTTATCTTATAAATATCTTGGAAGAGTTTGTTAACCAAGTTGCTGAACCATTTTGTTTTCAAGTGGAGACCACTTTAAAATTTCAAATTTAAATTATAAAAGCGTATTCCGAATTTGTTTGAATTTTGATGTAAATACAGACCACATAAGAATCTCAATTAAGTTTATTAATAAACTATATCCGCCATTTTTAATAAAGTGGCAGATATTATAATTTTGCGGGGCCACTTGAAATCAGGCTACCACTTGACAATTTAAAATCACGATAACTTCTGAAATAATACTCCTAATCAAACCAAATTTAGACAGTGAACTTGTGCTTTGGATGGGTTTGCTAATCACATTGCTCCGCCATTTTGTTTTCAAGTGGAGACCACTTGAAATCACACTGCCACTTGAAAATATGTCATCACCATAACTTTTAAAATGCTAAACTGATTCAAATAAAATTTGGATAGTGAACTTATTGTTCAAATATCTTGGATAAATTGACTTGGTGACTTGTTTCGCAATTTTATTTCCAAGTGGCAGCCAAGTGAAAATTTAGGATTATGATAACTTTAGTAATACTCAACCAATTCGCATCAAATTTGGGTAGCGGATTTATCATTCAAATATCTCAGATAAGTTCGCTGGGCATCTCACTCCACTTTTTTTTTCCAATGGGTGTCACGCTGGGCAAGTTGTATCACCATTTTGTTTCCAAGTAGCAACCACTTAGACTGCCACTTGAAAATTTGCCATAACAATAACTTTTGAAACTCTGCACTGATTCGAACCACAGTTTGATAGTGAACCTAAGTTTCAAATATCTTGGATGGGTTTGCTGTGCAATTTGCTCCACTATACTGTTTCCAAGTGGTGGCCAGGCCACTTGAAGATTTTTATCACGGTAACTTTTGAAAATACTTAATCAACTCAAATCAAAGTTGAAAAATGAATTTATCATTCAAACAACTATGATTTCGGTGGGGAAGTTTATTTCCGAGTTGCGTCCACTTGAACGCTGCCACTTGAGGCTTTGTTATGGCGATAACTATGAAATATTGAGCTTATTCGAACTAAAGTTGGACAGTGGACTTATTTTGCAATTATTTTTGCATACTTGTGGGGTTCGTAAGTTGTCCGAGAATGAAAGGCGAAACAAGTTCAGTAGTTTATTTACAGAAAATTCCAGAAGAATACAGGTCGGTTCAACTTCAGTTTCACCATACACACCTTAAATAACAGCTGTCAACAGCAAATTCGCAGTTCAAACTGTATCAAAGCATTAACATAAAGTAAGGCCCATTCAAAGAGGCTCAGAACTCCTTCAAAAACAATGCAAGCTTCTGGTGAAATTCAACTGCGACAGACTGACTTGGCACGTTCGGCCACCTTTTTATACCCCTTTATCGAACCCAGAAAAATTTAGAAATTTCACGTAACTCGTTAACCAGTCACGTTACAGAGTCCATCTTTGATATATCGATATTTCGGATTTTCTCGCCAAAAGTCGCCAAAGGGGAAAAAGTCGCCAAATTTGGCGCCAAATCCTTTGCCTGCCTTATTAAAGCTTTTTAATGCGTTTTTAAGGGAAAATTTGGCTGTTTTTACTCTAAAACAAACTAGAAATGCAGAAAATTAACAATTTATCAACTTACTAAGCCTCTTTGAAAGAATTTACATAATAATAATAATAATAAATAAAAATAAATAAATAAAATAAAATAAAAATAGAATTATTTACAAATTTGCAACAGTATTTTAGATTAGTTCGTTGAGCAACTTTCTCTGCCATTTCGATCCACTTATTTTTTCAACACGATGTATTTTGAGATTCTGAATTAATTCGAACTAAATTAGTACAGTAGACATATCTCACAAATATATTTGATATATTTGTTAACTTGGCCCACCATCTCGTTTCCAAGCGCCGGCCACTTAAAAATATTAAATTCACATAAAAAGGTATTTATGAACCGAATTGCTTAAAACTCCACAAATGCATAGCCTTCTTCAATATTTCTACCAATTCCATTAATAACTGATAAGGAAAAAGAAATCAACCTTCCCTTCCGAATAAGCCGGAAGGACTTGTTTACTGTTGTAAGGGGACAGTCACTTGTTATTATTTGTATCGTCTGTAAGTAAATATGCGTATCTATTTTGACGAAAACTTATTTTAATTTACCTTCATGTTCTTCTAATTGTTTTCTAAGCAACACTGCGATGTTTATTATACAAATTGGTTTATTTTTTTATGAAATTATCGCAATGCAGGCGAGAGATTGTGAAAGAATTCCTAAAAAAGATAAAGCCCCGTCTCTATATCGCGGAAACATTATTTAAAAAACTAGTTTACATATTCGTTTTTGACTCTATATATGACGCTGGTATAAATATCAATGGCATTCACTACATCGCTACTACATTCACTGAAGTCAAAATTTAAATGATTTAATTGAAAATATGTAAAATAATTTTTGTTTAATAATGTAAAGTTTTATAAAATTGTGTAAAGGCGTGATTTTCGTTGCAAACAGGAATATACCCGATCCTGTAATGTTAAGTCTTTGTTCTTAAATATTACATAACTTTTCCTAGTATCTCACTGCTAAAATATTATTTTAACCGTGCTTCCGTTTTATTATTATTATTATTATTATTATTATTATTGTACTTGAATGTTATTGGGTTCGTGCACCTGAAGTTAAATGTCATGATTTAGGAAACGCTGTAAGGCGAGGGTTATTGTTTGAAAGAGCAATACGCAGTGAACAACATTTTTTTTCTTTTTTTTAAATTAATATAATTAGTATTTATAAGATTTTTTTAAACGAATTTTTGATTTTAATCTTGTTGTGACATTTTCGCATTCGTTTACTGTACCGTTTGTAAACTATTGCCATTTAAATTTTATCGCATGGCGTAACATAAAATATTAAATTTTTCATAATTTTTTTTTTTAATACAGAATGAAATAGTGGACTTTTTTTTTTTAACCAACTACGTAAAAAACTCCAGAGCCGGGAATCGAACCCAGGTTCTCCGCTTAACGTGCGGTTGCTTTACCACGGAGCTACACTGGCTGATACAAACCTCGGCATTTCTCACATAAAATCCGTTGACAAGGTCATCGTCTGTGCAAACGCAGATGTAATAGGTGAGAATATTACTTGTGGTACGACTTCAATAGACCACGAAATTTCACTTTAGAATTTTTTTTTATTACTTCGTGAACCATGGAAATTCATTTTAGATAAAGTGAAGTATATGGTTGATTTTTAATATTAACTATGTGAAAAATGCCAGAGCTGTGAATGGACCCAGGACTCTTCGCTTAATTGTTATGAATTTTCATGGTTGATGAATTAATAAATAAAAAATTTTTAAAGTGCAATTTCGTGGTCTATTTGACTTGCACCACGAGTAATATTCTCACCTATTACATCTGCGTTTGCAGACACTGTGAGCTTGCCATTCATATCATGTGAAAAATACCGAACTGTTTATCAGCCTGGGTAGCTCAGTGGTAGAGCAAACGCACTTTAAAAAGAGAACCCGGGTTCGATCCCCGTCTCTAACATATTTCACATAGTTGGTATAAAGAATCAGCTTTACACTCCAATTTACCTAAAATAAATTTCCATGCTTGATGAATTAATAAAAAAAAAAAATTGAAAGTGAAATTCCTTGGTCTATTGGAGTTGCGCTACGTGTAATATTCTCACCTATTACATCTGCGTTTTCAGAGACGGTCAACTTGCCAATGGATAATATATGAGAGATGATGAGTCGGATATCTGCCAGGGTAGCTCAGCGGTAGAGCAACCGCATGTTAAACGGAGATCCCGGGTTCAATTCCCGGCTGTGGCTCTTTTCTCATAGTTGGAATAAAAAATCAACTTTACACTCCACTTTAACTAAAATAAATAAAGAAAAGGTGATATTTTGTTTTAATATATACAAACATAAAACACAAAGCAGCTAATTTGAAACATTATAAGTTTTAAAACATTTAACTGCTAAATTTTATTCAGTTTTTATCACTGATTGAAAAGTTACACTGGTTATCTGAAATTGCTATCAAAAAATATGATTTTAAATTGTTTCAGATGTTAAAATTTCTATAGTGAAAAATTTCGCATGGTAACAGGAATAGCTATTTTCTTCAATGATCTAGAAATTTCATAGAAAAAAGGAATTGACAAGAATTCAGCTAACTATTAACAGAAATTCAGCTGCTTGAATGTAAAGATTGTAAAGCACGTTTCCTGTCTTTTATTTTTTACTTCTAGTTACTGCCTGCTCTGATTTCAAATATTTTGCATATTTTAAAAATGATAATTTTACCGTATACATAAGCTATACAGTTTCAATTTTATATGTGTTGCAACTTAGACGATTTTGTTTTTGAAAAAGCATCAAATCCTGAAGCCTGAAAAAAGGATTGAAGAAAAAAGATTGTATATATTTTATTGAAGACTATTGACCCCTTCTGAATCTACTTTTTTCTCTAATTTATCCACCAATTATTATTATATATATATATATATATATATATATACATAGAGAGAGAGAGAGAGAGAGAGAGATAGATAGATAGATATATCTATCTCGACCTCGGGTTTTTCATGGATTTATACGTTTTGAGAGCTGTAGACCACGATTTGACCATTTTTAGAAAATGTCTGTCTGTGTGTGTGTGTAAAACTTTTGTGGAAACTGTATCTCAGAACTACTGCACACAGTTTCATACAAATTGGCATGTAGTTACACCTTGACATGAATTAGTGCGTATCAAAAATTGTGTTACAGGTTGCGTTGCCATCCCGCTTTTTCTAAATTTCTAACATGGTGTTATAGGACATAATTTTGTATAAATGTGCATAAAGAGAATTATTTTTAAGAATTATTTATAACAGAGATAGTCAACTGGAAAAAATTTTTTTGTATATGTAGGAGCATCGTCTCCCTTTGAGGGAATAAATTTTTATGATGGGTATCTTTCGAAAGAGCTCGCCAATACCTTTAAAATGAATGGCTGAACCATCGATCTGCGATAATTTAAAATAAAGTTACACACACACACACATACACACACACACACACACACACACATATATATATATATATGTGCGTGTGTGTGTGTGTGTGTTTGTATGTATATTTTAATGTAATATTGAGAATAAAATGACCTTTTTTTTGCATATTTAGTGTTATACATTCTCTAATATGTAAATCGTACTGAAGGTAATTTGATAAAATAATTATTTTAATAAATTATTTTTACTGAGTGAATTTGCATAGGAAAATATAGAAAAAGTCATGAGGTGGCCACAACATTCTAGTTTTTTAAGTGACTTTGCCTTTTTCAATAGCGCTGTTGTATTCAATATTTTGCTGTTGGTGATTCTCATCACTTAAAATGAGTGAAAAACAAATGCACTTTACAATATAATATTAAAAGTAAAACGCAATATTGCAACTTTGCCCAGTTATAGAACTGCTCTAATTATTGCAGGTTTAATTGAAAAAACATTGTCCACTACAATATTTTTTCGATAGAGTTATATATCATTATTGCTTTTACAAACATGGGTATTTCAGTCTGGCAAACTTTTCAAACAATTACATTCTGTAATTTCACGTAATAATTACTTTTGTAAACGCAATTTTGTACATGACCGTTCTTTTAATCTATGCATTTGCAACACCAGTAATTATTAAGAGAATTTAACTTAATTTGTACAACTTGTTAATTTGCCTAGAAAAGGAAACAAGAATTATTAAACTACTTATCGAGACGTACGCAAAAATAGATATTTTTGCATTTTCTAATCGCAAAGTCATGAATTTCGCACGTTCATTAATAATCACATATTATGGTACACTTATTTCTTATGGATTGCTGCTAATTCAAATAAAATAATTTTTATAGAAGAACGTTTTGTACTAATAATGAATGTTGAACTCATATTGTATAAGAACTAAAATTTGACCTCGTTTAAAGCATGGTATCGTCTAAAACATCGTAAAGCATGGTATTTAAATGGCTTATGTATCAAAATGGCTTATGTATTAAAATGGCTTATCCTTGTATGTAAAATGGCTTATGCTTGCACGCTTGCTGGAAAAACAATAATAAAACATTTTAAATTCCTTGAATATTTTATGAATATCTTCAATCTAAATAATTTCATTAGGTATTACACTATATGTAAACTCTAGGGATTTAAAATAGAACTAGTGGATCTGCAGATCAGGAGCCTCAACGTCCTATTTGCATCAGACATTATTGAATAGGTCATTTTTATTTATTGCTTATTATATAATAGTATATATTGAGTCGATCGACTTATTACCATAATCAGATACATTCCTGAGGGGGGCTGCCGCTCCCTAAACCCCTTGCTGTATCTCTCTTTCTATACCTATTTGTATATCATATAAAGTGTTACGGAATTGTAAATAATTGCATTTATTTTTTGTATAAATTCTTTGAAAGAGGCTTAGAAAATCGATAAAATGCTAATTTTGTGCGTTTCTAGTCGTTTTAGCGTTAAAATAGCCTAATTTTCCTTTAAAAACGCATTAAAAACTCCAATAAGGGAAGAAATGGATTTGGCGCCAAATTTGGCGACTGTTTACCTCCTTGGCGATTTTTTTGGCGACCTTGGCGAGAAAATCCTTATTAGGGATATACCAAATATGGAAGCTCTAATCTCATTGGCTGATGAGATACGAGAATTTTCCAGAACAGTCTGTGTTCGATAGAATAGTATAAAAGGAGCATTTTTTAGCCAAGGCGGCAAATCTCAGATGTGTGTCAGTTTCGTCAAATGCTTGCTTTGCTTTGGGCCTCTTTGAATGAGACTTGCTTTATGTGTTATTGATAAACAGTTTGTAATGTTGTTTTGCTGTTAACGGCTGTTGTTTAAGCTATGTTTACTGTTTGAATTGAAGCTGATACTTGGTTTATAGACCTGTATTTTTCTGGAAGTTTCTGTGAATAAATCACTGAATTTTCGCAAGTTTCGCCTTTCATTCTCGGACAACTTACGAACCCCCAAGTACCAAACAATATGTATTCTTAATAAACGATGGTCTTGTATTATTTCCCTGAAATTCATAAATACCAAATTTCATAACTATCAAATTTCAAACAAAAATATTACATAGCATATCAGAAATATTTTGCGTAACCTTTAAATTAATTATCAATTCTTAATTTTTATTCTATTCAAATGTACTTTTCATAAGCGTTGCCCAGTACATCTAGCTTTAAACCTATGTAATAAATAATGTTTTATCTTCCGCACATGCGCAGTGAAAACGTTTTTCATGAAAATGCTGATATTTCAAGAGATATTTAAGATATTTGTATTCCGATTGCAGTGTATTGTTTTAAAAGTGTTTTTCAAATTTATCTGAAAGTGGGAATAATTTTCGTTAAAAACTCTGTATATTATAATTAAAAAACATGTTGATTTTTTTTTTTAGTTTTAAAATAAATGATTATATCTCCGTTATTTAACATGATATTGTCACACAACTTCATCCACAAATTGAACTGTGTCCATTTTAGCATTTCCTAAAGTTACAGTTCATTTCGTATACTTAACGATACAATGTGATCACAAACATTATTAATTTTGTTCAATCTGTTACCGGCCCCCTAATATTTGTCTTAAACAAATATACACTGAAAAACATGAAAAAGACCCAGTTCTTTAAATACCCAATGGTTGGAAACATTTCATTGAGAGATAAGTTTTTAATTTAAAAAAAGACTGATTGTTTGCAAATCTTGCTAAACTTTTAAGCAGTAGTGTACTATAAGGACAATTTACAGATTAACTGGTAAAATAAGGAATTCCGTATATTAATACACTTTAAATACAGTTCAAAATAGTTTTAGAAACATTGTATCTCACAAGTATTTCTGGTGAAGTAACTGCTCCCTCAAACCTGAGTTAGAATATAATACATACATTCAAAATTAATTTAATAAATAAAAATAAAAATAGGGCTGTTTTAAATTTAAAAGTTTATTCCAAATTATTCAAACACTTTCCCTCTCACTATTTTTGGAAATTAGGTTGTCTTCACTAAAATATTCAAATGGCACTATTAGTCGATCTCTAAACAAACAAATTTGATTTTCGGAAAATTATTTTTTTTTAAGTATAGTAATAATAGAGAACAACATAGATCCCTATGTAAAACTTCTTTTTTTTTTTTTTTTTTTTTTTTTTTTTTTGTTCCAAAGGAACCTTAAAATGTGTAATTATACCAAAGAGTTGGCTTTGAAAATTGTACTTCAAACAATACTTTGCCTAACATATGGGTATGTGAAAGCAAGTAATCTAACCCTAGCAGTAACCCTAGGCAGTTTTGATAAAAGTTTTTAGTAAACTGGGTAAAATTTAGTAAAGCAAAATTTTGCGTGTAATAATTGTATGTTTACTTCTAATTTTTTAGTATAGTCTAAAGATGTTAAACTGTATCTAGGAGAAATCCCCCCCCCCCCCCCACACACACACACACAAGTAATGTATTTGAATTTTCTTGAATGCTCCTGTATTGAACCATTAGTCCGATTGAAAAAAAAAACAGTGCATCTCCATATGATACACACTATAAAAAAATAACGGTAGTTTTTACAGCAGAATGTGCTGGCATCCACATTGTCAGCACGTTCTGCTGTTAAGTAAGGCAATTTACAGCGGAAACATCTGTAAAGTGAGGCTCTTTTACATTTGTTTCTGTTGTAAATTACTTCTTTCTACCACCACAATGTGCTGGCACCCATATTGCCAGTATATTCTGCTGTAAAAACTACCGTTATTTTTTACAGTACATACAGTTACCGCCAATTCTTATATTAGGCGAGATGTAGCTAACTTTAGACGATAGCCTTTCCCCAGCTTTAGTTACTTTCTCTTGTCTAATTTGACCTTATATTCCTTTTGGTGTTTTTAATATTATTATTATTATTATTATCAGTTTCTTTCGTTTAAATACAATGCTACTTTCTATGGATGCTAGGGTTTTTTATTCACTCTTTTTATAGTCTAATGTGCATTAGTTTATTACGACTTGCTTATAATGAAACTAAGCATTATGACATGCAACAGTACAGCCTGCATTCTTGACAATTTAACTGTAATTGCATATTTTATGAAAAATCACTAAATTAGGATAAATTAATTATACTGTTAAAAGTAAATGAACAAAATTTCAATATTACAATCAAAACTTTTTCTGAATTAAATATTTTCATATTATTACACACTGAAAATATTAATTTTATGAATCCATAACTGAAGTATCAATAAATTTAATCCGATGGCAATGTGCAAATGTCTTTTTTTTACAATATAACGGAAAGGTAAAAGGTAAATTATATAAATATTAATTAACTTACATCTTGATTGTATGTTTTGTTCTACAATACAGATTTATTAATCATATGAAGAAACTAGAGTATAAATTAAATAACGTGTAATGAATCCCAAGCACTTTGGTATACTATTTTCTATAGATTTACGGTAAACAGAAGCCTTATAACTATGAGAAAAGTCGCCTGTGCGTGACTGACGTCACAGCGACTTCACTAAAAAGTAGGGGGCTGTTTGCAGGATGTTTAGAAACGGATGCTTCACGTCATTCCCTTTTATAAAATTAAGGATGTACAACTTTGATTGAACGTTCAAAAATTGATTACCTTAATGCAAATAGATGCAATGAAAAAACATGACATCAAAACAGTAAAATTATTAGCAAATAATTCATTCTGTATGTAAAAAATTTCTGAAAGTTCATTTTTTATCATTTCATACAATGTTATTATTCGTTACGTATAATGTCTCCTGAGATGTAATTAATAGAGAAATGGTAAATGAAGTCACCAGATTATGTAATGTTGCGCGCTTAGCAACTTAATGTGATAAATGCATTTTATATGGAAAAAATAATAATGAATGGTTAAACCTTATCGTATCCGTCCTTGCTCTATAATTTTTCTGATTGCTACTTTTATTTCAAATGCATATCAAGTTTATCGTAAAATCAAGGCTGCTACTATAGGAATTACACAATTATTCGGCTTTGTTGTGTCAGTCATTCCTTTAAGCCTAATACACTTGACGCTATTTCTTAAAACTGATGGCGTACATCAGATCCAAAAAGATTATTAAAAAAAAAAACATAAGAACGAATATAGTCTAAAATACTATTATTTTTAATCTACTGGAAGTACTGAACGTAATCGCTGTGCCTAATTAAATTGTGCCTAACAACGTTTTTATTTTTTCCTGTGCTACTTTTTAATTTATTTGCTAATGAAATCAATGTAGAGCGTTGATTATTAATGTGCTTCAAAGAGGCTATCGTTTCATACGCTTACATTTTTAAGGAAATTACTTTGAATTTTTCCATTACGTTGCTTCCTGTAAGTATTTGTCTGTGGCATTCAACTACCTAAAAAAACATTAAGGAATACATGGGAAGGAGAGATTGTGCATAATTATAAATTGTGCCTAATTATACCCTATTATTGTGCCAATTAAATTGGTAACAATAATAATTACACTTAAAGGGTATTTTTGTAAGGTTATTTAAACAATTGTTTTTTGTATTAGGAGTTTCTATTTTAATTTAATAATTAAAGAAAATAGAAAAATAAATAAATAAATAAATAAATAATTGTATTTAAAAAAAAAAAAAACACAAAGATATGGGAAACAAACAACACCAGGTAATAAAAATAACATTTAAATACTGGATAATACGTTTAACTTAAAAATTATTACAGTTAGTTTTCAATTTGAATGGTTTCTTATTTGCTGATTTAATCTGTCATTGTCTACAATCATTGCACATATTCTTGTAAATAGTGCATCTTTTGTGCAAACACCTGTCCAAGTAACAAATAAAAACAAGTAAAGCAGAAAGCGTTTTATTTAAAAATATTTTGTAGTATTAACATTATATAGAAATTCCCGGGAGGAGTTATGAAAATTCAAGCAATCATTTTTGAAAACGAAACAAATTTACCCCGTTTTATCTTAGAAGGTGAGGGTAATCAATATGCACATTTAAGTCGGAACTCCACTATTCATGTTGTACAACTACCTGGAGTCTCAGTGAGCTCACTATTCGCCTTCCCGCCTAACTGCTCCGTGAGTAAACTCTGCTACCACCCAATCTCTCCTAATTTTACATTTTTATTTCATCTGATACATGACTAAAAAGTAATATAAACTGTACCCACTCTTGGAAAACAAAATTTACTCATTTTTGCTTTATATAATCTTTTAAATTATGCTTTATAATACTTTATAAATAACGAATAACAAAGATATCTTGATATAACATAAGTCATTATTTCCGGTGCAATTCAATATTTGTTATACTACTTCACACTACACCTGACTTAAATATAATTAGCACTGTATTCGCTTTGAAAACAGAAATGTTCACTTGCACTCAATTTATTTACTTTATAAGTAATTAAATAATGAATTGTGTAATTTATATATCCCAAAGTTTCTCTCTTTTTTCAAACATTATAAAAGTCATTATGTATCATGGAAATGTTTCGTAAAATAAGCGTGAAGCATGGTTTTTCTTTCTTCTTTAAACACAAAAGAATCTAAATCTTGCATTTCTTAAAAAAAAAAAAAAAAAAAAAAAAAAGAAAAAAAAGTTATAAATTCATATATGAAAAATGGCCGTATGGTCATTGTAGAAATTATCCTGAAGATTATTAAAATTTTAATTTAAAAAAAAAAAAAAATGAATTTCTTCCCGTGCTTAAAAGCGTTGCGTAATTTAGGAAATTGGTGTTTTTTTTTTTTTTTTTTTTTTTTTTTACTGCATATTTCTTCATTTCATAAGAGAAATTACGATATGCAATCAAAATAAAACACCAACTAGATAATAATAATAATAAATTAATAATAATAATAATAATAATAACACATTGAATCGATTAATGTAAAATACTTTATATACTCAACTGCATTAGCAAATTGAAATTCCATCGACATAAATTCTTTTATTTACTAGTCCCACCCACCATTCTTCGATGGTGCTTAAAAAGTATTTTGTTAAAAAGAGGTTCATTTTTCAGTTTTACATATTTTCCGTTAGCTAACAAAACACTGATTCTTTGTGCACCCTCATCTTTTCAGAGATACATGAAAATGTAAAACGCTGTGTAGATAATTTATTACGTTACCTGCACAGGTTATAAGATTATCAACTAAAAGATATGAACATTTAAATGCAATAAATAAAATTATAAATTCTATCATTTATTTTTAACTTAATATATCTTACTGTGAAATGTTCTTAGGTTATTTCCTATTTGGATAATGTCAATAATTTGTTTCAACTTCAGATATAGGGAATTAAACTATTTTATTTCTGTTTTATTATATATGAAGACTTAAAACGTAATGCATCTCTTTTGGAACATAATAGTTTTCTAAATATATAACAGTTGAATTTTACTAAATTTTTATTACTGAATGCTAAATGAAACATGATGCATGGAAAAAAAATAATATAATGCATCTTCTTTAGAATATTATCGTATCTTAAAATGTTGACAGAGGAATTTTGTTAAATTTTTATTGCTGAATGATAAATTAAACTCTCACACGTTGATCATACTTGGAATTGCTCTTAAAATAATATAATATCGAACTGTTTAAACGTTATAATATCTTCAGTGAAAATATTCGTACAGCAAGAAATTTTTACATGAAAGAAAGAATTTTTTTTCTTCGATGATATAAAACATTTCTAGGAAAAAAGAAAATGCGTTTTTCTTTAACAGGAATTCAACTGCTTGAATCTAAAGATTGTAAAACACGTTTTCTGTCAATTGTTTTTCATTTATGGTTTCTAATTGCTTTAATTTTCAACATTTTCTATATTAAAGATCGATTCAAAACAGCTGATTTCACAGTATTCATAAGCTATGCAATTTCAGTTTTTATATGTGTTGCAACTTATGCAATTTTATTTTCAAAAAGGTATCAAATATTGAAGATTGAAAAAAGAATTACAAAATTTCAAATTGAATCATCAATAGCAAACACATTGTTGAAAGCTCTTGAGATCCTGAATCTATCATTTTTTATAATTTATCCATCTGTGTTTGCATATTTAATCACTAAATATTCAAAAACTCGTATAAACCTCAATGACGTGCTGCTTACAGGAACGTACGCACATGCTATTATATTTTTTCAGATAAATTTACCTTTTTCAATAACGCTGTTATATTCAAACTATTGCTGCTGGTGTTTTTCACTACTAAAAATAATCGAAAATCGAATAAAATGTCCTAATATAATTTTAAAAGAAAAACGAATTATATCAACACTACACCGTTACAGGACTATTCTCAATATTGCATATTCAATAGAAAATGCATTTTCCACTATAACGTTTTTCTCGATAGTGTTATATATGATCATTGCTTTTACAAATATGGGGAATTTAGTCAGAGGAACTTTTTCAGAGAGTAACATTCTGTTATTTCAAGTGTCAATTAATTTTGTAATCGCAATATTTAGTATGACTGTTCTAGTAATATATGCTTCTGAAACACCTGTTATTATTGAGAGAATTAAACTTAATTTGAGCAACTTGGAAGAAAACATGTTGATTTGCTATGATAAAAATGAAAGACTGGTAAAATTATTTATTGAAACAAGTACTTAATTTCTAATAAAATTTTCACTAATCATGACAAATATAAATTTTAAAATTAAAAATTTTTATGTAATATAATGTTTTTATTTATATTGTGTAAATATAAAAAAAAAAAACATTTCTTACAGTATTATTTGGCTGACAGTCAAAAAAGGCCGAATAATCGTTGCATCTCTAGTCAAGTTCTTATTTCTTCATTTGAAATGCCACCAGTAATATTCTTTGTACTGTCATAATGCTTCAAAATGTTAAAATAACAGTTTTAAATGTCGTAATACAGTTTGAAAATGCTAAAATAGACTCTGGATATTTATTACATATCATTTCAAGCTATTTGAGTGTACTCTGCTACCTAGTGGATTTTTATTTTTAGAGTCTTTCAGCTCATGCTTTGAAATATCTTCTGAACAGGTCAAGATCATTTGCGATCACCCTGTATGTGGCTTATGCATTGTATTATAGTGTACATCAACGCCTTTCTAATATCTTTAATGATTTTATAAATATCTACAGTCTAAAAATTTTGAGTAAATAGAACTCTAAATCAAATGCTAAAATTTTGAAAAGGGGTTATTCTTCAGTAAGAAAATCCTACACTTAATAATTAAAAACTTTCTTTCTTTCTTTCTTTTCTTTTCTTTTCTTTTTTTTTTTTTTAATAGTTCCGCATACTAAATAATTTTCGAATTCAGCACATTTTGTATTTTATTATTCATCCACTTTCATTTTTTTTTTCATAATTAATAATATAAAAATTCATACTGCTGTTTTTTAAATATATGTTTTATAACAGTAGAGAAATTTCTGAAGAACAATTATCCAAATAATCGATTGTCTAAAATATTGTTCACAACATCTAAAACTTTATTTTATTTTTATTTATTTATTTATTTATTTATTCACATTACTTTAAAAAAGTAATAATGAAGAAGAGTTTGATCATATTTGAATTAATAATATGATATATATACAACTTTGGGGAAATTTTCTTATTTTTCTTTAAAGTCAGAGTAAAAGGCACAAGTTGAAAAGGGTCAACCTTTTACCTTTTACAATAAACTTACCAAAATAAAGTTTAAAACAATACACATGACCAGAAAGAAAATCTATTTGCTATTTTAACACTTCTTAGAAATTTCTATTAAGAATAAAAAATGAAGAATATGTCACAGAAAAATAGCTTTTTTAATCTTTGGGCTTTTTCGCAGGCTGAGAATGATAACCAAAATAATCAGATGTGCCACTTACAAAAATTTCTCCTACCCTACATTTGAATACTATTATAAAAAATTACAGATTAAGGATTAAACTTTGAAAATCTGTATATTAATAAATTTTAAACACAGTTTAAAACAGTTTCAGAAAATTTTTATCTGACAAATAATTTTATCGTGAGTGAACTACCGTTCCCCTGAAACCTCTGTTCGAATATAGTACCTACATTAAAATTAGTAAGGCTGTTTTATATTTAAAATTTTGTTCCAAATAATTAAAATAAATTTCAACCAGTCCATTCCTTGAAACTTACTAATCTCGGTCAGGAACCTCAAAACGCATAATTATAGTAAAGATATAGCATTGAAAAGTGTACTTTAAACAATACTTCTTCTAACATATGGGTATGAGAAAGTAATTATCATTCCTCAGCAGTTTTGATGGCAGCGCTTTACTAAACTTGGCAAAATTTAGTAAAGGAAAATTATGCATAAAATAATTATATGTTTACTTCAATTTGCGTAGTACACCCTAAAGATGTTAAACTGTACCTAGAAAAATTCTCCCATAGATGTAATGTATCTAAATTCTCTTGGATGGTCCTATATCGAACCATTTGTCTAATTTCACTAAAAGTTCTGAATGGCATCTCCATATGACACATTTTTAAAATACTGAATTTATATTTTCTAATAATATTTTTTCTTGAGTTATCCTTATAATAATCTGATAGACACACACACAAGCACACATATTGAGCGGCAGACATGAATACAGAATAATCACCGAGAACCTGAGTTTATACTCAATACATGGCAAAAGCAATTTCGAAATATTGATTCAAAAAGAATACGTTCTTTACCTTTGGTCAGGGAAAGTGAAAATTAAATTTTTCAAAAAAGTTCTTAGAATCGAGATCTCAACTAACTGTTTTGATAGGTTTTTGATGAATTATTGACTGTTTTCTATAGGTAGGCTTAAAACGATTTTTTGATAAATCGAGTTTCGTTTGTTTCAGTTCACCCAACTGCATAGCATTTCATGCCTACTAAAGTTATATTAATCAATATTGCTTATTTCGTCTATAAGACAGGTAATGGCATTAACGTCATATTTTGCGACTTTTTGCCCATTGACGACGTATTGGTGACCTTGGCGAGAAAATCCTTATTTTTAATATCTCACATATCTAGGCTCTAACATGATTAGTTGAGAAATTACTAGAAATTTCTTCTTTAATAAGAGGCTATAAAAGGAATCCCCATCTGGCCGAGAGAGTCTGTTTCCGTGCCAACCGGCTTAATGTGAAGAACTCTGCTTGACTAAATCTCTTACTCATTACATCCTACTGCCCTATTCTATGCTACAGGTTATATTGTGAATTTTATGTTGTCAATTGTTATTTAAGCTGTGTTTTACTGGCGAAACTGAAGTTAATATTTGGTTTATAGGCCTTTAATCGTCTGAAAAATTCTGTAAATAATCTTTTAAGATTCTGAAAGATTCTCCTTTCGTTCACAGATAATTCAAAAACATGCAAATTGAAACAAAATTTGTACAAAACCTTATCATGTAAATAGTTCACGTTCAAATGTTTGTTGAAGAGTGGGGATAGCAAAAATATATAACCTGTGTACTGAAGTTCAGTAGTTACCAACCGGTGATAGATTGAAAAGATAATCAATGTCCAAGGCCTCTTCTTACATCATACCCTGTTGCGCGAAAAAAAAGTGATATTTGCAAAATTGACTCAAAAATTCTCTGTGATAAAAGGAACTCTGAAAAGCCTAGTGTAATGCTTTGCTCCATCCATTGTTGACAGGCCTGTAATTCTCTGACCCTGGATGATAAATAATAAAAGAAATAATACCAGTATTATTTCGAATATCCTAATCCCAAAATTCTTGTGGTATACTTTCTCACACGTTAACGATACTCACCATTACTAGAAAAATTCGTAATTCAGTTTTTTGAAGCTTTATTATATAGTCTGAAAGTAGTGTTTATGAAAAGTATTTCTCATCTGCACAATATTCATAGTAATAAACACATATTCAATTCCATTTTACTGACGACCAATCATCAACCACATTTTTAACAATGTCTGTGTTTCCCGGATCCTCAGGCTTGAACCATAGAAATTTTTTACTTCTATGCAACTTCGAAGATTTATTTTGCCTGATTCTATCATACCTTTCTTAAAAAATGAAATCAGCATTACATACTGTAAATTTCTGTGTAACTTACTATGGCCAGCATTACTTTAACCCATTTAAGCCTACTGTTCAATTTTTGGAACAGCAGTCGAGTGAGAGTTATTTTAGCATAGGAGTTCAAGGTTGCACGTGTGGTTGGATTTGTAATGTCAGCCTGTATCGTAGGGGCATAGCAGTTTCGCTTAAAACATAGACGATAATGCGAGCAGAAAACAATGAAAAAAGAATTTTGAACATGCTGTTATAAACATGAGAAAAATAATTTTTATGGTTCTCTGTTATGTTCTGCATACAGATGCTCTATGCCAGTGATGGATCTTGAAATTAAACTTGCAGAATAATATTTATATTGTTTATTATGCTTAGTTTTTTTTTATTTTTTATAAAATTATTTTATATTCTCCAAAAGTTGTTAGCAAATGTCAAAACTATTTTCAGGCAATCGACATACTGCAAAAAGGATCTGACTGCTGAACGTTTAGTTGATATCCAACCATTGCCAAATACCACTTTTTCGAGCTTAGAAAACCTTAAAAGATATAAATCAGTTGAAAACTCGATATCGAATTCTTGGACTAATTACATTACGCGCCCATTACATATGGTAGTAGGGTAATGGAAGTAAAAACAAGATACACATGACTTATATATATATATATATATATATTCAACATTTTTTTAACCGACTTCAAAAAGGAGGAGGTTTTCAATTAAAAGAGTTTTTTTTTTTTTTTTTTACGTTAGCTCATAACTTCTGAACGGATGATCCGATTTTGGTACTTTGTGCTTTGCTGCAAAGGACTTGGTTTGAAATAGGTCCCATTGTAATATCTTTACGATCAAAAGAAAATACAGGGTGCCGAAAAAAGTTAGTCCCGACTCTTTTAACTGCTGAACGGCTGCAGCTATAGTCATAAAAATGGTATTTAGGAAATTAAAGTGGCCATGCGGTACGCGATTCAACCGCCTACAGTGCCATTTGGTGGGAAGCAGCGGAGTTAGCGCTCCTCTCTTGGAAATGGTTCAACATAAAGGGAAAAAATGAGTTATAAAATTGCAGAGCATCATCAATTTAGTACGAAAAGATAGTTTATACACATTAATGCTAAAAATAGAACGCTTAAAACGTGCATTTGTTTGTTTACAATTTCCTATTTTGTGCACACATGAATGACATTGCATACGTTGTATCGTAGCGGGTGACATTTCCGCTAAGTAAAATTCAAAGTATGGTTATTATAAGCGGTCACATTTATTAACGCATAGACGTTTTAAACCGACTTTATTGAGGAAGAGGCTCTCAATACAAACCATGCTTCTTATTGTTGTTTGTTGTTGAAATTTGTTAACTTCGTAAGAGATGCTTTAATTTTTTTTTTTCTGTCGTAAAGATCTTGGCTTGAAATAGATTTCATTATGATTTCATTAAGATATAAACACATTACAGGATACTCACAAATGTCCGTTCTTTCTCTCTAACTGCGGAACGCATGCAGTTACACTGGTAAAAGTAGTATGTACGTATCGTAAAGTGGCCATGCGCTACGAGATGCGACAGCTTACATGCCACCTGATGGGAACGGAGCGGAATTAGCGTTTCTATCTAGATAACAGTACAAGATGAGAGAAAAGGTAAATTACAAAGTTGTACAGCATCAATGATTTAGTACGGAAACACAACTTGTAGACATAAATGTTATAAACAAGGTGCTTAAATGTGCATCTATTTGTTCGCAGTTTTCTACATTGTAGACAAATCAAAAAAACTTTTATTTCGATGTTGAAACTTCTGTCTGTCATCTGCAATGCATATTTTGCTCTTTGTTTGAACATTACGCCGCGCACTTGAGAAAATTAAACTTAGAGATAACTTGACTAGAATAAAACTGACACACCTGTCTCTCGAATGGATAATTTTCTAGATGGAGATGTAACTTTTTTGTTCGCATTGGGGGCATTTAGTATATTTTTTAGTGACATAAACCATTTTTTGTTTAATGTCACTATTCTTGGGGGATGTAACTTATGAAATTGCCATCGAGCGTCTTCTGGTGTTGTGATACATGAATAAATTTTCACTGAAAAGAAAACACTAGTGCAACCTAAAATCCAACCAACCACTAAAAAGAAAAAAGAAAATATTTAAAAAAAAATAGAACCGACTCCAAACAGCAACTACCCCTAACAGCACAAAATGTTCCAGAAACGTAACAATCATATAACATTGAAATATTATAAATATTTCCGAAACGTTTAAAAACGTTCATATTGCTTTCCGATTGGTTTCAAAAATGTAGAAATGTCCGCGATCGTAACAAAAAATCAGATACGTAACAGAAACGTTACAATCACTTAACAGATTGGAAATCAAAAAAGGCGAATGTTTCAGAAAGGTATCAGAGAACATACTAAAACGTGTTACGGTTTTGAAAGATTGTAAGCTTTTCGGAACGTAACTGAAACATTCTGTGCTGTATGGGACTATTCAAACAACTATACATTAAAAAAAAAAGTATAAAATGAAATTGTAAATTTCACCTAAATGTATAGAATAAATCCTTCACCAAAAAACCTGTAACACTACAATTAATTATAGGTTTTGATGTCGGCACAAAATTAAATGTATACCTTTATTCAATACAAAAATCAAATTATATTCAAACTACACAACTCACATTGTCACCTGTCAAACGCAGCCGAAAACTACTTTCATTCGAAAAAACAAATAAGATTTCGTAAGCTGCAAAAGTTGGCGAAGCTGCTGGTATCTGGCGTCATTGGTGAAAGAAAAAATCGCCAAATTATCTGGCAAACGTATTTAGTTTCTTTAAGAAATCACGGTTATTTTAATAAGGTATATTAAGAGAGCTATCAAGAACATGAAACAATACAGTGCGTTAAGAAATTATAAGACCACAAGCGTATTGGTGCATTTCTGAAGAAGCGAGCATAATATGATAATTTTTAGTTGCGTATTTAAAATTTATAGGAAAACGCATATTGTACTAATTCCAGCTTTTAAAATTAAATTAAATTTCATTAAAATTTATTCATTTTTCAAAAAATTAAAGACTGTGACTGTTAAGAAATTATAAGACCACCTGAGAAAATTAGCATATTATACATGACGTCAAACTCAATATAAAGCGCATGCGTCAGTATTTCGTAAAAGCATTACCTAAGAAGCAAAGGCTTAGGTTTTCAATGTGTTATCTACGATTAATTTGACGATGCCTCGAGGTAAAGAATTATCGGAGTGTGAAGTGAGAAAAATTTTATTTTATAAAGGTTCTGGTAAATCTAAAAGAGATATTGCGAGGTTAATGAACCGTTCTAAAACGGCCATTCATAATGCCATAATTAGAAAAGAATATTCAAACAAAATAAAACGATCTGGTAGAAAATATATTTTGACAGCACTTGATAATAGACAAATATTTCGACAGTCAACTAAAAAAGTTGTTTAAACTCATGAAATTTCGAAACCTTTCTGCAAGAAAACTTCACATGTAACAGTCTGGAAGAATCTGGAAGAGTCTTAAATTAAATATTAATACTAAATTTATGAAATTGAAGAAAGAATCAAAGTTATTGAAATGCCATCGAGAACAAAGATTAAAATGGGCTAAAAATGCCATGTCATGGAATGATGAGTGGAAACAAATTATATTTTCTGATGAAAAGGAATTTAACCTTGATGGTCCGGATGGTTACAAACACTATTGGCATGAGTTGAGGAAGGAACCAAAATAATGCTTCAGTCGACAAATAGGTGGAGGATCAATAATGATTTGGGAAGCTTTCAGTTATGAGGGGTTGTGTGATTTACAGCGGATTTCGGATCATATGAACTCTACAGAATATCAGTCTATAATATATGATCATATGATACCGTATGGACCTTTATTAGGTGGTGCTAACTGGATGTTTCAACAGGACATTGCTGCTTGTCATACATCTAAATCCACACAGGAGTGGATTAAAAAGGAAAAAAATAATATTTTGCCACGGCCAAGTCGAAGTCCAGTCTTGAACCCCATGGAAAACCTATGGGGTAAATTATCTCGCAAAGTTTATGCTAATAATAAACAATTTTCATCTGCCAATGAACTGGAAGTAGCTATTGTAAAAGAATGGTACAATATTTCTATAATTGAACTTAATCACCTGGTTACTTCAAAGAAAAACAGAGTGTTTGAAGTCATCAGGAAAAATGGAGGACCAATATCATATTAATTTTTTATACAATTTTGTTTTTTGACAAGTGGTGTTATACTTTCTTAACAGGTTATTTTTTATTTATTTCTAATATATATTTTAATGAAACACTTATTGCATTATACCAAGTTATTGCAAACTAATTATAAAAAAATATACAGCAATATGTTATTTTACGTATTTAAATTATGATTCGAATCTTTATTTTTCTTATAATTTACAAAATTAAAGTGGTCTTATAATTTCTTAACGGACTGTACTTCGTACAATATATATTATGAAAATATGCATATTGCGTGTAAATTTTTGCATTACGTTTTGATCACCAAATCCAAAAGCCGCCAAGAATGATAGTTATCAAAGTTATACCAAGTTTGCAAAGGTAACTCTAACTTCATAGAAACATAAATACCGAATTGTGAAGGATTTCTTTGTTCTATGTAGATGTTACGAATAAACCAATTGTATACAGTGATAAAATAATAAAGGAAACATGAAAATGGATTCTTCGAGGCAATAGCATTTGTAGCTACCGATCTAAAAACAAATCTTTAAAAACGAATTAAATTTCATTTAATTTTGTGCCGACTTCAAAAGTTATGATTAATTGTAGTAGTGTTATAGGTTTTTTGGCAAAGGAGTTATTTTATACTTTTAGGCGCAATTTAAAGTTTCATTTTACACCTGTATTTTTTTAAGTTGTTTGATTAGTAGTTTCTGTTTGGAGTCGGTTCTATTTTTTTTACAAAAAGGTTTTATTTAATTCAATTTTTAAGCCTCTTCGATGTATTAAACTTAATTCTATTATATATTTATATTTCATGAGTAAAAAAATATAATATATGTTCCAAAAAGATTTTTTTTTTTTAAATAAATAATTAATAATATAAAATAAAAGCTTTTTAAATATATTTCTTGAACTGTTTGAAGAAAAATCATAAAAAATAATTATAAAAATTAATTTTTAAAATTAGTTATAAAAAATGCCATGCATTATTTTAATCAATCATAAATTTTGATCAATTAAGTAAACATTATTCATATTGAAGTATATTTCGAAGAATATTTATGAATTGTATTTTTCGTTTAATGAAATTTAGTGTTGATCCTTCGTTTGTTTGTATATATGTCAATACAGCCTTTTGACTATTGAATTCAGGAACAATGATTTACAGATTATCTTTATAATTCTTATTTCTTCAATATTTTCTGAGAAAACATAAAAAAAGCATAATTTATATTTTTAAATGTTAACACTTTGGAAACAATGAATTACTTTATTTTGATATAATAATCGAATTTTATATGAATTAGAAACTAAATTGAAAATCAGTGTGTGGTGAAAAGTATAAAGATAAAAGTAAAGAAATGTCATCTCGTATAAATGAATAATTGTTTAATACATTATTAATTGTGCGATAACACATACTTTTATTTTTCAAATAATACTTGAATTAAAAACATGCGAGTCTTTCTTTTTCGTTGGTTTAACATAAAACTGAGCGTTTTTATATGCAACATTGCATGCATCACAAACTCTCTGCATTCTGGAGAATATATTTGTAATTGCATACATAAAAGTAAACGCCTAAATTATGATATCTATAAAAATTTTAAATTTTATGAATCCATATTTTATGTATCAATTAATTTAATCATGAAACGATATATAATAGTCTAACGATATGACAATATAAATTAAATAATTTGTAACGAATATCACGTACTCTGTTCTGGTTTTCTGTCTAAGTTTCCTACAACCTGCAGCGACCTTAACTTCGGGAATACTCACCTGTGAGCGGCTGCCGTAAGACCGTTGATACTGGATGCTTTGCCATTCTCTTTATAAAAGTAAGGTATTATAATAAAGCTGCAAAAATGAATTAAATTAATAAAAATATATGAAAAATAAAATGCATATCATCAAATTAATGATGGGTCAGCAAGTAATACATTCTATATTTCAGAAGCAAAACTTCTTTTTTAATCCTTTCATACTGTGTTATATTAATCATTACTTATAGTAACACTTAAAGTGCAATTAATAAGGTAAAACGTAAATGATGTCTCAAGATTATGTAAAATGGTATACTTTGCACCTTGGTGTGATAAATGCATTTTATTTGGGAAAAAATAAATCAACGATTAGAGCTTATTGTATTCGTTCGTGTTTTATATTATGGTTGATTGTTACTTTTGTTGCAAATGCATATCAAGTTTATTATGAAATTAAGACTCCTAAAGTAGGAATTACACTATTATGTGGCTTTGTTGTATCAATCTTTTCATCCAACATAACACATTTGATGCTTCTTCTTAAAAGCAACAGATTACGCCAGCTCCAAAAAAATATGAAAAACGTAGGAATAAATATCAAGTGTAAAGTACAATTTCTGTTGAACCTATTGCAAATATTGAATGTAATTACTTTTTTAATTTTTCCTGCGGCACTTTTTAATTTGCTCTCTGACGAAACCATGGCAGAACGCGGGTTATTAAAATCCTTAAACCAGCTTTTTTTCGTGTACGCCTGCATTTTTAATCAAATGACTTCTACTTTTTCTATTACGTTGCTTTATGCAAGTATTTGCCTATGGTGTTCTACTACTCTAAAAAACGTAAAGAAGAAAATAGAAAAATCTGGCATATGCCTAGACATGAATCGAATAATTTCATGTTTACAGCTTTTTAAATCTACTCTACACGCAGTTTCAGTAATTGAAAGTATCTCTGCAACTGTTGCATTTTTTTCGTTAATTTCTTATTCGTTAAATATTTTTTTTATCATAGGTCCTGTCCTCAAAGGAATGGTGTATGATAGTATCTCCAATAGATTATACACCTGTGTCACTTTTTTCTTTAACATTTCAGGAATGACTATACTTATAATTTTTGCGTCTGAAACACCATTGATTTTAGAAAAAATGAAACTTAGCTTGATATTACTAGACGAAAAACTTTCATTGCGAGGTACGAGTGAAAGTTCAAGATTGATAAAAATATTAATTAATAGCCTTTTGAATCGAGATAGATTTTCTTTCACTGCTTGCAGAATGATAAGTTTAAAACGTTCTTTAATTATCACATGCTATGGAGTTCTAATCTCATATAGTCTACTGTTATATTCACTCGAAAAAGAATCCTAAATATTAAGAAAATGTGATTGTCGAAATTTTCTATTTGAGTTATAAGTGGATTTGCATTTTATAATGTGCAAAGGTTTGACGAATAATTAATAAATATATGCCGTGTATTTAAAGAATATTTTAAAATTAAAGCATTCAAAATTATATATATGTGTGTGTGTGTGTGTGTGTGTGTACAGAAATTATTCAGTAAAATTCAAACTTCAGTAAAAATTTATATTATAGCGTAATTTTGTGCATATATTCTGCGTATATTCTGCAGATCAGACGAATCTTTTTTTAAACCAGAAATTTTAATTAACAGACTAAGTTATGTTACTATACAAGACCTTTCTACGTTATCTACGTTTTACGTACATTTAACTTTGCGCTTAATTAAAAAAAAATGTACAAAACTGATGTAACTGACCTACGGAATACATGCAGAAATTATGGTGGTGTATTATTATGATAGTGCATGTAGTAACCCATTGTTTTCGGATATATTTCTGATATCAGTAACAAGCTACGCATTTGACTTTTTCTCAATTACGCAGGTCTTCATCTAAAATTTTGATTTCATAATTTTGGCTGAACTTTATGATTTTGGTTGCTGAAACCGAAACTGATACCAGTTTTTTTTTCTGTCATGTATAGATTTTTGTAAATACAGGGTGTCTACCGACACCGTTTGTAAAGTATAGCAAAGTTAGCTACAATTAAAATTCGAACTTTACGAGTAGAATAAGAATGTGAACAATTTAGGATTCGGCTGTTCAATAGAGTTAGTTCCTATGATAAATGATAAACGAAACTGTAATTCATATTATGCTAATATTTTTTGGAAACTGAATTGTATAAAGGAAGATATATAGTTGAGAGGTAGCCGAGATGAAGGGAAGTTAGATGTTAGCGGCTTAGAAGGCGGTTTAGAGTAAGAGGGCTGTTGGGGTATCTGCTTAGAGTAGGATAGTTGAAGATAGTAAGTCGAGTAGTATAGTGGCGTCAGGGAATCCTCCCACATACGAAAGATTACTAAGCAGTAAGAGTTAATGAATTTAAATAAAGTAATTGAGATTAATGGTGATTGTTGTATTGATGTTAAAGTATTTAAGAAGGCTGCCATCTTAAGTTATAAGTTATTAAATGCCATTATAGTCCAACGCCCACCATTCTATTAAGCTCATATAAAAGCTCATTTATTTTATAAATCTGACTTTGTCATTACTTTATTAAATTTATGAAGTAATGACGAAGTCAGATTTATAAAATAAATGAGCTTTTATACCTTTAAAACGAATGGTTGAACTATAAATCTGTGATTATTTGAAACAAATTTATCGATTTTTTTTTAACGAAATTTAACCATAATTGGTATTTCGTTGGTCCCCGACATAAACTGGTGCTGATTACATTTGGGGATCAGTCGCTCAACAGGTGGCGCTGTGATCTCATTTTTTCTAAATTTTTAACATGACAGTATAGGACAAAATTTCGTATAAATGTACATAATGAGAGTTATTTTTAACTTGTGATTGTAAAATTAATATAAATTATTGATAATAGTAGTAGTTAACTTGGAAAAAATTTCTGTGTATGTGGGGGCATCGCTTTCCCCCCAGGTGAGGGGGGTAAATTTTGAAGTTGGGTATCTTTCGAAAGATCTCGTCAATACCTTTTAAACGAATGGTTGAACTATAAATCTGTGATAATTTAAAACAAAGTTATCGATTTTTTTTACTTTTCTAAAAATGGGAAACAAAAAAGTTTTTCCTTTCTTAGGAGAGCTTTCCCTTTTTCCCCAAAACCGGTAGCTTTTTCAGATTAAGAAAAATACAGAAAATTATTTATAATGTTTCGAATTTTTATTATGATACTTATAAATAGTCTAATGGAAACCAAAATGAGTTTCCTTTCCTAGACAGGAGCTTCGAACCATATAAAACATATACCTCCTTCACGTATGAACTGAAAACAGTATGTTTTAAAGCAATAGGCTTGTGACTAAAGCTAAAAAATCTTAATTGATAGTGTTTTCAATCGAGTACACGAGAAGAGATTTGTGATAGAGGATACTCATCCATCATGTCATATGGGTGAATCAAGGAACATTTGGTGATGTTTATCTACTGCCGACGTTTCTACATTTTTTTATGGCTACATTGAATGTACTTTAAACACTAAAAGTATTCAACGTCAAAGGCGACATCAGGGAATGTTTTATTTACTGATGATAAAATCTTGTTAAACCTTAGTCAGTATTTCTTAGCAACTTCAATAACAAAGAGAGGTTTATTTTGGAGCTTGGTCTGCGATTACTGAATGCTGGTTTCGAGGTAAGCAATGAAAGGATAACGTAGATGTTTCCATTGTTAGAAAAGCAATTGAGGCTCACGACTCATACATAAACAGGCGAGTTGTTGTCATACACAAAAAATATTATGATAAAACTATTTTATCTGTAGTTATTTACTTTTACGATTCCCTGTGTATAATACTAATAGTAAATGCTGTGATAATTTTTTTATGATATTTGTTTAATTTTAGATATACCCTAGTTTCCTGCGTATAAACCACAGATCAAATAAATCCATTTTAAACTAGAATTTTAATCAACAAACACACTTATATAAGTTCCAGATTAATTACTGCAATTACATAAATGCGTAGCAGCTAGTTTTCAAGATCTACTTAACCAGACAACCAAGTCTGAGACGTGTGAAAATCCGTTAAAAATCAAGATAGAATTTTGTTTATAAATTGAGCATGAGAGAAAAAAGTGAAATGGTTTTATTCTCAGATAATACTAGTGGAGTTTTCGTCATGCATATGAATCCCCAAAATCAGACAAATAGCATGACAAGCCTCAATTGGAATTATAGAGATGTATCAAAATTATTCATTCATTACGAATAAGAAAAACATTACTTTTCATAAAATAAAATTTTTGTTAAAAAATAACTTTATTGACCTGTGGATTGTACATCATACATTAGGATGAATTAAATTTAATATTATAAGGTATTGCTTTATCAACAAAAATTTTTAATTTACATTATGCTTTAAAATATCTTGATATCTCGATACAATTTGATAAATCCAAGGCGATTCAGTTGCACTAGTCCAGTATATACCATAATATTTCTTGCACTTAACATATAATCAGGCGAAAATTCAGAGAGAATTTTATCTTTTAGCGTTCCCTTTTTCTTTTTTACTTTCCGATCGTTACATATAAGGAAAGTATTGCAGTCATGATTTGCGAAATGGATCTTGCATCTGGGCCTATTGACAGAAATTGTATGTACGATGATAGAGGCCGCAAAAATTACCGTGTTTGATTTGCTAGTTCGTACGCAGTCTCAGACGCTATTCAAATATATGTCTATAGTTTTTCTGTTTGTATTGTTTGTATTGTTTATGGTTCATGAATAGGGGCAGGTGGAATTATTTTTTAATACTACGGATCATGGAAAGAATATCTTTGAAACGCATTTTAATGTGGTTACACTGAATTCAAGAAAATGGAATAAACATATATTGGTGAGATGCTTGTATGCGTGCTTTTTATAGGAAAATGTGTTCTTAGACAAAATAATTAATGTACAGGACCTCACAAAAATGTTCCGACAATGTTACGCAAACCTACAAATTATGTCAAATTTCGAACAATTAATCTCGCTACATAAAATAATTTGTACCATTTTTACTGACGTATATATTATTTATCACTGGCTTACAGGGACACAAAAAAGAATTCATGGCATTAGAGTCATTGGACAGATTTTTATTTAAGTGCATTTTAAAGCGTTTATGCTACATTCAACATAATGTAATTGATATATATTATTAAGAGGCATAAAACATGATTTCTCTAGAAAAAATTGTGTGTATAGAGTAAATAATTTATTTACAGAAATACACACACACACACAAAAAAAAATAATAATAATGTCATTCTGTTATCACACAAGTGATATCAAATATGGTTCAAATATTAACGAGTTTAAAGGAATTAGCCGTATTTTTTTTATTACTGTACATATCTGTTTCAATTCGTGTATTGGTACAAAAGAATTTTCTACCAATACTACCTATAAACAGTATTTCTTGTAAGTGCATTTATACATGGTTACGCTCCATAACACATAATGAAATAAAAGTATGTCATTAGAATATTTAAAACTCCGGTTTCTGTAGAAAATGGTAGGTATAGAATTGGTACTTAGTTTACAGGGCTACGCTAAATAATTCCGAAATGTTATAAAATCATTGTTATGAAATTTGGTATAAATATTTTGAGTTTCAAGAAATTAATACAAGGCTGTGTGTTACATGAAACATACATATACAGATACACAGATATAGATGGACACAACAGGGAACTGGACACAACGTATCTGGTTATGTAGCGAGTTAATCATATTATATGTATGTGTGTTAATATATATATATGCGTAGTACCTTTGAAATAGTAAACCCTCCTTAAATTAAATTTAGGTATCTACTGCTTATCGACCTTCAACATCATGTTAAATTATTATTGTCACAGAAGCCTAATATCCTGTGGTATCTTTTAAAAAGAGATCAACCGAGAAAAACTTTAAGTGCTATTCGCACCTCGAGGGGAACAGAGGGAACAGAGGGAACAGAGGGGAGGATGTAACGCGCTAAGTTCAAACTCTTACGAATATATTAATAGCCTATCGATATTGAACCATCTTCCCTATCATTTAAAACAATATAGACAGCGCTGTCGCCATTCTTGGCAAAATATCTAATGATATTTTACCAATCCATAAAGTGAAGTGAAAACATTTTAATTTCAGTAGTCTGTCAGAAGCAGAAATCAGAGACTGTAGTAGTACGATGTCTCGGAACATACATCTGTGGCCTGACTGATGTGTCGTCAATTTAGTTATATTCTGTTCTTTTATTGCGAAAAAGATGTAAATATGTAAATAGAAATTTATATAGTTATTGTAATTGTGCTTCATTTTAATTAAAGTATTAAGTAATGGGATTCCGGATGTCGTTCTTCAATGTTCTATCGTGGAATTCTATTATATATGTAATTATTTTAAATTGTATGACATAAATAAAATTTATCTGCTTAGTAACGAGTGGTACAATGAGGATATTGAGACTCCAGATCTGCAGATCCACTACTTTAAACAACCGTTCATTTTCTAAAGTTTGGAAAATCGAGTGGAGTCATACCAGATTTTTAAAAACAAATACTTAAATACATTTTAAAAAGTACTTCAAAATTATTCTACTCATGCCATACGAAAAAATATGCTTAAATTAACTTTATTTCATTCAACATACAACAAAACATTTAGAGAAGTAACACCACAAATTAAAAGTTCATTTCCAAAAGTAATAACAAATTGTACAATAAAAATTATCATCCAGCATAAAAAAAAAAAAAAAAGAAAAACGAAATCAAGGAGTTATTTGTAACTTGCATGTAGCATTTTTTCTTGTAGTGTAAAACTTTTGCTATCGTATTTTAGATAAAACATGTATTTATCAAAATGTAAATGTTTTGTTTCAAAATAATATTTTTTACTGCAAATGGTTTTTTTCCAATTCCATATTTCTACTTTATAAGACAAGAATTTATTTGAAACTTAAAAGGAACTCATTGAATTACTAAGATATGTAAGTAATTGTAGAATACAGTTTAAAATATTTTTGTAAGATAAAAATGTGTGGTTATTCCCTAGTAATTCTGCCTGGAATTGTTGTTTCATGATAGAAGACAATCGCTGCACGTAAACTGAGTGTTATCTGAAGAAGGTGAATAATACTTAGAAGTACGAAAAGGCATTACAGAAAAAATGAACTTTATTGTTTGACACAATTCGAAGAAAACTATTACAAAACTTATAATTCATAACATATTTCACTCATATTGAAGGTTAATACTTTTCACTTATACTTGCTTTATGTATATCGTTACATTCTATGTTTTATGATAACAAATTAAAAAAAGCTGGAGTTACTCCACTCGAGATTCTAAACATTAAATGATTAACGGTTGTATAAATAAATTAAAATAAGACGAATCGTTAAACAAAAGGGAAATTTACGGTAGGGTGTTTGAGTATTTTTCTCCATTGTTTAATTTTTCACTATAGCACTTGAAATAATTTGAGCCCATAGATCATAAGGAAAAAGAATTTTTCGTTATGTCCCTGTAAAAATCTATACCTGCTGGACTTACCGAAGTATTTAAAATTCGTGCGATAGTCACTAGAACATCCGTTTGAATTTTCAGTTCAATCGAATAAGGCGTTAAGACGCTATCGCACTTTTAAAAATTTGGGTTCATAGGACACAATAATAAAGAATATTTCTTTGTGTCCTTGTAAAAAGTATAAGTACTAGATTCACCAAAGTCAATAGGGTTCATGCTATAGTGACCTATAACATGTATACTGACTTTCTGTTCTTTCAAACAAAGCATTTACACGTTATCGTTATTACACATGCATACATCACTGTAAAAAACACAAAAATTAACTCAGGAGGCCTCAAAATATATAGAAACACCAAAATCTCAAGCTCGTATTTTTTACATGATTACAATACTTTACTTACATATGCATGTTCGGAAAGTAATTATTTACCGACATACTTCGCATGATAGTCACTATTTGAGATACAATTAAATATCTTGTGTATTTTTTTCACTCATACATAACTTAAAAATAATTACAATTGTACCATCGTTGGTGTATATATCATTCCTTACTCTATCATATGACACTTTCTAAAAGTCATTTCTAGACAGATTTTGATGTGTTCCAATTTAATATTTGAGGTTAAATTCAATAATTGTTATAGTATTACATTTTTTTACATGACTTTAACATAAGTATCATTGTACACATTTTTGAAATATAAAATTTCACTCGTATTTTCTTCATGTATTTTTTATTTATTTATTTTTTTTTTTTTTACTTTCTTTGCTTTATCATAATACATAAAAGTCATTTATAGACATATCTTGATTTTAATCCTAAGTCACAATTTGATGTGCAATTAAATACTTACTGAACAATTTTTATTTATAAATAATTTAAACGTAAGTAACATTGTTCGAACTTTCGGAACTGAAAATATTTTTCGTAGTCTCTTTATGTATTTTATTAAATTCTCTGTATAATACTGCATAAAAATTGTGTATAGATATATTTTGGTATAAAATAAGTCGCAACACGATTTTCTTTTCTTGTTTAAAGATTCCAAAAATGCCAAAACATGCACTTCACTTCTTAGTACTACAGGACTAATGTTTTCAATTAAGGGCATTAGCGTTGTGGAAATTTGCAGCAGCTCATCTTGAATCAATGCTGTGTTTCATCTTGAATACGCCAGGATTTACTTCGTCATACAAAGTTAACTGTTCAACCGATCTTTACGAAAATTGCTAAATATATTAATTGGGACAAAGTCTGTCTAACGTCGTATTTTTATAGTATAATCAGATACTTGGTTCAAAATGTATTAAATATAAAAATAGTGATGCCAAAACAAGATAGTAAGTCGAGTAGTATAGTGGCGTCAGGGAATCCTCCCACATACGAAAGATTACTAAGCAGTAAGAGTTAATGAATTTAAATAAAGTAATTGAGATTAATGGTGATTGTTGTATTGATGTTAAAGTATTTAAGAAGGCTGCCATCTTAAGTTATAAGTTATTAAATGCCATTATAGTCCAACGCCCACCATTCTATTAAGCTCATATAAAAGCTCATTTATTTTATAAATCTGACTTTGTCATTACTTTATTAAATTTATGAAGTAATGACGAAGTCAGATTTATAAAATAAATGAGCTTTTATACCTTTAAAACGAATGGTTGAACTATAAATCTGTGATTATTTGAAACAAATTTATCGATTTTTTTTTAACGAAATTTAACCATAATTGGTATTTCGTTGGTCCCCGACATAAACTGGTGCTGATTACATTTGGGGATCAGTCGCTCAACAGGTGGCGCTGTGATCTCATTTTTTCTAAATTTTTAACATGACAGTATAGGACAAAATTTCGTATAAATGTACATAATGAGAGTTATTTTTAACTTGTGATTGTAAAATTAATATAAATTATTGATAATAGTAGTAGTTAACTTGGAAAAAATTTCTGTGTATGTGGGGGCATCGCTTTCCCCCCAGGTGAGGGGGGTAAATTTTGAAGTTGGGTATCTTTCGAAAGATCTCGTCAATACCTTTTAAACGAATGGTTGAACTATAAATCTGTGATAATTTAAAACAAAGTTATCGATTTTTTTTACTTTTCTAAAAATGGGAAACAAAAAAGTTTTTCCTTTCTTAGGAGAGCTTTCCCTTTTTCCCCAAAACCGGTAGCTTTTTCAGATTAAGAAAAATACAGAAAATTATTTATAATGTTTCGAATTTTTATTATGATACTTATAAATAGTCTAATGGAAACCAAAATGAGTTTCCTTTCCTAGACAGGAGCTTCGAACCATATAAAACATATACCTCCTTCACGTATGAACTGAAAACAGTATGTTTTAAAGCAATAGGCTTGTGACTAAAGCTAAAAAATCTTAATTGATAGTGTTTTCAATCGAGTACACGAGAAGAGATTTGTGATAGAGGATACTCATCCATCATGTCATATGGGTGAATCAAGGAACATTTGGTGATGTTTATCTACTGCCGACGTTTCTACATTTTTTTATGGCTACATTGAATGTACTTTAAACACTAAAAGTATTCAACGTCAAAGGCGACATCAGGGAATGTTTTATTTACTGATGATAAAATCTTGTTAAACCTTAGTCAGTATTTCTTAGCAACTTCAATAACAAAGAGAGGTTTATTTTGGAGCTTGGTCTGCGATTACTGAATGCTGGTTTCGAGGTAAGCAATGAAAGGATAACGTAGATGTTTCCATTGTTAGAAAAGCAATTGAGGCTCACGACTCATACATAAACAGGCGAGTTGTTGTCATACACAAAAAATATTATGATAAAACTATTTTATCTGTAGTTATTTACTTTTACGATTCCCTGTGTATAATACTAATAGTAAATGCTGTGATAATTTTTTTATGATATTTGTTTAATTTTAGATATACCCTAGTTTCCTGCGTATAAACCACAGATCAAATAAATCCATTTTAAACTAGAATTTTAATCAACAAACACACTTATATAAGTTCCAGATTAATTACTGCAATTACATAAATGCGTAGCAGCTAGTTTTCAAGATCTACTTAACCAGACAACCAAGTCTGAGACGTGTGAAAATCCGTTAAAAATCAAGATAGAATTTTGTTTATAAATTGAGCATGAGAGAAAAAAGTGAAATGGTTTTATTCTCAGATAATACTAGTGGAGTTTTCGTCATGCATATGAATCCCCAAAATCAGACAAATAGCATGACAAGCCTCAATTGGAATTATAGAGATGTATCAAAATTATTCATTCATTACGAATAAGAAAAACATTACTTTTCATAAAATAAAATTTTTGTTAAAAAATAACTTTATTGACCTGTGGATTGTACATCATACATTAGGATGAATTAAATTTAATATTATAAGGTATTGCTTTATCAACAAAAATTTTTAATTTACATTATGCTTTAAAATATCTTGATATCTCGATACAATTTGATAAATCCAAGGCGATTCAGTTGCACTAGTCCAGTATATACCATAATATTTCTTGCACTTAACATATAATCAGGCGAAAATTCAGAGAGAATTTTATCTTTTAGCGTTCCCTTTTTCTTTTTTACTTTCCGATCGTTACATATAAGGAAAGTATTGCAGTCATGATTTGCGAAATGGATCTTGCATCTGGGCCTATTGACAGAAATTGTATGTACGATGATAGAGGCCGCAAAAATTACCGTGTTTGATTTGCTAGTTCGTACGCAGTCTCAGACGCTATTCAAATATATGTCTATAGTTTTTCTGTTTGTATTGTTTGTATTGTTTATGGTTCATGAATAGGGGCAGGTGGAATTATTTTTTAATACTACGGATCATGGAAAGAATATCTTTGAAACGCATTTTAATGTGGTTACACTGAATTCAAGAAAATGGAATAAACATATATTGGTGAGATGCTTGTATGCGTGCTTTTTATAGGAAAATGTGTTCTTAGACAAAATAATTAATGTACAGGACCTCACAAAAATGTTCCGACAATGTTACGCAAACCTACAAATTATGTCAAATTTCGAACAATTAATCTCGCTACATAAAATAATTTGTACCATTTTTACTGACGTATATATTATTTATCACTGGCTTACAGGGACACAAAAAAGAATTCATGGCATTAGAGTCATTGGACAGATTTTTATTTAAGTGCATTTTAAAGCGTTTATGCTACATTCAACATAATGTAATTGATATATATTATTAAGAGGCATAAAACATGATTTCTCTAGAAAAAATTGTGTGTATAGAGTAAATAATTTATTTACAGAAATACACACACACACACAAAAAAAAATAATAATAATGTCATTCTGTTATCACACAAGTGATATCAAATATGGTTCAAATATTAACGAGTTTAAAGGAATTAGCCGTATTTTTTTTATTACTGTACATATCTGTTTCAATTCGTGTATTGGTACAAAAGAATTTTCTACCAATACTACCTATAAACAGTATTTCTTGTAAGTGCATTTATACATGGTTACGCTCCATAACACATAATGAAATAAAAGTATGTCATTAGAATATTTAAAACTCCGGTTTCTGTAGAAAATGGTAGGTATAGAATTGGTACTTAGTTTACAGGGCTACGCTAAATAATTCCGAAATGTTATAAAATCATTGTTATGAAATTTGGTATAAATATTTTGAGTTTCAAGAAATTAATACAAGGCTGTGTGTTACATGAAACATACATATACAGATACACAGATATAGATGGACACAACAGGGAACTGGACACAACGTATCTGGTTATGTAGCGAGTTAATCATATTATATGTATGTGTGTTAATATATATATATGCGTAGTACCTTTGAAATAGTAAACCCTCCTTAAATTAAATTTAGGTATCTACTGCTTATCGACCTTCAACATCATGTTAAATTATTATTGTCACAGAAGCCTAATATCCTGTGGTATCTTTTAAAAAGAGATCAACCGAGAAAAACTTTAAGTGCTATTCGCACCTCGAGGGGAACAGAGGGAACAGAGGGAACAGAGGGGAGGATGTAACGCGCTAAGTTCAAACTCTTACGAATATATTAATAGCCTATCGATATTGAACCATCTTCCCTATCATTTAAAACAATATAGACAGCGCTGTCGCCATTCTTGGCAAAATATCTAATGATATTTTACCAATCCATAAAGTGAAGTGAAAACATTTTAATTTCAGTAGTCTGTCAGAAGCAGAAATCAGAGACTGTAGTAGTACGATGTCTCGGAACATACATCTGTGGCCTGACTGATGTGTCGTCAATTTAGTTATATTCTGTTCTTTTATTGCGAAAAAGATGTAAATATGTAAATAGAAATTTATATAGTTATTGTAATTGTGCTTCATTTTAATTAAAGTATTAAGTAATGGGATTCCGGATGTCGTTCTTCAATGTTCTATCGTGGAATTCTATTATATATGTAATTATTTTAAATTGTATGACATAAATAAAATTTATCTGCTTAGTAACGAGTGGTACAATGAGGATATTGAGACTCCAGATCTGCAGATCCACTACTTTAAACAACCGTTCATTTTCTAAAGTTTGGAAAATCGAGTGGAGTCATACCAGATTTTTAAAAACAAATACTTAAATACATTTTAAAAAGTACTTCAAAATTATTCTACTCATGCCATACGAAAAAATATGCTTAAATTAACTTTATTTCATTCAACATACAACAAAACATTTAGAGAAGTAACACCACAAATTAAAAGTTCATTTCCAAAAGTAATAACAAATTGTACAATAAAAATTATCATCCAGCATAAAAAAAAAAAAAAAAAGAAAAACGAAATCAAGGAGTTATTTGTAACTTGCATGTAGCATTTTTTCTTGTAGTGTAAAACTTTTGCTATCGTATTTTAGATAAAACATGTATTTATCAAAATGTAAATGTTTTGTTTCAAAATAATATTTTTTACTGCAAATGGTTTTTTTCCAATTCCATATTTCTACTTTATAAGACAAGAATTTATTTGAAACTTAAAAGGAACTCATTGAATTACTAAGATATGTAAGTAATTGTAGAATACAGTTTAAAATATTTTTGTAAGATAAAAATGTGTGGTTATTCCCTAGTAATTCTGCCTGGAATTGTTGTTTCATGATAGAAGACAATCGCTGCACGTAAACTGAGTGTTATCTGAAGAAGGTGAATAATACTTAGAAGTACGAAAAGGCATTACAGAAAAAATGAACTTTATTGTTTGACACAATTCGAAGAAAACTATTACAAAACTTATAATTCATAACATATTTCACTCATATTGAAGGTTAATACTTTTCACTTATACTTGCTTTATGTATATCGTTACATTCTATGTTTTATGATAACAAATTAAAAAAAGCTGGAGTTACTCCACTCGAGATTCTAAACATTAAATGATTAACGGTTGTATAAATAAATTAAAATAAGACGAATCGTTAAACAAAAGGGAAATTTACGGTAGGGTGTTTGAGTATTTTTCTCCATTGTTTAATTTTTCACTATAGCACTTGAAATAATTTGAGCCCATAGATCATAAGGAAAAAGAATTTTTCGTTATGTCCCTGTAAAAATCTATACCTGCTGGACTTACCGAAGTATTTAAAATTCGTGCGATAGTCACTAGAACATCCGTTTGAATTTTCAGTTCAATCGAATAAGGCGTTAAGACGCTATCGCACTTTTAAAAATTTGGGTTCATAGGACACAATAATAAAGAATATTTCTTTGTGTCCTTGTAAAAAGTATAAGTACTAGATTCACCAAAGTCAATAGGGTTCATGCTATAGTGACCTATAACATGTATACTGACTTTCTGTTCTTTCAAACAAAGCATTTACACGTTATCGTTATTACACATGCATACATCACTGTAAAAAACACAAAAATTAACTCAGGAGGCCTCAAAATATATAGAAACACCAAAATCTCAAGCTCGTATTTTTTACATGATTACAATACTTTACTTACATATGCATGTTCGGAAAGTAATTATTTACCGACATACTTCGCATGATAGTCACTATTTGAGATACAATTAAATATCTTGTGTATTTTTTTCACTCATACATAACTTAAAAATAATTACAATTGTACCATCGTTGGTGTATATATCATTCCTTACTCTATCATATGACACTTTCTAAAAGTCATTTCTAGACAGATTTTGATGTGTTCCAATTTAATATTTGAGGTTAAATTCAATAATTGTTATAGTATTACATTTTTTTACATGACTTTAACATAAGTATCATTGTACACATTTTTGAAATATAAAATTTCACTCGTATTTTCTTCATGTATTTTTTATTTATTTATTTTTTTTTTTTTTACTTTCTTTGCTTTATCATAATACATAAAAGTCATTTATAGACATATCTTGATTTTAATCCTAAGTCACAATTTGATGTGCAATTAAATACTTACTGAACAATTTTTATTTATAAATAATTTAAACGTAAGTAACATTGTTCGAACTTTCGGAACTGAAAATATTTTTCGTAGTCTCTTTATGTATTTTATTAAATTCTCTGTATAATACTGCATAAAAATTGTGTATAGATATATTTTGGTATAAAATAAGTCGCAACACGATTTTCTTTTCTTGTTTAAAGATTCCAAAAATGCCAAAACATGCACTTCACTTCTTAGTACTACAGGACTAATGTTTTCAATTAAGGGCATTAGCGTTGTGGAAATTTGCAGCAGCTCATCTTGAATCAATGCTGTGTTTCATCTTGAATACGCCAGGATTTACTTCGTCATACAAAGTTAACTGTTCAACCGATCTTTACGAAAATTGCTAAATATATTAATTGGGACAAAGTCTGTCTAACGTCGTATTTTTATAGTATAATCAGATACTTGGTTCAAAATGTATTAAATATAAAAATAGTGATGCCAAAACTTCGAAAGAGAACAGCCCCTGCATTTGATAATTGTTCAATGAATAATATAAAACTCTAGTTGAAAAAAATGTGATAATCTACTATTAAAACTTCTACATTATCTCGATCCTTCACAGATAATCTTTTTGCTACTTTCTTTTTAAAATGTACCCAATCTGAAGCCTAGAGGTTCTGCTCCCAAAACTGGTACATAGGGGTGGGGGGTGGGGGACAGGTACGAAACCATGGTCGCGCTCATTGGCTTTAGTGATCCAAATTTTTTTTTGTTTTTCCAAAACATGGATGATAACTAATTAGGATCACTTACAAAGTCTTCACTGAGGTCATTCCACACAGACTTATGTACCTAGCGTACTAATTCACGGATTAATCAACCTCAGAAGCATCTAAAGGGGTTATTTTTATTCAAGTGACGCATTTCAAGAATAATCATTTGTTATCGGAGATAAAAATATAAAAACTAAGTTGTACCTTCACTATTTCCGTAAAGAAAAAAAGTAGTAAAAATGAAATTTTACAACAAAAATTAAAAACTTTTTTTCTTAAAGTTGTTTTTCTGTCAATAAATAGGAGGAGAAAGAAAATATGAGTTATACAGCAAAGACACATTGTGTGAATATATTTTACTTTACAAATGTATGGAAAGTATTGTAATCATGACAAAAATTCAAATTTAAAATTTTGGCGTATCTATACGCTTTGAGGTCTCATGAGTTCATTTTCTCTATTTTTTACGGTAATGTATGCATGTTTGTATATGTGGGTGTAGGTGTGTAGTGTGTGCGTGAACATGATAGCTCCTGAACACTTATTAAAATGAGCTGAAAGTTGGTATACGTATATTATAGATCACCATATCCTGAACCCTATTAATTTTGCTTAGAGTTTCTTTACAGGGACACAAAGATAATTTTTTTTATCATTATGGTCTATGGGCTCAAACTATTTAAAATGCGATAGTGTCTATGCGTTATTGAATTGTGCTGAAAAAATATATATACATGTTGTAGGTCACCATCGCAAGAGCTGCGTAAGTTTTTGTAAATGTAGCTCTTATAGTTTTCTTTTCTTTTTTTTTTTTTTTTTTACAGGGACACAAAGAAATACTTTTTATGATTATAATCTACCAAATTGTTTAAAGTGCAATAGTATCTAAAACCCTTATTCGACTGGGATGAAAATTTATAAATACTCGGATACTCTATTATATTTTTTTTTCTTACTTAAGAACACCTCTTACTTTAATTTATACCTTTTATTACTTAATGTTCGGAAAGTCGAGTCGATTCACTCCAGATTTTTATAATGTAATGTAAGCTTTTATATCTTTTTAAAAGAAATTCATTATCAAGACTGTTTTATCACGAACCAATACATCAATCTTTTCTTTAATACGTTATTAATAAAGAAAATATTGATCTTTATCTTCTGGAGAGTTTTGTAATTTTTTCTTTTAAATTGAACCTTAAAAAAGCAGTGATTAGAAAAAAAAAATATATAAGCATATTAGATAAGAGTACACATGCACCGTTCAAATAATATTCTTAATTGCTTTATATTGATCCGCTAGCTGTTTTGGTTGCTACAATAAAACATTAAAATATACTGTTATCGAAATATGAATGCAATATTTTAATAAAACACGAAAAGCTGTTAATTTGGACATTAGTTCTGCAAAATTATGTATTTTTTTCTTATTAAAATGTATTTCAAGACCGTGTGATGAATCTACAATGTATGGAAGATTAATACAGAAAAGTTCATATAATAAATTTTGTGTAACATTTAAAAAATATTTTCTTTTTATAAGATTTTAAGTCTTTCATCAATGAATAATTTAAAAAATGATTTTCATGCACATTAAATCCGAATATATACATCTACTGTATAATCAATATATATAAATAAATTTAAGATAGGATTTCGCACAACTTTTTTATTCATATTAAATCTGGACTTTTTGGATTGTGAATCATTTACTTACGAATAAATGGTTAGCAGTATTTTTTTATTCAAGATCGTTTTCAAAAGAAAAAAAGTTATAAAACTTTAACACACTATCAAGTATCTCAGAGTATTTTTTCAGTTTCCCATGTTCTAATTAAAATTTACGAACTGCAAGACAAGTAAATGTTGATATATATTCAGAAAGAAGAAAAAAAAAGGGAGATTTTATTACATTAAGGTTTTATGTTATCGAAATTTCATCGCTGATTCTATTTGAATTTATGAAATTAAATTTCATAATTTCCGAAGGAAATATATATATATACATATTTTGAAAATGTATGGGCTACATATAACTGTGTATTTAAAATTGAGTATATTTAGAAAAAAAATAGTCTTTATTATAATCTATAATATTTTTATTTTATTTACTTTTAATTATAGCTGATATAAAACTAAAGGCTTATCAAAATATCTAAAAAGTATATTTTGAGAATTAAACATTATATGGCGATATTCAACTGCAGTTTTTTACAATAATAATAATAATATATAAACCCATACAAATACTGTTTTGTTTATTAACTGAAGCAATCTCATAAATAATATATTTTTTTTCATAATATTCGAATTTCATTATATTAATCATTTGACTATTTTCAAATAAATCAAAAGATAATCCAAAATATATTTAGCGGCCCTAAAGGTCAATTGATTGAAAAAAAATTTTTTTTTCATTATTTATAGATAAAATATGTATTAATGTAAGAAGGAAATTTGGAAAAGTAAGTGTAATTCATGTACCAGTAAAAATATATTTAAGGTAATAAAAATGCCACGAAAAATAAGTATTTTGCAAGCATTAGGTGTTCCACTTCTTGATTATAATAAGTTTAAAAGTGAAAAGAAATTAGCTGTTTTTACTATTTGCTTTCATTTTTTCATAATATTTGCTTTCATTTTGAATATGACCACGTTAAAAAAACAATTTTATTCTTCAGATTTCACCAGCGCTTTAAGTTACGCTTTCTCAAATACAGCATGTTTGGCTATGTTTGTAGCATTACTGTTAAAACGATGTCGAGTATTAAAACTTAAGAAAGCAGTTGAAAAATTCGCTGATAAAAATACATCTAAATCATTTATTTTCTTGCAGATACAACTGGTTTTTAATTTATAGATATTAATTTTTAATCCAATTGTGTTAACGTATTCCATAGATGGAACTTTTAAAACGTTAGTTTATACCTACACTTTAACTTTCTTTCAAATAACGTTGCCCCTGTCAATAACACTGATATTTTCTAGTTTTTGTTGCTGGAGTTCAACTCAGTTAAAAATTATTGTAAATCAAATTTAAAATATGAGGGTAGCTTTTAAAGAAAAACGTATTTTCGGAATCTTACAGCATTTTCAATTTATTCTTCATATTGCTATTTCAGTTGAAAAAGCTTTTTCTACAGTTATATTTTTTTTGATAACCTCTTATTTAATTATAATTTTTAAATATATGGCAATTATTGTTAGGGAACATTATTTAGAAAATTACATAATACGATGCCAAGCAATATTTAATTTAATGATTGAAATTTTTGAAATGACCATTCTCATGGTTTATGCATCTGACGTACCAGCAGTAATTGAAAGAATCAAACTTAGTTTGTCCATATTGGAAGAAAATCTGTCCTTGAAATGCTTTGAAACTGTTTCACATGATACAAAATCATTAATCGAAACATTTTCAAAAAGGAGTGTCTTTACTCTTTCTCCTTGTAATTTAGTTCATTTCAATCGATCAGTGATTATCGCAACGTATGGAGCACTTTTTTCGTATGGATTGTTATTAACTCAATTGGAAAAATCCAAAAACTGAAAAAGTTTAAAAATATTGGACCATTTATTTCATGCGTATTGCGCATACTGACATTGGAAGATCAGTAACTATTCCTTACCCGTCCCTAATAAATAAATAAACAGATAAACATGCTATTATTTTCATAAACGTTTTATCCCAGTAAGGGATCTGAGATCACAAAAGCAAATCCGCCTCTCAGATAACAGTCTGCTGACACTGGTGTACTTGGTTCGATCCCTGATGGGGTGACGTTTTCTGGGAGTTATTTCCAAGCATTCATGTTGTAATCCTGTACTGTTCTACCTGTTCTCATCTCCATGAAGACTTACAAGCGGACTTCATGTCTGACATACAAGTCCGACACATGTGTAAACCTCAAATAAATAAGTAACACTGCGCTGATAATAATAATAATAATAATAATAACAAAAAAAGTCTGACACCATTCTTGCGGATTCTTCTTTAAAATGACCTTTTGAATACGAATATGACACACATTTTGCCTTACCGTTTTCTTGGGACGCCACCAGTTCCCACAACTTTTATCACTGTTCGGTAATTTTATGACTATGAATTTGACTTGGAGAATGGAAAAGAATTATTTTAAAACTTAAAAGAAAAAAAAAGTATATATATGTAATGAATAATGAACACTAATAATTAATTAATTAATTAAATAGAATAAACGTAATTCATAATTTCAGTGACAAATACCCCCCCTCCCCCTAAATTTTTCCTTTGCTGTAAATGTTCATGTTTCAGAAGTTTTTACTTCTGCAGCCCCTCAAAAGATATTTAATAGTTAAAAAAATCTTTTCCCACCCTGTAAATCAATTTTATACCCTTTCAATTACTGAAAAGTGATAAAAATAGAGGGACGACCCCAAAAAGTAGTGGGTGATAGGGCGAAATGAGTGTCATATTCAGATTCAGGAGGTTAATTTAAATAAGAATTTGCAAAAATGGTGTTGGGGCCGATTTTCATGCAGAGCAGTGTAATCAATTTCCTATGAGATATTAATAGTATGAAATGCTGCATTGCTATTTAACATTAATTTGGAATCAAACTGACATCAAGACAGCCATAGCGTTTTGTAGCGTTTGTATGAAATAATAAATATATTGCATTTTCTTGCAATAAATATTTGCTTAACATTTGCTGTTTTTATCTTATTTTATTTTATTTATTTATTTACTTTTAATGTACATTATGATATTATTTTACTATTATAAAAATATTGTTAAATTTTATAAAAAACTAATTTTTACTTTCTTCTTTATGCAAGAAAAATATATTAGTTTCTTGAAAATATTCCACTTCTGCTTTCAGATAGGTTTATACGTTTTTATACGCCTTGAATACGATTTGACTGTTTTTTAAAATGGCTGTTTGTCATGTGTGTCTGTTTGCGTGTTTGATTATGTGAGTTATCAATACTATTTTTGCACTCTTTAACACAATGGATGGTATTCCAGACAACTTTAAGTTTATTAAATATTAAAAGGAGATTTTCCGCTAGATAAATAAACATGGGGAAAACCTTAAATATCTTGACAACCAGAGTAGAAATGAGCAGATAAATAAGTTACTTTTCAGTAATAGATTATTTCGTTTTACACTACCTTTGATAGCAGGTTATAACAAGGTTGATTCGATCGACTTGTTACCATAATCAGATACATTCCTGAGGGGGCTGCCGCCCCCTCAACCCCCCGCTGTATCTCTCTTTGTATACCAATCTGTATATCATATAAAGTTTTACAGAATTGTAAATAATTGTATTAATTTTTGTATAAATTCTTTCAAAGAGGCTTAGTAAGTTGATAAAATGCTAATTTTCTGCATTTCTAGTCGTTTTAGCGTTGAGATAGCCTAATTTCCCTTCAAAAACGCATTAAAAAGCTCCAATAAGGAAAGAAATTGTTTTGGCACCAAATTTGGCGAGTGTTTCCCTCCTTGGCGATTTTTTGGCGCCCTTGGCGAGAAAATCCTTATTAGGGACATACCAAATATGGAAGCTCTAATCTCATTGGCTGATGAGATACGAGAATTTTCCAGAACAGTCTGGGTTTGATAGAAAAGAATATAGGGAGCATATTTTTCGCCAAGGCGGTCAGTCTCAGATCTGTGTCAGTTTCTTCAAATGCTTGCTTTGCATTCAGCCTCTTTGAATGAGACTTGCTTTATGTGTGATTGCTAAACAGTTTGTACTGTCGTTTTGCTGTTAACGTCTGTTGTTTAAACTGTGTTTACTGGTTGAATTAAAACTGATACTTGGTTTATAGATCTGTATTTTTCTGGAACTTTCTGTGAATAAATCACAGAATTTTTGCAAGTTTCGCCTTTCATTCTCGGACAAATTACGAACCCCCAAGTACGCAACAATATGTATTCTTAATAAACGATGGTCTTGTATTATTTCCTTGAAATTCATAAATACCAAATTTCATAACTACCAAATTTCATACAAAAAGAAAAAAAAAAAAAAAAAAAATTACATAGCATATCGGAAATATTTTGCGTAACCTTTAAACTAACTATCAATTCTATGCCCAGAATTTTCAACAGCAAAACACGATTTTAAAATTCTAATAAAATTTCATTATATTTGATGGGGTGTAACCATGTTAAAATACACTTTTAAGAAATACCTACTACAGACCGTAATAGTACGAAATTCTTTTATGTATCCCGGAAAAGTAGCCACAGTCATTATAAAAGCGAATAATAAGAATAAACCTAATTAATTATAACTCATTAATTTTTCAAAACTAATTTGACATCATTTGGATGATTACAGTACATACTCGGAATTATTTTGTGTAGTCCCACAAATTCTTTAGTCTATATATACCTTTTTTTTAAGAGTAAACATGATTTTAATCATATTTATAATGTATGTTAATTCTGTTAAGTTTAATTCAGCATAAACGCATTAAAGTGCGCGCTTAAATGAAAATTTGTCCATAGGCTCTAATGTTATGAAATTATTTTGTGTGTCTCTGTAAACGAACCATAAACATTGTATACACCAGCAAAAACTATTCATATTTTTTAATTTTTTTTTTCCCGACTGAGTGAAAATAATGCCTGGACCGGGACTCGAACCCCGGATCTTGAGTGAGTAATGCTGACCGGGGTGTCGGCCTGGATAGCTCAATTGGTAGAGCCTTGACCTTGTAAGTCAAAGATCCGGGGTTCGAGTCCCGGTACAGGCATTATTTTCACTCAGTCGGGAAAAAAAAAAATAAAAAAATATGATTTTCTTCCACAGTTGATTGTGTGATTTTAATAACAATTGTAAAAACTATTCAGCTTATTTTGCGTTTAAAATTAATAATTGTTCCAAATTTAACGTCGTTTGGATGACTACGTGACATTGTCAGAACCCTTTTGTAAGTTCTGTACATTAATTAGAAAGCTTAAGAGCACACATTTTCTTCAAACAAGTTTAAGCATCTTACTCACGTACGCTAGTTTCATTTTCTTGATTGCAAAGTAATGATGTTAAAATGCGTTTAAACGAAATTTACCGCATACGCCGTAATGTTAAGAATTTTGGCGTGTCCCTGTACACAGTTTATAAACAATATAGCAATAATAATTATACGGCTACTTATATGCAAAGCTGGAAAGTGTGCACCAATTTGCAAGTCAATCAAAGGATTTTTGCGGTCGCTATTGCGGTACATACAAATTCTTCCAAAAGGCCGTAATGATAAGAAACACTTTGACGCGTCCCTGTACACGAAATACAAAATAGAATGCACACCCAAAACTATACAGCTAATTTTGTGGGGATCATGAACATGTGTACCAAATTTCAAGTCAATAGCGAGATTTTTGCGGCCGCTATCGCACGACAGACAGACGGACAGACGAAACCCATAATCCTTTTGAGTCTCAATTGAGGGCCTCCACTGACGTTTCGGCAAAAATTGGAAGTCAATAGATTGATTTTTGCGGTGGCTATCGCGGTACATACAGATTCTTTCCATAGGCCGTAATGATAGAAACATTTTGGCGTGCCCCTGTACACGAACTGCAAATGGAATACACACCCAAAACTATACATCTAATTCCATTGGGCTCTTGAATATGTGTACCAAATTGCAAGTCAATAGCGTGATATTTTCGGCCGCTATCACGGTGCATACAAATTCTTCCCATAGGCCGTAATGATAAGAAGAACTTTGGCGTGTCCCTGTACACGAACTACAAATGAAATACATACCCAAAACTATAAAGATGCGTCAATGGGGCACATGAAAATGTGTACCAAATTACAAGTCAATAGAGTATTCTTGCAGCCGCTATCGCGCGACTGACAGGCAAACACACAGAAAGAACCCAAAACCGTTTTGTGTCTCAGTCAACAGAGGGCCTCCACTGACGTTTCAGCAATTAAGGCACATTCGGAGGCTTTAGATTTCACCAGTACATTCAGTTACGCTTTCGGAAATACAGCATGTTTCACTGTGTTCATAATAATGTGGTTGAAAAGGCGTCTAATAATGAAACTTGGGAAAACAACTGAAAAATTATCGAAAGTTTACTTTTTTTTTAATTTTCAGATTTTTAATGTATTTCTATTCCTTTTTTATGCGATTGTGTTTTAATACTTAATCTTTCAATATAATCTTGGTGGCTGTTGGTTACTTTACATGTATACATTCATTTTTGTACTTATTTACTCCTCTTTCATACCTCTACCAACAGCACTAATATATGCACGTTTTTGCTGCTGGTGTTCAATTCAACTAAAATTTACTGAAAATCAAATTAAAATCACAATAAGGTTTCAAACAAAAGGTATATACATTTAGAATTTTACAGTATTATCAGTTTATTCTTGACTTCGCCATGTCAGTAGAAAATTCTTTTTCTACATTTGTATTTTTTTTTTTCTATGACCTCATATTTAATCATAATTTTTGCATATACGACAGCTATAATTAGAGAAAAGTTTTTAGAAAATTATATAATGCAATGTCAAAGGATACTTAATTTAACGTCTGTTATCAGCATATCTCAAGAACAAATAGTAGCAGACATTCCAAACTTGGTATTCTAAATGTGTATCATATAGGGATGCTACAGTAAGCTTTTCGTCAAGATCAAGCAAATGAATCATGTACAGGGAGAATCAAGAGAATTCTAATACATTACGTCTACTGGGGAAATTGCAGAGGAAATTGCAGAGTTTAACGTCTATAGAATGCACTAAACCAAATGAAACGAATATATATTTTTTGTAATAGAGATAGCCAACTGGGAAAAAATTTTCGTGTATGTAGGAGCCTCGCCTCCCCCCCCCCTCGAAGGGAATAAATTTTCATGATGAGTATCTTTCAAAAGAGCTCGCCAATACCTTTAAAACGAATGGTTGAAATATCGATCTACGATAATTTAAAACAAAGTTATCGATTTTTTTTTTTTTTTTTTTTTTTTTTAAATATTGAGAATAAAATGGACGTTTTTTTTTTTTTATTTAGTGTTATACTACTTCTCTAATATGGAAATCGTCTAGATTATCATAAAAGATAATTTTTTTAAATAATAATTTTAATGAATTATTTTTTAATAACCGAATTAATTTCTACATAAATGTAGGTGCATTAATGAAACGGGGGGGTTGAGGGGGGCGGTAGCCCCATCACACAGAATTAATTATCATATAAAACTCTTCGGAAGCCTAATTTGAATTGTTTAACATAGGTTTACATAACATCGTTATCTTACCTCTTAATCTCCAACCTGTGTTTATAGTATTAAATTTCAGGGTAGGAGAAATTCGTGTGAGTGACACACCAGATTATTTCATTTATTTCTCTTAAGTTATATAGGTATTTTTTTATGTTTATTTATTTATTTATTTATTTATTTATTTATTTTTATTTATTTATTTATTTTACGTTTCATTTCTTTATTCGGAAAATATTATTTTAATAACTGAATAACATAATAAAGAAAATATGTTTTTCAAAGACTTTTTGATTGCATTTATAAAAGTATGCCAATCATTTGCACATTGATTTAATCATTAAAGAAAACATTAACGTTTGATTCCCAAAGAGGTTTGCCAATTTTACTGGGAAATGTTTTTTTTTTTTTTTTTTTTTTTGGACAACTTGATGAAAAAGGAAAACAGAAATTTAAAACATATTTTGTAAAAGTATATATTTTTAAAATATACAAGGAACGTTTAAACAATTATCTTAATTGCTTTATATTGATCCACTATTTAATCTGCTACAAGAAAACGTACTTTAAAAACACATTATCGAAATATCAATATACCATTTTAATAAATCGTTAAAAGGTTTGGTTTTTATACAAGCAAGATTACATAATATTTTATGAATAAACACGAAATACGTGCTTTAGAATTGTGTGACGAAATGAATGTGTGCTGAAGATTGCGACGGCGAATTTCCTTTAATGAAGTTGATAAATAATATTCAAAATATTTCTTTTTCTTATGATTGCAAATCATTTATCAATGGTCGATTTATAAATTGATTTTATTAGTGATAGGGATAATATATATATAATAATTTTCATTGTATATTGGTTTAAAATAAACAACGATTTTGAAAATTTTAAATTGGAATTAAATTTGCAACAATTTTTTTTGTCGAATTCAGAATTATTTATTAAATATTACGTGAGTAAAAGGACACGTTTTTCTGTGTAGATCTTTGTAAACACTTTTTAATCACTCTAATTAAAAGGTGAGTGTAAAATTTGAACCCATTTTGAATGTTATAAAAATGTTAAAGCACTGCCGTCTTTAAAAATCATGCATACTTTAAATTAATTACAATTATTAAATCAATATATTTTACACATTCTAATTAAACAAATGCAAATTTTAAATATAATTTTAATATTTCAAAACATCTAGGTGAGTTTTTTAAAACTGCAGAATTAATGTTTAAAATTTCATATGTATACTGCATTCTAAGAAACATTTGTATGTGACATATATAAGAAATAGTTGTTCACAGAAAAGTCTTTCCTGTAACACCCGCAATTTTGGTAGAAAAAAAAATCCCAACGCCCCTTTCAACATAATACTTCACTATACCAAATGTTTATCTACTAAAATTCTTCTGAATTGTAATTATTTATCGTACTTATAAGAGGCTCAAGTGCCCACTGGAGAAAAGTGAAACCGCTTTCGTGGAGAAACTACAGCTTAAATGACTGTACAGCTATAAACAAAAATCGTAATTTACGTAAAATATAATTGATTTAAAATACTTTAATTTCTCTTAGAAAATTTAACTTTTTAAGCACTTGCATTTCACTTTATATCAATTAAATTTATCAAAAGTTAAGATAAAAATTCGTTGTTATTCATTTTTACTTAAATCCCTTGTACAATTATTATCTATATATTAATAGGCAAGCATAAAATTTGTTGTCCCTTTTTAACATATTAATTATGGGAGTAGAGGGTTGAAAATGGTATCATTCGAAAGGTATGGTTAGCCGGAAGGTGCGAATACAAATATTATTTTCTTACGATGTCAAGAAGGTATTTAAAAATACATTTATTTTTTATGCATTTTCCCCCATTTTTCCCTTTTATACACGTTTTCCTTTACATCAAAAAATACCTAAAAGTAGAAAGTTGTTAAATATGGCAATTTCATAAAGATCAAATGAAACCATAGACACAGTAATTTGTATAATGTAGCATCACTATACGCAAGCGAAGTGATGACGCCACTGTCTGTCTATGGAGGATTTTCTATGTTAATTGTCCATTGGATTTCTTGTAAAAAATTATTAAAAAATAAAGGAAATTATCTGCCGATTTTAATTCCGATATTTGGGTATCCGCGATTGTAATGAAATGCTCGCCCTCTGGTGGGCTAAGGTGAAATTATCACACCACTCATAGCTTTCACGCTGAAACAGTGATAGAACAACAAGAAAGAATAATAATAAATACACGTGTGGCTATTATATTTACTAACAACTGCAGTTGGGAAAGCGCCATCTATTGATCATTACAAACGCTGATAGTTATATATAAGTTACTGTCTACATGTGTTTGATTGAGTTATTTTTTCTGTAAAATTGATAAAATTTTAATTTAAAATCACAAAACTCCAGAAAAAAAAAAATGCCAAACTTCCAGTTGCGAATGTAAACATAAACATTTCATTTCAAAGGGAGATATTTAAACAATAAATATTCAACTAATATACTAAATAAAAGGAAAATGGATTTGTTACTAACTGCTGCATGTATAAGTAGACGATACGGAAAAAAATCCGATTTCCGTTTTTTGCTGAATTTACATGTTTTGAGCTTTCTTTACGTTTCAATTAACTGAAATTGGCTACTTATTTTTTAAAAAAGTGTCTTTTGTGGGTAGAAGAAGCAAGTAGAAGCTACATAAAAACATTTGATTTCCGGTTTTCGAATTTTCGATGAATTTACACGTTTTGAGATTTCCTTGCATTTTAATTAAGTGAAATTGACTACTTATTTTTATTTTTTAAAAAGTGGATTTATTATTCTTTCCTCTGCATATATAACTAGAAAATATAAGATTAAAAAAGTTTTGGATTTTCGGTTCTCGATAAAGTTACACGTTTTGAAATTTCCCGAACTCAATTCGACCATTTTTGAAAAATATCTCTTTTTTTTAGTGCTAGAGGCCTATTTCAGTCGGTACAGTTGTCGAATTTTTATACGTCACTCTTAATTAGTGCTAAGGGCCTATTTCAGTCGGTTTATTGAATGGGGATTTATTGAATGAAGTCCCCCCAAGGCACAACTTTGACATGAGTCCCCCCCCCCAGGCCCAACTTTGACATGAGTCCCCCCCAAGGTACCCCTATTTCAGTCGGTACAGCGTTGTCGAATTTTTATAATACACTCTTAATAGTGCTAAGGGCCTATTTCAGTCGGTTTATTGAATGGGGATTTATTGAATGAAGTCCCCCCAAGGCACAACATTGACATGAGTCCCCCCCCCAGGCCCAACTTTGACATGAGTCCCCCCCAAAGTACCCCTATTTCAGTCGGTACAGCGTTGTCGAATTTTTATAATACACTCTTAATAGTGCTAAGGGTCTATTTCAGTCGGTTTATTGAATGTGGATTTATTGAATGAAGTCCCCCCCAAGGCCCAACTTTGACATGAGTCCCCCCCGGCCCAACTTTGACATGAGTCCCCCCCAAGGTAAAACTTTGACATGAGTCCCCCCCAAGGCACAACTTTGACATGAGTCCTTCCAAGGCACAACTTTGACATGAGTCCCCCCAAGGTACAACTTTGACATGAGTCCCCCCCAGGCCCAACTTTGACATGAGTCCCCCCCAAGGTACCCCTATTTCAGTCGGTACAGCGTTGTCGAATTTTTATAATACACTCTTAATAGTGCTAAGGGCCTATTTTAGTCGGTTTATTGAATGGGGATTTATTGAATGAAGTCCCCCAAGGCACAACTTTGACATGAGTCCCCCCCCGGCCCAACTTTGACATGAATCCCCCCCAAGGTACAACTTTGACATGAGTCCCCCCCAAGGCACAACTTTGACATGAGTCCCCCCCAAGCCCAACTTTGACATGAGTCCCCCCCAAGGCCCAACTTTGACATGAGTTCCCCCCAAGGTACAACTTTGACATGAGTCCCCCCTCAAGACACACCTTTGACATGAGTCCCCCCAAGGCCCAACTTTGACATGAGTTCCCCCAAGGTACAACTTTGACATGAGTCCCCCCAAGGTACAACTTTGACATGAGTCCCCCCCCAAGGCACAACTTTGACATGAGTCCCCCCAGGCACAACTTTGACATGAGTCCCCCCCAAGGCCCAACTTTGACATGAGTCCCCTCCAAGGTACAACTTTGACATGAGTCCCCCCCAAGGCACAACTTTGACATGAGTCCCCCCCCAAGGCCGAACTTTGACATGAGTCCCCTCCAAGTTACAACTTTGACATGAGTCCCTCCCCAAGGCACACATTTGACATGAGTCCCCCCAAGGCCCAACTTTGACATGAGTCCCCCCCAAGGTACAACTTTGACATGAGTCCCCCCCAAGGCACCACTTTGACATGAGTCCCCCCAAGGCACAACTTTGACATGAGTCCCCCCCCAAAGCCCAACTTTGACATGAGCTCCCCCCAAGGTACAACTTTGACATGAGTCCCCCCAAGGTACAACTTTGACATGAGTCCCCCCCAGGCCCAACTTTGACATGAGTCCCCCCCAAGGTACCCCTATTTCAGTCGGTACAGCGTTGTCGAATTTTTATAATACACTCTTAATAGTGCTAAGGGCCTATTTTAGTCGGTTTATTGAATGGGGATTTATTGAATGAAGTCCCCCAAGGCACAACTTTGACATGAGTTCCCCCCCAGCCCAACTTTGACATGAATCCCCCCCAAGGTACAACTTTGACATGAGTCCCCCCAAGGCACAACTTTGACATGAGTCCCCCCCCAAGGCCGAACTTTGACATGAGTCCCCTCCAAGTTACAACTTTGACATGAGTCCCTCCCCAAGGCACACATTTGACATGAGTCCCCCCAAGGCCCAACTTTGACATGAGTCCCCCCCAAGGTACAACTTTGACATGAGTCCCCCCCAAGGCACCACTTTGACATGAGTCCCCCCAAGGCACAACTTTGACATGAGTCCCCCCCCAAAGCCCAACTTTGACATGAGTTCCCCCCAAGGTACAACTTTGACATGAGTCCCCCCAAGGTACAACTTTGACATGAGTCCCCCCCAGGCCCAACTTTGACATGAGTCCCCCCCAAGGTACCCCTATTTCAGTCGGTACAGCGTTGTCGAATTTTTATAATACACTCTTAATAGTGCTAAGGGCCTATTTTAGTCGGTTTATTGAATGGGGATTTATTGAATGAAGTCCCCCAAGGCACAACTTTGACATGAGTCCCCCCCCAGCCCAACTTTGACATGAATCCCCCCCAAGGTACAACTTTGACATGAGTCCCCCCCAAGGCACAACTTTGACATGAGTCCCCCCCAGGCCCAACTTTGACATGAGTCCCCCCCAAGGCCCAACTTTGACATGAGTTCCCCTCAAGACACACCTTTGACATGATTCCCCCCTCAAGACACACCTTTGACATGAGTCCCCTCCAAGGTACAACTTTGACATGAGTCCCCCCCAAGGCACAACTTTGACATGAGTCCCCCAAGGCCGAACTTTGACATGAGTCCCCCCCAAGTTACAACTTTGACATGAGTCCCTCCCCAAGGCACACATTTGACATGAGTCCCCCCCAAGGCACACCTTTGACATGAGTCCCCCCAAGCCCATCTTTGACATGAGTCCCCCCAAGGTACAACTTTGACATGAGTCCCCCCCAAGGCACAACTTTGACATGAGTCACCCCCCAGGCCCAACTTTGAAATGAGTCCCCCCCAAGGCACAACTTTGACATGAGTTCCCCCCCAAGGTACAACTTTGACATGAGTCCCCCCCCCAAGGCACACCTTTGACATGAGTCCCCCCCAAGGCACACCTACCCCTCATTGGGAAAAAGAGAAAAATCGTTGTTTTGCGGCTATAAGACAGTTTGGACTTCCAACGTTATTTGTTACAGCATCTGCAGCTGAAACACATTGGTTTGATTTAATGAAAACTTTATCATGGAATTTAGATCGTCACGAATTAACTAAAGAAGAATTTGTCGATATTAACAAGTTTAGCAGTAGGCCTCTGGCACTAAATTAAAATCTGTCAATGCCAGATTTTCATGTTTTAAATAATGAAATAATGTCGTGTCTGTATATATATATATTTTTTTTTTTTGTTGTTGTTGTTGTTCAAACACTGTACTTTATGAACCAATCGAATTAATTTAAGAGAATTTGATACTTGGTTGGGCCTTGGTTTGACATGGTACCTATTAGCTTCTGGTCTGTATCACACAACAAGGGGCGTTTTCACGTTGCGATTTTCTCTCATTTCAGGAAAGGCTAACATATTCAGAGAGAAATAGTTATATTAAGTAAAACTCTGCTGATTCAGTTAGAGTGAATATCGGCAAACAATTGCCGCAGCTGTGTTGCAATTGCATTCCGTTTAGGACAAGGCAATAACTTTGCTTTGCCTCGCTTTGCAAAAAAAAAATGGTCGAGTTTCGACCACTGGGCGATACTCGTTATTATTATTATGTATTATTATTATTTTTTTCAAATGTAAAAGTTTAATTGCATAAAAAAAATATTGCTGTGATTTTACATTGTTAGAAAACTTTATGATTCAAATGATTACTGACTTCTTCAATCGCATCAGTCACGCAAAAACGATTGCGCATGTACTGAAAGATATACAATTTTCCACAGTATATGGCAATTTGTATTAATACTTATCTATCTACCCAATTTATTTATTTTTCATTTATTTTGTTTTGAAACAAATGTTTCTTTAAATTAAGATTAAAAAAAATAAAATAAAAATAAAAAATAAATAAGAAAGTCTTCCAGAGTCAGAAAATACTTAACTATTTAAACTTATATTTATTTATTTATTATTTATTGTATTTTGTATGGCTACAATAAATTCACATACAGGAAATTAAGCTTTTTTTTTTTTCTTTTCTTGTAATCTGGTTTAATCTATTATAAAGTTACAAATTTTATGAATGAATTTCTTACTACTATAAACTATGTTGCTTATTCTGATGATATTCCACACTTTTGTCGCAGTTTATAACAAATTTGCAGTACTATGGTTATATTATCATGTATAGTTATCACATAGGTAAATTTTTTTCATTTTTATTAAAAGCAAATAAGATGAATATTTGCTTTTGTATAAGCATTGAAAAATAAGAACTGTACATTTTTAAGAAAAACTTTCAGCAAATGACTGTGTGCAGTTTTTTGTAGTTATAAATGTACTAATATGGAAAACAAACACACACACACACACACACATATATATGTATATATATATGTATATGTATATATATAAGGCTGGATGGTTGGGTGGGTTTGTGAAATTAAATTAAAAAAAAAAAATAGTAATAGGCTTCTTGCATTTACTTTGTATTACTATGCAAACTTTCTTTTTCCAATAAAATTTCAGTTTTCTTCCTTTTTGAGTTGTCAACTATACTTAATATTCTAATTATACTAATAAACACAATGTAATCAATCGGTAAATTTCATTTTTGCTTCGTGGTTTCATTGTTGTTCATTTGCTTTGAAATTTTGCTTTTTTGAATCCATATGGTTCCTGTCCTGGTCGTGGCAGACTGGATGAGTGTTCCTGGCGTGAACTAGTTTTAACCCCACATGCAAGTCACAAGTCTTGCCGTCTGCCTCCTTCTTTCCTATCTTGTGTTTCATGGGTTGTTTTTTCATTAATTTTGATAAGTTTATGGTTTTAAGTTAAGATTTGTTGTGTTGCTTTATTGATTCCTTTGTATTGCAGGCTGTTGATTGATGGATCAGGTTTCTTTACATTGGTGCATTTCATCCACTGATAAAAAAAAAATTAAATCTTATTGGTCATTGGTGTTTCAGTGATCTTGTATCTGTTGCTTGGCTTCTACTATGCTTAATAGATCCTCTTTATTATACATATATATATATATATATATATTTATTTATTTATTTATTTATTTATGTATGTATTTATCTATTTTTATTGAAAGTTAAGATATACCAGAAATAATCTTCAATTTATTAAAACTCTAAAAATTTGTTTTTAACTTTCGATTTTATATACAAAAACTAATTTTTATTAAAGCTTCAAAAATTTTTTATGTAATATGTTTGTTGTGCATGTTATAAATATATTCAACAGATCAGTATACATATTACAAACAACTTTTAACAATTTTTTTTCTTTTCTTTCAGATAAAATGGAGCCAATTTCCTTTTTGAAAGAAGACTGAATCTACATTGCAATGAATATTAATTCAGCATAAAGTTAAAATGTGTCATTTAGTATAATTTGAAATGCTATAAATTAAATTGCATTTGTGCGTTATTTTTATTTTTATTTTTTTCTGTTTCTTTTTTTTTTTTTTTTTTTTTTTAGAAAATAATGTACTAATTAATGTACTAATTGTACTGTTATAATGTAATAATTATAACAGCATTTTTTTTTAAATTAAAAATATTTAATTTATTTTAACTCACATTTATTTCTCTTCTGATAAAACTTCCTTATCGTATTTACTTTACGTTTGTAATTACATGAAGTTATTTTAATTACAAACAAAGATTTGAATATTTCTATATTTAGCAATAATGGATATGGAAAATACGATAGTATAAGTATAAATCTACAAAAAAGACACTTAAAATGTACAAAAAAGCCAAGCTTAAAGAAAGAGAATTGATTAAAGTTGTGTCTAAAAAGGGTGTGATATCAAATTTCCAAGCTTACATTCAAATACTTATTTAATATTCCCTTTTAACTAAATTTTCACATGTGAATCAAGTGCCTTATGATATGTTGATAGAAATCCTTCTTTCCTGTACTAAATACATTATAGCGTGTTTCTGAAAATTATTATTATTTTTATTTATGTATGATGGGCTTGGCGGCCATTTTTCAAAGTTTTACGTTAGTTTGAATTCTATAAATCTCATCAATTATAGGATGAGTTGGTTGATTGGTTGGTTAATTGAGCTTTATATCGCACTAGTGCTGCGCAATGAGAAATAATTATAGGATGGGAGGATGGGAGTGCGCCAAACTTAACACTGTTAAAACTTAAATTGATTCAACTTGTGTGCTTAACGGGGCTTTTGCGATGTTTTTAATGCATTTTTTTTTCTTTTTTAATCTGAATATTTCAACCCCTGTTGAATGGAATAACCATATTATTTTTACGAGATATTTATTCCAAGAAGCTAAATTCAAATTGGGTAAATATAACGGTGGGTGGAAGCTTCTATGCTTCCCCCCCCCCTCTCCTTCATGTTTTTACGTTAATTTAAATTTTTATATTCTTTATTCCCGGCATTTATAGGATGGAAGTGCACTTAATACTAAATAATTATAAGAAATCATGTTATCGAAATATTTCCGTCTCTGCTGAATGGAATAGCAAAATTAATTTTATATGAGATATTATTTTAAGAAACTTCTTTCAAATTGTGTGAATGTTTATTCATTACTTGAAAGATGGCCGCCAAGCCCATCATACATAAATAAAAATAATAATATTTTTCAGAAACACGCTATGATGTATTTAGTACAGGAAAGAAGGATTTCTATCAACATATCATAAGGCACTTGATTCACATGTGAAAATTTAGTTAAAAGGGAATATTAAATAAGTATTTGAATGTAAGCTTGGAAATTTGATATCACATCCTTTTTAGACACAACTTTAATCAATTCTCTTTCTTTAAGCTTGGCTTTTTTGTACATTTTAAGTGTCTTTTTTGTAGATATCATTTATTTTTTTTTTAAATAGTTTTTATATTTACTGGAATTAACCTGATACTTTACATCAGATATGTCCTGGATTTCAACTCAGCTTTCGTGCGATGTTGTTCTTTGCGTTAAACTTTCCATAATTCTGGTTGCTAGACATTATCCATGGGTTTTCTATGCAGACTAGTATGTCGTGTCCATCACAAAACTTTCTTCTACATTTTCCTATACATATTAACGCAGCACAAATTATTTATTATTTTTTTCATTATGAATGCTGAATATTATCAACTCAGAGAGGTATTGTTGCACAAAATGTCCAACGGAAGTAAATTTTCACCATGCAGATGGCATCCTTTCAGTTCTAAAAAAAAATTATTGTATATGAGCTCCACTTATCGGCCGATAGGCATCGAGATTGAATCAGCATAATGTCTCATAATGGCCTTTTCACATATTAAGTTTTGTTTCATTATATGCAACAGAACCTTTCCTTAAATTGCGAAAATCGCTGTATAGCAGCGCCACATGTTGAGATATTGGTACAAAAGTTGATAAGCACTATAATTTGTAACAATGTAAATTTATTTGTAAATTTATGCAATTCCATGTATTAGTTACTCAGATATAGCTTTCTCTGAAATTGCGGCAATCACTGTATAGCAGCACCATGTTGAGCAATTGACACAAAATATTGATAAACGCTATTACACTACAAGGTTCAATTGCATATAAATTTATATGTAATTCTGAGCAGTAGCTCCTGATATCTAGTTGGAACAAAACTTTCGCCACACACATAGAACACACACACGCAAATAGAAATTTTCTAAAAACAGTCAAATTGTTTTCAGGAGCTCTTACAACGTGTAAATCCATTAAAAACCGAAAGTCGAAATTCATTTCAATAAAATGACAAGCGAAGCGGGCAAAGCCTGCTAGTATACTATATAGAAGGAAGTAGAAATCTTTATGCATCATAATTATCATTGCCAGATTGAATTGAAGGATATTAAAATTGGATACTATATCGTGTACTGACTTTCTTATTCTAACGTATGAAAAATATTAAAAAATCAGCAATTCAAGCTATAGATTTGAAACAAATGTTATTCAAAAATGTATTCATTTCTGTTTTCAGAGATATAAAATTTAAAATTGTACAAAATAATAGAAGCAAAGATTCTTTGGTTAAAAAAATAACTTATAAAAAGAAAAAACAGCTGAATTTGAAATTAATATTTTTCGGGTAAACTGAGATGAAGCAATTTCATATTTGGCGATTTATGTCTCTTTGGCGATATTTAACAATTTTTCAGCAATTAAGATAGGAAATTTTGATTTTTAAAAGCTAAATTTTATAAAAGTTCCTAGATTAAGTAATTGTCTATCTGAAAAACCAGTTTTCAAAGAATTCTGCACATTTATGAATTCTCTAGCTTGTTTTAAAAAAAATTTCTTGAAGAAGAAATTTTTTCAAAAAGTTGTCAAAACATCTAATTTTACGCTAAATTGAAAATGCTCCCATTTTTTTACTTATTAACTTAGAAAGTTCATTTTTATCTCAAATTCAAGATCTCGTTGATACGAATATTTTACTTTTTGTTTCATTTTACTGCGATATTTGGTTCGTCCAATATTTAAAACTTTAGGGAAAAAAATTTTGCCGATTTAACATGGGAAAGTTGGTTTCTGTATAATAAGCATTTAACGATCTTGGGTTATTTCTGTCGATTTTATTATTGGCGCGTTCTGCTTTGTGTTAGTGGTAGTTTGTTTGTTTTGCTTTTCTCTGAGCTTGGCTTGGCAAAACGACCGTTTCTGCTTGATCTTGTAGTTCATCTAACGTATGGGAAGGATACGTTTTATGCTTCATTTGAAAGATCTATTTTGAAAGGTGAATACATAAAAAGGTGAGAAAAAATCTTCCATCAAATATAGCCTTTTAAATCAGTAATAAGAGATCGAAGGAAGTGTTTAACATAATGAGAAAAAAAGTTTCAATACAGTAAATTAAAGAGTTAAAATAATATTAAAGCTCGGTTAATCATAAAATTACATGAAAAGTGTTCATGATAAATCATTGTGTATCGAGCTATTGAAGACGTGATTTTGTGGAAAATTATTTTTTTAAAATAGGTATATTTGCATTGTGTACAAGTACGCTGCAACATTCAACATTTACCAGAAAACTTTATCGAAAGACAGAAGAAATGGTGCTGCAAGTGGCTAGACTGTATAATGAAATCAGAATATAAATGTTTGAATACAATAGTTATAAGATTCTGTGCCCAAAGCTAAGAAAAACATAGAAGCGTTTTTGGCCTCAAATACTATTTTACGTTTAAAAAATTTGGTTTTTCTTTCTTTCTTTCTTTTTTTTTCTTTGAAATAATAATCAATTCAATATAACAGCGTTATTTCATAAAATATAATTCTACATTTTAGAAAATAATTTGAATAAGTTTTGTCTATAACAATATCTATCTACAGCAAACAGAAATAATGATACATATATTCAATAAAAAAGAATTGAAATAAGGGTTGATTTTCATTGACATTATATTCCAATATGGTTTTATACAACGGATGTTGATAAAATAAAACTTTTTTTTTAAATTTTCTTAAAAGTTGAAGCAGCCTATATTATTAAAAAGGAGAAATTTTTGTTAACATAACGCAATTAGTTTGAAGAGCGTGGTAAAGAAAAATCTTTGAAAATTGGGCATTTTGTCACTAACGATATACGTCTGAATTTTCATAAATTATATAAAACTATTCCCAGATGACATTTTTTATAAAATACTACAAACTAAAAAAACGATATATAGTTAGATGTTATTGGAATGCTGATATATGATTAATGTTTTGAACTTCTGCAATTAAATCAAAACCTAGTCTGAAATAATTTCAGTTTTTTCTGAACAAGGACTCATTTAAAATAAAAGTAATTATATTCTTTAGTTTTAAAAGAATATTATTTGGAAGTTCTGCACGAAACTGCAAAGCAAGTTCTAAAAATTATAATAGTAAGATTAAATTAAGTTTAATAGAAATGCTTCAAAAAATAAATATTTTGTAATTATGCGGTGTTTCACTTCTGAATTATAATAAATGCAAAACAAATAAACGATTATACTATTTTTCAATATTTTTTTATATTTGGGTAATTTCTGCATTCACCTTGAATATGTATTTTTTAAAGATTCAGCTAGAGTCTTTTGATTATACTAGTTCTTTAAGTTATGCGTTCGCAAATATAGGCTGTTTGTCTACGTTTATAATAATTTTGTTCAAAAAGAGCCAAATATTAAAACTAAAGAATGTGACTGAACAAATATTCAGCAATGGTACATCTAAACCCTTTGCTTTTTTGAAATTTTTTCAGATTTTTAATCTATGCATATTATTATTTCATCCAATTGTGTTTTCGTTTCTGTTAATTCAAAACAATTTTGGAAATTGGCTGATGGTAATTCACTTGTATGCTTTCGTCTTCAATCAAATTACTTTACCTCTGACAATAACAGTGATATATGCAAGTTTTTGTTGCTGGTGTTCGATTCAGCTAAAATTTACTGAAAATCAAATCAAAAGTACCAGAATCACTTCAAACGAGAAGCGAATTTGTGGAATTTTACAGTATTATCAATTTATTCTTGATTTTGCCATTTCAGTAGAAAACGCTTTTTCTACAGTTATATTTTTCTTGATGACTTCATATTTAATAATTGTGTTTACATACACGGCTAATATAATCAGAGAATATCACAAAGAAAACTACATACTACGATATCAAATGGCAATTAATTTAACGATTGAAATTTCTGGAATGACCCTTCTCATAGCTTACGCATCTGAAGTACCTGTAATTATTAAAAGAATCAAACTTAGTTTGTTCATAATGGAAGAGAAACTATCCTTCACGTGCTTTAAAAGTGTTTCAAAGGATACTAAATCTTTAATCGAAACATTTTCTAAAAGAAGCGTTTTTGCTTTTTCGGCTTGTAATATGGTTTATTTCAGTCGATCAGTAATTATAGCATCCTACGGTACTCTTACCTCATACGGTTTACTTTTACTTCAGTTAGAAAAAAATTGATGTAAATTCCCCTTTTTTTCATAGATATTAAGAATAATATTGATATTAACAATAATATTGCCTGTTTTCGTTGCTGGTTTTGACTCAGCTACAATTTAAAGCAAAACACATTAAAAAGAGGCGTATTTTCACAATTTTACAGCATTATCAAATTATTCTTGATATTTCCTGGTAGTAGAAAAAGTTTCTTCTGCTGTTATATTTTTTTTATGCATTCATATTTAATCTTAGTTTTTATGCATAAACATATTATAATTAAGCCGTATCAAAAGATAATTAAAAGCACCACATCAAATTGAACTTAACTTTGAACTTTCTGAAATGACTATTCTCCAGACATATGCATCTGAAATACCAGTAGCTATTAAAAGAATTAAACTTAAGGATAGTGGAAAAAAACTCCTTGACATGCTTTAAAAAATGTTTCACATGATACTACATCATTAATCGAAACATTAACAAAAGAAAAGTTTTTTTGCTTTTTCTGCGTATAGAATGTTTTATTTAAATCCATCCCCTAACAACACATCATCTCCATAGATCATTGTCAGGATATCCTGAGGATAAAAGGTCATCCAGTGGACATCCATAGGGAACTAAAGATGAGCGTGCTGTTAGGGTCAGTGATTATCACACCCTATGTCACTCTTATCTCGCATGATTTACTCTTACTTCAGTTAGAACAACGTTGTTGTTCAGAATTTCTTTGATTTCAGAAAAGAAAAAGGAAAAAAATTCTTTTTGTTGCACATTTTAATCCCAGTAAGGTGTAAATCCTATAAAATGTTGCATTCCTGTAGCACAATAATTTGTTATTGAAATGATATTGACATTTTGTTATAACGTTTTGCAACGTTTGTATTTAAAATAAAATATACTGCATTATATTGTAAAAAGTCTTCCTTCACGTATGAGCTTTGCTCCTTTTCATTTTTTAATCTTTAATATACATTTTTTTTTTTTTTTTTTTTTATAATCACAAGCTATTCAATAACTGTTGTACTTTTAAAAAATATCTTTTTTTTTATTTATTAAAGGGACTTGCCATCTTTGACTTGAAACTATTAAAGGTCCCATATGAAAACTTATATTTCCATTTAACATGTATAAATTAAAGTATATTAGATTGTTTTTTTTTTTTTTTTTTTTTTTTTTTCGATAAAATATACATTTAGGTTAAAGGTTTTTAATGTATTATTTTGCAAATATTTAATTTTTAAATTACGTTTTCTCACTGGATTTTGCCATATCGTTAATATATATCTATATATATTAAAAATAAAAATGCAACAAAAATTATGTTTTTATTTATCTATTTATTTTTATTTTTTAGCAATTTTTTACATAGCTATGCTTTTTTTTTTTCAGACAAATTAATTAATATACTTCAAAATCCCTCTAACTGATTTAAGTAAACTTATTAAACATCCAAAAAACCATTAAGTCTTTTCTTAAATATCTGTAAAACTTTTAGAATTTTGAAGAAAATAAATTCATGAAAATATGCAAAGTGTGATAACGCATTTTAAATATTTCAAATCTGTAATAAATATATTAAAATCTATTAAAATTGTTGTCTAAATATACAGGGTGAGTTTGACATAATCTGCCAAACGAAAGGAGTTGATAGAACAGCCCATGGGGAGCATAAAACTCCAAAGAAACCCTGTTCTATCTCTAACCGTTTCCGAGTTATGGTATATATAAGAAAAATATGATTTTTTCATCCCGTCTGAAATAACCCAAATTTGTGAGCTTTCTGAAAGACTTACACGCAAAATAAACACATATTTAGAAAGAGCTGAAAAAATCCTATCAGGTGGCAAACACCATTTACATCAGGATATCTTAATTTGCCGGCGAGCTACTAGCTCTAAAACATTGGTGAAATTAAAAATCTAGTTGTCACCAAGTTCTTTAACCGGCAATTCTGCAAACACCGTTCAAGCTACAATCGGTCAAATTTACCAAAAACTTCTCATTCCACAAGCTTTAGAATGAGCCCACAATAAACCATCTCGGTGTTCTAGTTCAGGAGAAATTTAGCCTTTTGTTTAAAATACATTCATAACTGAACTCAACGTTCGTCGAGCAGGAGACTCACGGGGTGCCATGGTCGTTCCTGATTTCATGGCCGCCTTCAGCCCGCTGTTTTGTCAGATGCAAAATAGAAAGTTTTAAAGACAAACAAGAAAAGTAGCAGTTGTATTAAGTTTACAAACACAATGGAATGGAAACAAAAGAAGCGTGACATTTCTCACGTCTTTCACAAAGGAATATGAAAAAATAAATAAATAAATAAATAAAAGACGTATCTCACGTTTATGATTAAAGCACATATGCATTCGAAAGGATGTGTGAAATTTAGGGCCGCTGCTGAAATTGGTCACCTTACACTTGATACATGTCCTTGCCCGCTTACGAACGGAAACCACAGTAGCTCTTAGCGAAAGCTCATCCCTCAGTTTTATTATTGCATCCTCGAGCTAGCTGCTTAAATCTTGCAAACTGGCAACTTCTGTGCTGTAAACTTCTTGCTTCAGGAAACCCCAAACATAGAAGTCCAATGGAGTGAGATCTGGCGATCTCACTCCAATCCTCACTCCAATGATCTCACTCCAATGGCCAATCCATCGCGGATACTGCTGATTCAAGAAGTCCTGGACAGCACTGGAAGAATGTGCAGGAGTCCCATCGTGTTGGAAAATGATTTCCGCTTTTTGGGTACAGAATTGACATCAAGTAATCCTGGATGATGATGTTCCAGAAACTCCAAAAATGTGTTGCTTGTCAAATTACCTTGGAACACATGTGAACCTATCAAGCGATCGCCAACCACTCCAGGCCAAACATTTAAGCTGAATCGGGTCTGCAACGATCAGTTTCGTGTTGCAGATGGATTTTGTTGAGCGTAATGATGCCAGTTATATAAATTTAACATGCCATCCCGAGTGAAAAGGGACTCATCAGTCCACAGTATCGTTCTAAGGAAATGGTGTTCCTCAATATCTCGCTCTGAAAGCCAACGGCAGAATGTTATCCGCTTTTGGAAATCTGAGCGGCGTAATTCTTGTACCGGTGTGAAGTGGTATGGATGATACTGGTTTTTGCGCAAAACATTCATCACTTTACTTTGGGAGATTCGACCTTTTCTCGAAAGTATACGTGAACTCATATTTGGATTTCCCTCCACTCGGTCGAGTACGAACTCCTCAGCGGTGGCGGAGCAGCGACCATGGCCCCTTTCGTACACCCTACCGAACGAATTTTCAGTCCCCACGAGTGTAAACAAAGACTGTTGTGTCGAATGATCTTTGCATAATTTTCAATCTATACAATACACGTTTTTTAAATAATAAAATATTTTACGAGGAACATAGCAGAGGATAGAATTATATCACAACCAATTGTAAGAGTAACAAAAGTGAAATTTTTACAAAACGAACTTTTAGCCACCACAATAATAAGTTAAGACTACTGTCTCGAGTGATCCTTACATGATTTTCAATCCATGCTAGGCAGAATTTTTATTATGATTCGTTATTTAAAAGGACAAAGAATAAAATCACACCACAAAGATGGGACAGGTAGCAAACAAGAGAATTTTCCGAATCCAAACTCCAGACTCGATGACATATAGCGAGCTGTTGTCTTAAATGACCCTTACATTAAACATTTTTTATTGTGATTCATTATTTCAGAAAAAAATCGTACAGTAGAATTATACAAAAACATATATAAGAATAACAATCAAGGGAATCGGAAAAAAAGACATGGAAAATTAAATTAGGGAAGAGCTTCGACAAAATTATAATAAATTATGACCATAACAATATCGAGAAAAATGTTTTTTATTAATAACTTATTTTAATTTATTTCTGCAAAATCTCAACGCACCAATGTTGTATTTAGTAGCCTACGCAGCTACTGTCTGGAGATTCTCCGTTCGATACAACCTAATGACAAATTTTTTTTTTCAATCTAAACGTATTTTCTTTATTTTATTGATTTATTTTCGATATTTAAAACAATTTTAAATCTGTTTTAAAATTATAGAGTATTATAAATTTTATAAGTAGAAAAATGTGATTGTAACACATAGTTTTTTCAGTATACGAAGGTCTAAATTTCCGAGCTACGTTTTAGTGTTAATTTTGTCCTGGGAAATTTGTAACAGATGCGTTCATGAATTTTGGTGTGTAAGATAGATACTTTTATCAAAATTCGAATGGGGCCGGGGGGGGGGGTTGCTAAAAACATTTTTCCTAGCGTGACTCTTCCAAATTACCTCCTGATGACGATGTTTTGGTATATGTGTGTGCTATGTGCGCACAACACGCACTATAAAGGGATTTTGCGAAGTGTTTCCTCTCCCCCCCCCAACCTTTGCGGCCTTAGAATAAAAAAAACATTTCCAATTCTAACTTTCTTTTAAATTATCTCAGAAAGGCGATTTCTTAATATATGGATTGATTCAGTGTGTCTAAAACACAGTGTAAATTAATTTTGCGATATATTCCCCCTTTCTTCTTTAGCAAGGGCGAGAACGGGTCCAAAAAACACATTTTCAAATGTAAGTCTCTTCCAAATTAGCTCAAAAAAGGGTTTTTTTTATGTGTGTGTGTATATATATGGGGGGAGGTTACTGTGTAACTAGCACGCACTGTAAAGTGATTTTGCAAAATAGCCTTGTTTACTCTTTGAGGTCAGGAAGGTAACAGCATTTCACAAATGTAACTATATTCTAAATAATCTCAGAAAATCATTTCTTGGTGCGTGAGTAGGTTATGTATGTCTCACACATACTATAAATCGATTTTGTAAAATTTCATTTCCCCCTTTGGCAATGTGAGGCAAAAAATACATTTACAAACGATATTTCGTTTATAATTATGATCAGAAAGGCAATTTTTTGCTATGGGGCTGTGTTATATGTAGGTATTTTGTGAAGCATTTTCTTTCACCCCTTGGAGTCTGAAGGGTAAAAAAAACACGTTCTAATTGTAATTTGGCTGAGTGTTGCTTATGTGCACGCAACAGACACTATAATGTAATTTTGCGAAATTCTTTCCCTCCATTTCTGGAGGGCGAGCGGCAAAAATATATTGAGGTTTTAACCGATTTCAATAAATTTGTACTAAATTTTTCGTTTAATGGGATTTTTAATTAATAACTTTTATGAAACTTTTAATATTCATTTAAATATAGCGACCAGTGATGCGGGTAATGCCTGCTAACGTAGGAATAAAGAAAAAAAGCAGGCAAGAAAATTAAATAAAACAAAACAAACCGTAGTTTAAGAAAGATAATTAGCAGATGTGCTGTTTAAATCTTGATTTAAGCCTTGTATTTCGGTTTTAATAGTTTTGTATTACGTAACGACTTCTGAGTTTTGAATATTAGGTAGCACCTGCAATTTTATTTCGAACATAGAAAGATAAAAACTGGTAAATGCCGAAGATCACAATCTATTGCTTAATAGTTAAATAAAACATTTTATTTTCGATGTTGTATAAGTTCACAATTTTCTTAGTGTTTATCCTGTACCTCTAGAAAATATTTCCGTAAAATACGAGTTCTTTTTAATAATTTCTTGTGAAAAGACATATTATTTCGTATGAGTATCATTATTGTACAAAACTTTGTTAAAACGTAACCAACTGATTATTATCGTTGAAGAAAGACGTTGCAAGTGTGTTGGAATTTGAGAAAAACTTGGCGATTAATCATAATTACACAATTATGCATTGAAAACTACATACGTATTTAAAAAAAATAAATAATTAAATAAAACAAAGACCAAAACAATTTAAATGCATCAGAATATTCTACTCTACTATATTTTTTTTATGAAACTACATTAAATGGAGTAGTTGTTTAATTTTTTTAAATATACTGCTCGACATTGAAAATGCAACACCAAGAAGGAATGACAATAACGGAATGAAATTTGTTGGACACATACATTATAGTAGGAAGAACAATTGATTAAAATTTCAGGAAATTCGGACTAATATGTACTGAGAAATTAGTTCATAAACAACAGAGCAACAGAGCAACAGTCGAACACATTCTGTACCAAAGAAGGTCCGGACAATACAAACAACTTACGGCCGTGCATTATCTTGCCTAAATTTTGCGCTACGGAGGCCTCGAATACAGAGCAGAGAGGCGGGTCTTAACTCATCAGAAATTTAATGGCCGCTGTTCAGAGTGCCAGGAATACGAACATGAAGTTATCGAGGCGTGTATCCAATGGGAACCTATAATATCATTGCAAATGATGGACAGTATGGTGATGTCGAATCCCAGCTGGCAATGTGCACTATTCATAATGCTGTTAAATACGGATAAGGCAGTCTTGATGCCGTAAACAGGATTGTTATTTGTCTGAAAAGTGACTTCACGCCATTTTTGAGTCCAGGTTCATCGTTGATCACACATTAATGGCGCCCATATCAGTGATGCAGTTTTGAAAGAAATCATAATTTTGGTAGCCGCATACTGAGTCACCACCTGTATTGATGGTATGTTGTACCATTGGATACACGTCCCGGTCACCTCTTGTTTTCATTCCCGCTACTCTGAAAATTAGCCATTACATTTCTGATTAGTTAAGGCCCATACCCATTGATGCCGAATATGTTCGACTGTTGCTCTAACCGGCGCGTTCTCCTGATCTCTAACCAATGAAAATGATTCTTTAATCGTTGAAAAGCGACTGCCCCCCTACCACTCACCAGTAACTTCGATCGATGAATCGTGGCATCGTGTTAAAACTTCATGAAGTGCTCTACCCGTACATGTCATGCAATCGCTGTTCGATTCTCTGCCTAGGCACATATGTGCTGTTATTGCTCACAGAGGTCGCTGCTTTATGTACTGGTCTCTCAGTACATATCACTCCAAATTTCCTGAAATTTTAATTAATTGTTCTTCCTACTATAATGTATGTGTCCAACAAATTTCATTTCGTTATTATCATTCCTTCTTAGTGTTGCATTTTCAATGCCGAGCAGTGCAGTAATTACTTATTTGTATTTTCTGGTGTATAAGGCGACTTTTTAAAACCTAAAAATAACTGTAAAATCCAAAGTCGACTTATGCAAAGTCGACTTAAAGAAAAAAAAAAAAAAAACATGACTATCATGCCTTTCGGTTTGTTAGAGGGACTTGACCTGTGCGCTTAAAAGTCACTAATTTGATGTGTAGTTCTAAAATTGGTAACTAATGACTTTGAAATTTTTTTTAAGAAGTTAAATTAGAGATATGCATTAAGTGTTTAGAGATATGCATTAAGTAGAGATATGCATTAAGTATTTGTTAATTTATGACGAAGGCGCTTTCGGTTAATTACGTTAAAAAGCCAACCAGAAGGTTTATTGACAGGGTTTATAATGCGACAGTCGAAAGTAAGTGGATAGGAGTAGTAATAATAGTTGGGAGAGCCCAATGTCCCGCACTCACATTGGTCTGAACGTGAGCGATGGAATTTATGCAGGTATGTTTTAAAAGAACCATGTCATGTGAGAAAGGCAGTGACTGCTGGTGTTAGGTCGAAGTTGTATTTAGAAACCTTTGGAAGTAGTGAAAGGTTTGACGACCTTTTTCCGAGTCGTTCCAGTAAATTTGCCACTCCTCCATAAGATTATGAAAAAGGATATTCTTCACGGGAGAGGGAGGTATTGGCAGTGGTGTTTGGATCGTAGAGAAAGTAGTTGCATCTTTAGCTAGTCTGTCAGGTAATTCTTTGCCAGCGACCCCGTATGAGCAGAGACGTGGGCGAAAGAGACCTTGATTGAGAGAGTAAGGAAAATTGATTTAATTTCCTAAACAATAGAGTTAGGAAAGCGGAGGCGACCAAGGGCCTGCAGGGCTGAGAGACGGTCGCTGAAGACTGAAACTGCAGTGCAAAGTGGAAGTTCTTGAACCCAGTTCAGAGCTTTTAGAATTGCGTAAAGATCAACCTGGAATAGTAATCTCCCAGCCTCGAGGCCCACTGATGTATCGAGACACCTTCGGTTATGACGCAGAAAGCTGCCCCCACGCCATCAGTGGTTTTCGACCCATCTGTAAATATCGTCAAAGGAGCAGAAGGGAAGAAAGAGTTAACGTCAGTATCAAAAAATTCATGCGGGGTGTAGATACCAGCTGCTCTTGTTGTGTTGTATAGTGGTGTTTGGAAAGAATATGTTTTGTGTGGCTAGGGTGTTAAGTTGCAGGATATTAGTTTTATAGTATTCATATTTAATTTTAATGTGGATAGGAGGGACTCCGGTAATGACGTGAAGGGCGTCAGTTGAGATAGTTCTATAACCTCGTGATAATTGCAGAAGGAGAACTCGCTGAATTGAATTAAGTTTGTTGGCTGCTCTTTTGGAAAGGTTGTCCCCCCCCCCAGATACCTGCCCCGTATGAGATAATTTTTTCTGCAATTGTTGTGTACCAAATTTTTAACACTTTAGATTTAATTCCCCATGTTTTACCTGTGATTTTGCACGCGTTATGAAATATTTTGAAAATTTTTAATTTAATGTAGTCTATATGTGAGATCCAATTTAGGTTTCTGTCAATGTTAATTCCTAATATTTTTATGCTATCCACATGTTTAACACTGACGCCATTCACTCTCATCGTCGGTTTCCTTTTTAAGAGACGTGGGCATGAGAAAGTAAGCGCTTGCGTCTTATGTGAGGAAAGGGTCAGATTGAGGGAACTCAGCAGCTGTGTGAAGTTGGAGAGGGCACCTAGAGCGTGTGTATCCAGGTCGATTCTTGTTTTTCCCGAGAGAATGAGAGTGAAATCATCCGCGTAGGCATAGATGTCGTAACCTTTTAGAGACATAGTTTCAAGAATTTGGTTTGCGACTATTGTCCAGAGGACTGGTCCCAAACAAGAAACTTCGGGTGAGCTCTTTTCTTGAGTGTGTTCACTGGAGCCGAAGCCCCAGTTAACAATGATGCTTCGGTTAGAAAGATAAGGGCGGATGACCCCAGCGACATTTCTCGGGCACTGTAGGGAGGCGAGAGCTTTAAAAATGTGAAGTCATTCGATGTTATCGAAGGCGCCTTGAATATCGAGCGAGACGATAGTTGTGTACAATCCTGACCTTAAGCTGAGAGTAGAGAACGACAAAATTTTGTTCAAAGCCTTTTCGCAGGATTTACCCTCTCTGTAGTCATATTGCCTGTTACTTAAGAGATTGTTATGTTCAAGATGGTAATTTAATCGAACGACAATTAATTTCTCTAAAAATTTGCCTAAGGTTGGTAGTAGGCAGATCGGGCAGTTCGATTTTGGCTCAGAGGGAGCCTTCCCTGTTTCAGAAAATACACAACTTTGCCTCTGCGAAGTACTTTGGAAAAATAGAAAAGCTCTAGGCATTTGTTAACCCGATTTAAAATAATATCTTATAAAGATGAGTTAATTTTTTTGAGCATCCTGAAATCAGTGTTGCCAGATTTGGGGACTTTTTTATTCAACATCCACCGTTAAATTTTTATTGCAACAGTTGCCTAATCACATCGACGATTAATCGTCTATTACGTATGTCAAATTTTTCTTCTCAAAATTATTGGTGGTACTTGAATAAAAAAGTCCCCAAGTCTGGCAACACTGCCTGAAATCGATGTTGTCAGGTCCAGGAGCCCTTTTAATATTAAAGCTGTCAAGAGCAGACAGGATCTCAGTCTTCGGGAAGGCTTTGTCCTCCCGCTCAAAAAATAAGAAGGAGTGATCCGCTGAATTTTGCAGAACTGATGGGCCGAAAAGCTGTTGGGTAAGGTATTCTAAATTATTTTGTTTGGAGGATAGACATGGAGACCTAGACTTAAGGCTCACTGCAAATCTTACTGTACTTCCGAACACTGTATTGAATATTATCAATACACGAAATTACAATTTTTAAAACGCTGTAAAATAACAAAAAAATTATGCATGTATATATATATATATATATATAGTAGCCTTAAATATCAGAAACTTAGTCACTTTATTTCATTTGACAAATCTCTAATACTATTAATATTTACTAAACTTAATTTTGAGAAGGGAATTTTTTTCCTTAAATCATTGATACAGCATTTGTCACAAGCTCAAAATTTTAAATTTATAAATTTATTTGTTGCTTGATTACGTACATTAAACTAAATAACATTTATACTTCTGTCAAAAAATAAGACTTTTAATTTATTTGCGGACATTTATCGATTTTATTTCGTAACAATTGATTCATTAAAAACTTATGTATTGATTTTATGTCTAATTTATTTGCTTTAGAAGATACGAAGAGCGTTTTAGAGATAAATATGAAACAGTTTAATTATTTTAATGCACATAGCAACTGTTAACTCAGGCAACTTCTCAAGACCAAATACAACACAAATGGTGATTTTCATTTCACATTGAAAGTAAAAAAAAATATGGATTTCAGTTTCAGCTCTGTAAAAATAAGTTTAATAGTTATGGTTTTTTGAAAAAGAAATATAGATTATAGATTACAAATGAAAGCTCCTCAGCTCAAGTATTATATAAACATATTAAGAAATTGCGTATCTCATAAATTAATAATAATAATAAATAAAATAATGTCTCGTTGTATTGGGAAAACTTTCAAAAGATAATTGAATTTGCTATAAGTGAAATATTTTTTTTATTATTATTTTTCTTGTGGAATTACATATTAGTTTAAAATTTATGTTATGAACCGAAAATTACTGGTTAAATGTGTAATAGTTAATGATTATTAAGAGTTTCAAATATATTTCCTAAGTGTAATAGTATATATACATCTAAAAATTTTCAGAATAACATTTTATGAACTCCAAAAATAAATTTTATATTTAAATTAATAAAAATTGCAACATTTCTTCGGTGGAAAGTGTATTATTTTCCAAATTCTAAAAATGAAAAATTCAAAAAGTGAAACTACCATAAGTAAAGCAAATGTTATTCATTGCGAACACAAATTTTACAAAAAAATTAATTCTATTAGAGTTACACTATGGAACATGTCTCTTTCTTACAAGTCTCTTCAAATATTAGGCATCTGCAGCGTAATTGCAGTGATACCAAAGGTATAAAATCATGCTTGTATGCAGTGTTTCCACTATGGATTCTGTTATCATGTTGTTTAACATTATATATTTTCATGTATTTCAGAGAAAATGCTAAATTGGACAACAGAGTTTTCTCTAGCATAATATTTTCAATTACTTTTTCTCTTGTCACTTATTGCGGCTTGTGGTTCGAGAGACGAAAGCTTTTCTATTTAAAAAATATTTTTAAACGTTCTAGGCAGAAAACGACTTCAAAGAAGCTTTTCTTAATTAATATTCTTCAAATCGTAAATTTAATATTTTACTTTTTGTTTATCTCATATATTATTTTTGAGAACATATTATTCCCAAACAAGACGTATTCATCTTTTACACATCTTATTTCTGCAGGCAGAGTTTCCTACACTTTTTATCAATTTGTTTTTCCTTTTCACATGACATTTATATTTGTTAGTTTATATTGCTCATGTTCTTCAGAATTAGAAACTATCAAAAATCGTATGAAAATGACAGACATTTTTCTTGAAACAAAAACAGTCTTTAACATTCTTAAATCATACAGAATTGTTCTGGACTTCGTCAATCGAATTGAAAGTGTATTATCAATATCAGCTTTTTTTCTTCTCATAGTGCATTATATGAATATGTTTTTGCTGATGAATAGTTCAGTAAGTGGCACATTTTATAAAACTCATATTGAAAACTATTTTGGGTTTATAGCAAACTTTACAAGTTTTTCAGCACTCATCGGATTTGCTTCTGAAACTCCAGAAAAAATACAAGAGATTAAAATCAAAATGTCTAAAATATATGAAGATACTATTTTCTCTGAAAGGGAATTGACCTATAAAATGAATAAAAGACTTTTTAATGCATTTATAATGAGAGAAAATATCGTATTTTCCGCTTGGAGAATGGTGTATTTCAGAAGATCTCTAATAATTGCAGCCTATGGAACTTTAATTTCGTATGGATTATTACTGATGCAATATAAGTAAAAAATAAGTATTTACACAGCATCGTCAGTTAGTAATTAGTCCTAATTATTGAACAACGGCAAACTCTAAAAGAAATTGTCATTTTTTAAGACTTCACATTTATTATAATTTAGGAAAAAACTATCTCACATATTTAAGGTTGAGGGTGAGTGGATTTAATATTGTACTGAAGTTTTGTAGCGAGTAATTGGTCATGATATATGATTCATTCCTAAAAGTGATATGTCGATTATTTGTTTTTGGCCAATTTTAAACTTATTTGTACGAATATTGTAAATTAAGTTAATTTTATTTTTAACCAACTTCAAAAAGGAGGAGGTTCTCAAATCAAAGCGTATGCCTTTTTTTTTGTTGTTGTTTGTTAGCTCATAACTTTTGAAAGGATGATCCGATTTTGATACTTTTTACATTTTTGTAAAGGTCTTGGTCCGAAATAGGTCCCATTGTAAAATCTTTACGATCAAAAGAAAATACAGGGTGCCCAAAAAATTCAGTCCCGACATATTTAACTGCTGAACCGCTGCAGCCGTAGTCATAAAAGTGGAATGTCGGTATACTAAAGTGGCCATGCGCTACGCGATTCAACCGCCTACAGCGCCGCCTGGAGGAAAACAGCAGAGCTAGCGTTCCTATCTCGGAAACGGTTCAAGATAGGGGAAAAAGTGAATTATATATATATACACTGGTGGAAAAAAAAATCCCAACACCAGGAAGGAGCTGTGCTAGATAAACGAAATTTCGTAGGCGTGTTTATACATCTGAAAATGACGTCGATTCAAATTTCGAGCTACGCGCATAAGTGTGGCGCTATTAGCGACACTATGAACATGCAAATAAGGTTTGCTTTAAATAAGCGCTGTAAGGTTCGTGATCGTTATTTACAGTTGAGATTTGACGTAGTGGGTTAATGTTAGTCAAGGATGCCTCTAAGAAGACGAAGAAGCCATTATCAACAGCTCACTGAGTTTGAACGAGGTCGTCTAGTAGGGCTACGAGAAGGTGGGTTTTCTTTCCGCGATATTGCAGAAAGACTTGGCAGGAATGTATCCACTGTGCATGAGTGTTGGCAGCAAAGGTCAAGGGAAGATACTGCCTCAAGAAGACCGGGTTACGGGCGGCCACGTGGCACTACTGAGAGGGAAGACCGCCGTGTTCGGCGTATGGCTGTGGCTAATCGTACTGCGTCTGCAGCTGAAATTCGAGCTGCAGTTGGCACCACAGTGACACAACGAACTGTTACAAATCGGTTACTTCAAGGACAGCTCCGAGCCAGACGCCCTGTAGCGTGCATTCCACTGACTCCAAACCAATGCCGTTTGCGACGTGAGTGGTGTCAAGCTAGAGATCATTGGAGAACGGAGTGGAGATCTGTTGTGTTTTCTGATGAAAGCCGGTTCTGCCTTGGTCGCAGTGATAGCCGTGTGTTGGTTAGAAGGAGGCCAGGTGAACGCCTGCTAGCGACCTGTCTGAGGCCTAGACACACAGGGCCTACTCCTGGAGTTATGGCTTGTGGAGCAACTTCGTATGACAGCAGGAGCACTCTCGTGGTTATTCCACGTACCCTGACTGCAAATTTGTACGTCAGTCTAGTGATACAACCTGTTGTGCTGCCATTCATGAACAGCATTCAAGGGGGTGTTTTCCAACAGTATAACGCTCGCCCTCATACCGCTGTTGTAACCCAACATGCTCTACAGAGTGTCGACATGTTGCCTTGGCCTGCTAGATCACCAGATCTTTCTCCAATCGAGCACGTATGGGAAATCATTGGACGACAACTCCAGCGTCATCCACAACCAGCATTAACCGTCCCTGCATTGACCGCCCAAGTGCAACAGGCATGGAACTCCATCCCACAAACTGATATCCGACACCTGTACGACGCAATGCATGCACGTTTGCATGCTTGAATTCAAAATTCTGGCGGTTACACCGTTTACTAATGTACCAACATTTCACATTTGAAATGGCTCTTCTCTCTAATGGCTCTACCTGTGATCTTGAAACTTTAATCAATTAAATATGTTACCTAGACAAATGTATTGCTGAAATTTCATTACTGTACAGTAATTTTTTCTTGGTGTTGGGATTTTTTTTTTCCATCAGTGTATATATATGTGTGTATTTTTTCTGTTTTTGCAGAACATCATTTAGTTCGAAAAGATAGTTTGTAGACATTAATGCTAAAAATAGAACTCTTAAAACGTGCATTTGTTTGTTCTCGATTTCCTATTTTCTGCACATTGCATACGTTGTAGCGTAGCGGTGGACATTTATGCTATGTAAAATTCAAAGTATGATTATTATAAGCGGTCACGTCGATTAACGCATAAACGTATTAAACAGACTTCATAAAAGATGAGGTTCTCAATACAAGCCATGTTTCTTCTTGTTATTGTTGAAATTTGTTAGCTTATAACTTCGTAAAAGATGCTTTAATTTTTATTTTATTTTATTTTATTTTATTTTTTGTCGTAAAGATCTTGTCTTGAAATAGGTTTCATTGTGATTTCATTAAGATATAAACAAATTACAGGATACTCACAAAAGTCTGTTCTCACTCTAACTGCTGAACGCATGCAGCTACACTGGTAAAAGTAGTATGTAAGTATCGTAAAGTGCACATACGCTACGCGATTTGACCGCTTACACGCCACCTGTTGGGAAAAGGGCAAAGTTAGCGTTTCTATCTTGAAAACAGTACAAGGTACGAGAGAAAAAGTAAATTACAAAGTAGGACAGCATCAATTATTTAGTAAGGAAACATACCTTGTAGACATAAATGTTAAAAAAATGATGTTTAAATGTGCATCTGTTTGTTTACAGTTTTCTACACTGTAAACATATCAAAAAACATTTATTTCGATGTTGAAACTTCTGTCAATCAGCTGCAATTCATATTTTGCTCTTTGTTTAAACTTTACGCAGCGTACTTTCCAGCGTAGCGGGTGGCGCGTATTAACTGTAAAGTTCAACATATGCCTAACAGAATTCTTGGCTACGAATACAACGTATCCGTTCTTTAAATTTCTAAACCATTTTTAATTTAACGTATGTTTATTCAATACATATATTTTATACTCTTTTCCGATAAAGGCAAGAAAAGTGACACTACATAAATATGCAGCTTTTGAGAAAAAATCAATTTAAAGATAACTTGACTAGAATAAAACTGGAACAACTGCCTCTCGAGTAGATAATTTTCTAGATGGAGATGTAACTTTTTTGTTCACATTGGGTGCATTTCATATATTTTTCAGTGACATAAACCATTTTTTGAATTATGTCACTTTTCTTGGGGGATGTGATTTGTGAAACTGCCGTCGAACGTCTTCTGATATTCTTCTATATGAATAAATTTTCACTGAAAAGAAAACACTAGTGCGACGTAAGAGCCAATCACCCAACCAACCATTGAAAAGAAAAAAATGAAACCTTTTAGTAAAAAAATAGAACCGACTCCAAAAAGCAACTGTTCTTCAAACAACTAAAAAAAAATGGTATAAAATGAAACTGTAAAATGCACCTAAAAGTATAAAATAATTTCCTTCGCCAAAAAACCTATAACACAACAATAAATCACAACTTTTGAAGTTGACACAAAATTAAATAAAAATTGATACATTTTTTCAATATAAAACTCAAATTCTATTCAAAATACACATCTGACATTGTCACCTGCAAAACGCAGCCGAAAACTACTTTCATTCAAGAATGGAAATAACATTTCATAAACTGCAAAAGTTGGCGGAGCTACGGAAATTTGGAGTCATTGGTGAAAAAAATTCACCAGGATATCTGGCAAACATATTTAATTTCTTTGAGAAATCATGGTTATTTTAATAATGTATATTTAGAGAGCAATCAAGAATATGAAACAATACTTTGTTTAATATATATTATTAAATTATACATCTTGCGTGCATATTTTTGCACTACGTTTTGATCGCCAAATCCAAAAGCCGTCAAGGATGATAATTATCAAAGTTATACGAAGTTTGCAAAGGAAACTCTAACTTCGTAGAAATATGAATACCGAATTGCGAAGGATGCTCACTGTTCTATATAGATGTTACTAATGTATGAAGTGCATACAGTGATAAAATAATAAAGAAAGCATGAAAATGGATCATTCGAGACAACAGCATTTGTACCTACCGATCTAAAAACAAATCTTTAAAAACGAATTAAATTTTATTTAATTTTGCGTCGACTTCAAAAGTTATGATTAATTGTAGTGTGTTTCATTTTATACATTTTTTTTTTTTTTTTTTTTTAGTTTCTACTTTTTTTTTTTTTTTTTTTTTTTTTAGTTGAATAGTAGTTGCTTTTTAGAGTGGGTTCTACATTTTTACAAAAATGTTTGTCATTTTATTGTTCATTAAATAAAATAAAAAAAAAAGGTTAGGAATATGATTTGTTGTAAAAATATAAGAATATGCATAAATATATGTATCTGAAATAAGGACTCAGACAAACATACATGTTTAGTACGAAAATTAAGGTGATTATTTACAAAGATGATATTTTGAGAATTGAATCTATTGTATATGACTACAGGAAATATAGCCACCTATGAAGATGATTATTTATAAAGATGAAATTTTGAGCATTGAATCGACTGCATATGACTACAGGAAATCATCACAAAGATCATCAACGATTATTTTTAACTATTTTTAAAATTTATTCTTGCAAGCACTGTAATATTGGCACATTTTCTAATTTATTGTAATCTAGAATTTTTTTTTTCTTTTTTACTTTCTCGTACCCATAAGGTAGAAAAGGTATTGTTTTAGGGTCATATTATCAAAAGGGAGTTTTTGTTATATTTACATGTTCTGAGGTCCCCAGAATATGAAAATCCTGTTTTTAGCAAATGGTCTGTGTGTGTGCCTGTGTGTCTGGTCTGTCTGTGTGTGTGCTATCAGCATATCTCAAGAACAAATGATAGCAGATACTCCAAACTCGGTATTCTAAATGTGTATCATATACGGATACCACACTAAGATTTTCGTTGAGATGAAGCAGATGGTTCGTGTACAGGGACATTCAAAATATTCAAATACTATGTCTATGGGGTAAATTGCAGGTAAGTAGAGTCACGGCCTTACTAAATCACTCCTCGGCGCCAACGCCGCGTTTGCGGCGAGGAGTGATCTAGTAGGGCCGTGGTAGAGTTTAACATCTATAGACTACACTAAACCAAATTAAACGAATATATATTTTTTATATGCATAAAAAAATGTCTCATGTAGAATAGAGTAGGGAAATCATTGACTGATCGTTTACAGGGCTACACAAAAGAACTAAATAAAAGTGCGACAATCGTTGCAAATTGGTGGAAGTATATTTCAGGCTGGGCCATGTGTGATTCCTATAGGATTATATTTAGATGCACCATGTGGTTTGTACATAATCTTCGAAAGATATACAGAGCTGCATATATTTAAGCGATAACTTTTTTTTTTTTTTTTTTTTTGGTGGATGTGCTTTACTAATAATATTTTACTATTTCCATGAAAGCTGTTCAGGAATTGAAAAAAATTATTTATAGAGATATGGTAAATAATGTATGTTTTAATCTAAGTAATCATCGCTTGTTTTTGTATAGTTACACGTTTTGAGGCTTCCTCATTATCGTAGTCAAGTTCTTTAACGTTTGATCTTTGTCTGTGTCTCTTAGAGTGACTTAAAAACGAATAATTTTAGGAGAACCAAATGTTGTATTTTGAAGTTAATATACGTTTGTTGCTAGAAAAGTTTGATCAAGATTGATATGTTTCAAGGAAAGTTGCGTGTGAAATTTGTCCGTATAATTTTAAGTAAACTTTAAATTTTAATAACAGAATTAAATTCTATATAAATGTAGGTGCATTAATGAAACGGGTGGTTGAGGGGGACGGTAGACCCCTCACGCAGAACTAATTCCGTTATAAAACTCTTCCGAAGCCTAATTTGAATTGTTTAACATACGTTTACATAACATTACACGTTATCTTACCTCTTAATCTCCAACCTGTATTTATAGCATTAAATTTCAGGGTAAGCGAAAGTCCTGTGAGTGACACATCAGATTATTACTTACCATTTTATTATGTAATATTATCGCTCGTTAAATCTGAAATACAATTCCCCGCCAGTAGTGAAACATATTGCACTTTTCACTTCAAACAGTATTTTTAAGTAAACATATTTTACGATTCTCCTATTTTAAAAGATTAAATAGAAATTTTTATGTATTTACTTATTTATCTATTTATTTATTGTAGATGTCTAGTTTATATTTATTCTATATTTATTCTCTCTTTTTTATCTTTATATTTAATATATATATTAAAGGCAAATATTGGATTGTTCCAAATACCATCCGTAACAGTATTTTACCCAATTTCTGTATTATATTTATGCTAAATGTTGACACAGTTTTTAAAATATGATGAACTAAAATAAAGTTATATAAAGAAATTAAAACTACCGGGTGACTGTATATATACATATATATATATATATACATATATAAACTATTCCGATATATGAACCCTTAGTGGTCTTTTCACTGAACTAATCGAAATAAAATGTCATATATTGTTATTTGAAGTTATGCACTCGAAATCATAATGGTTTATAAAATAGAGGTGTCATGGTTACTGTTTCAGTGACAAAATGTAGACATTTTATAACGGCATTTTTTTTTTTTTAATCACATCGAGATTTTCAGACAATACAGCAGAATTCTGTCTGTAGCTAAAACTAGAGAAATAATAACTTAAAACATAATTTAAAAAAGAAATAATTAACTCAGAAAATGAGAATACACAAGTCACATAAAAAATAATAAAAATCAACAATTCAGGTTAAAATCCTACTTTTTATCACTGAAACATGATCCTCACTCTTATTTATTTATTTTTTTACAATTTTCGTTTAATCTATTCTGACAAACTATGACATTTTGCTTGCGGCGATTTTTGGCGATTATAAATATTCTCAAAATATTCTCAAAAAATAAAAATTATGTCTGTGTACTTAGTAACTTTTTTATTGAAATTTTGTTGTTTACAATAACCTGCGTGCAAGGTTTCGTCATCCGTGCTTTTCTTTCTTTCCTTCTTTTCTTTTCTTTTATTTTGTCGTTTTTTTTTTTTTTTTTTTTTTTTTTTTTTTATGTCGATGTTTAAACAAATTGAATAGTCTTGAAAATTTTATTATTGAATAATCTATGCAACTATTTCTCTAACATTAACCAATTGTGATTAAAATTTGCCGAAACGTCACGATCGTGACGTCATGGAACATCATCTATTCCTCTTAAATGTTTTAAATTGGTTCTGGAAATTAGTTAAAGATTTAGGAATTTCTAATTATAAAGGTGAAGAAAGAAAGATATAAAGTGTAAAAACTTCGCACGAGTTTGACTGCATGTACGAATACTATAAAGATTTTTATATTTTTTATAAAATATATTCCCAGAATTGACAATAGATATTTGTTTGGAAATAATCTTTATCAAAAATTAAACTAAGACGTAAAAGTCTCCTTTAAACAGAATGGTCAGTCAATATATATTTTTATTTAACTATTTAAATATAATGGAATCTTCAGAGGCCTTTAAATTTAATTCATTTTTAAGGGGTGTGATTTACATTATTTCTTATATAAGTTTTTGAAGAATTGCAGTATCTTGGTTAGTACAGCGCCGAGCTTGTGATTATTAATTCTGAAACCAGCAGCCACAAATCTTTGAGAGTGCATCCAAAAATAATTTTCATATCGTATAAGTAATCCACAAAATCAATAAAACATTTTACTTAAGAAATTATTTTCTGCTCATCTTAAATTAAGTAACTTACCCAAAATTAACATAATCGTATTTTCTCAACGCTTGGAGCGTTAATGCTGGGAAAATTTTAATATTTCGTTCAAGAACCATTTCGTGGCTGTACCCATGACATTTAATCTTCACTTCAACAATACGATATTTTTTTTTCTTATTTGTGCGTTATTCTTGTCATCCAAGAGCCAAAGAAAATGACTTCTGAATGCACTTAAACGTTTATTATATTTAATAATAGGTCTCAATAAACTGTTATCAACACACCAGCGGCAAAAGTCAAAAATCAAAGCATTATTAAAATTTTAAGTAAATAGGAGTGTAAGGGTTGGAAGTTTTAAATTTTTATATACAAACTGTGTGAAAAATACCAGAGCCGGGAATCGTACCTAGGCACTACCACTTAACGCACGAATGCTCTACTACTGAGCTACCCTGGCTGATAACCAGCTCGGCATTTCTCACATAATATTCGTTGGCAAACTCACCGAGTCTGAAAAGGCAGATATAACAGGTGAGACAATATTAATTGCAGCACAACTCCATAGGCCACGAAATTTCATTTTAGAAATTTTTTATTCATGAATTCCTCGACCATGAATATTCATTTTAAGTAAATTGGTGTGTAAAGGTTGATATTTTTATATAGGAACTATGTGAAAAATACCACAGCCGGGAATCGTACCCGGGCACCTCCGCTCGATGCACGGATGCTTTACCACTGAGCTACCCTGGCTGATAACCAGCTCGGCATTATTATAATTTTTGCTATATGTTTCCTAACTTGAATATGAACATAATTTTGACAAACACGGTAATATAATATAAATATTGTCAGTGTTTAAATTCAATAAGTGTAACATAAATTTAATGTACACATGTGAATATCTCATAAATAAATAACTTGTACGGTACCTCTTATGAAATATATGCAACAATTTTAGAGACGAAATATATTGTCCAAAAATAGGATAGTTCGTGTTTAGACCATTCAACACTTGAAACTCATGGCTACAACCGTCCTAACAAGACAAATAAATCTATCAAAGCAAGTGCCTTGCGTGAAGTTACTTCAGGTCATTTGACTTTATGCCCCTTAATTAAGGATGTATAAAATTCTCTACGCCAACCGCTGAGCTCAAATTTTTTGTTTGCTGCTCAAATTTAACCAAGGTTTGGTTTGGTTTGGTTTGATGAGTACTGAGATTTTTTGCTTGCCTCGAAGGCCGCTTATATCTCGAAATATCCACACCACAAGGGTTTACAAGTTTTTTATTTTAATACACAGTAACAAGTACACAGTATTTTGAAGACATAAGACAACACAAACATCCATGCCCGCACCAGGATTCGAACCTGGTACCAATAGTTTCGGAAGGCAGCGTCCTACCGACCGAACCACTTGGCCGGCAAATTTAACCAATACCAGCCACTTAAATCGGTAAATGCAGGCAGCCGTTGCCACTTGTGCTAATTGAATACAATATCATAGACTATCATATTGAAGATAGGAATTATTACACAATTATTGAAAATTAATGCTCAAAAACCTTCAATGTCTACGAAGTAATAAAATAAAGGTAATATGCACTTGATAATATATACCAAATAAAAAAAAATATCTGATGTACAATACTACTCAAGCTAAACTGATTGAGAGATAAATCAGTTTGAGAAATGATGAAATATTTTTGTATTTTACCTCTAGAAGCTGTTGTTATAAAATTTCATTGTCCTTTTTTGTTACAAAACTTTTGAAGATTAGAAGAATATAAATCATAATAAACGATATACTATAGTTGAAAATAGTTAATAATAATAATAATGATGATAAACAAAAAAGAACATAATAATAGATAAAAAAATAAAACAATAGATTAAAAAACAAAAATATGTATCACCCTATTAAATGGCAACAAAATACATCATTAATAATCCACAAGCAAAACACTAAAGTTAAAACACACTGTTAAAAATAGTTCCTTAAAAATGAGCTAAATTGTCTCAAAATAGCTCCGAAACAATATATATACTTAAATTTGAAAATCCATGTACTCGTTTTTGAGTATATTGAAAAATTCAAAAATGGGGTTGAACAATAATAATCCCAATATCCATATATTTGACATGCCAATATACTCAAAAATTAGTACATGGGTTTTCAAATTTAAATATAGGGGAGACTGGGGCACAGTGGACCTAGGGGCACAGGGGACCACCCCTATTTAAATCTCTTAGTATTTAACTCTTATAGTTTATATTGAGATTCATAGATGGAAGCTTGGTACTACTTCTACACATCCAAAAAAAAAAAAAAAAAAAAAAATGGTAAATGCTATGGTAGCCATTTTATACACCTTTTATGTTTTGAGCTGCTCAAAGTAATTTTTCAAGTTTGAAGTTTTTTTAATTTTATCAGGACAGAACTATTGACTACAAGTATAGGACAGTTGTTAAGAAAAGCTAAGATATTGTTGTTTTTAAATTTATAAAAATTTTTAGCATATTTATAGTCTATATAGTATTTTAATATTATTATTTGTTTTGTTTGGACATGGGGCACAGTGAGCCACCTTCCAATGTGCCTAAAACTCCAAATTATATTTAACGCATTATTTATTTTAGTTGAATTTACATATACAAATATAATGTGACTCAAAATAATTAATAAAAAAAATAATCTTAACATTATATAAATTTCTGATAAGGGAAAATAGTTGAATAGTAGTATAATAATTATGAATATCTAAATTTAATAACTATTTGAATTGTTTAATATTAAAAAAATAAATAAAATGAATATGTGATATAATAAATAGTAGGTTATATAAATTTATTGTTGTTGTTTTTAGGAATAACATGTAAAAGATAAAAGTAGAATAATTTTAGTTAAACCTATCTCACAAATATAATGTAAAGTACTAATATCTCAAAATAATTAATAAAAATATTTAATAGTAACATAATATTTAATTACATATTTCATAATTTTTATAACTATATAACATTAATAAACAAATTAAAAAAAATATCTTATTGTTTTTAGTGATGGCACGAAAAATACAAAGGAAATCTGATATAGAATTCTTACTCTAATTTGATTTCTTATTTATTTATTTATTATTCCTTTAAATTTTGGTAATTGTATTTCATGAAAATATTCGAATTATGTTATTTAGACTAGAATTGCATAAGAAACTAATTTTAGGGGAAAAAATGAGTAATTTATATTAATTAAACATGAACAACAGAGGTTGGTCCACTGTACCCCGGGTTGTGGACCTTTGTGCCCGGGTGATGGGGCACAGTGGTCCACTTTGTGAGTGCACACAATTTATTTTTTTATTCGTAATGTATTAAAAGTATTGTTATAAAAAATTAGAACATGTCAAGCAATGTTTAAAGAATGTTTGCTAATTTTTTCAGGTACCTTGCTTTTTTATTTTTGTTGAAATAAAATTAAAAGTGTAAAAGTGGTCCACTGTGCCCCAGTCTCCCCTATATTGTTTCGGAGCTATTTTGAGACAATTTAGCTCATTTTTAAGAAACCATTTTTAAGAGTGCACCAATTACAAAGCATTAGGATTAATAGAATATTGGCCATCACAATATTATATTCGTGTTTCCTTCCACTGAATCATGGGTCATGGTGATTAATAGTCATTTTCATCAGTATCAATAAATTCTAAGTCAGATGTTTTCTGTGCTAGCTGGTGTTCGTAAAGTTTTGTAAAAGTTATGGAATACTGGAGGCACAAGAGAAGGCAAAGTAAGTTGATCTCTCTTCTTCTGCACTGCGATTGGAACAGATTTGTTATACCGTTTTTGAATCTGGGTAATTCGGAGATTTGTTTTGCCTCGTCGAAGAATACTAATTTTTTTTAAAGTGCTTTCAAGTAGACTGTCCCTATAAAATATCTGATCCCCTTCCTGTCAATACCAATCATTGTACCTCTTGTCACTTGAACGGCTCTCCGTCAACATTATTCTTTCGCACAACGAGAGTATATATTGACAGTAATGCAAAATCAAAAAAATCATCTTGAGTCATCTCTCTAACAGTGAATTTATTTTTCTTCCCTGTAGACCGAAAAAGCTGATACCAATCATGTGGGTGGAATACTTCAAATGCCATACTTTTCTTTTCTCCCTCAATAAGAGCATGGTCTACGTCACATTCCATGTGCGAGTGACCTGAAATTAGAAATTTGTGATTGATGCTGGAGAAATGAGGGAAGTCAGCCATCGCATTCAAAAACATCGCTGACACATGGATGTTTTTGTTGTGTTGATGTGTCAGAATAGAAAGTTACACTTGAAACAGTGTCAGGTACATTTCGTAGGTAGTCGTAAAGACATGAAGCAATTTCGTTAGTTTCACGACCATCGTGCCACATATAATGACATGACTTACCTATGGCATTGTCACGTACAGTCAAATTAAAAGTTCAAAGTTGGCGTTTGTTGAAAGCTACAGATGATGACAGAAATGGAGTTGCTAGACACTGTTGTAAATCAAATACTAAACACAGTTTTGAGGTATCAGTTTTGGCTTCTGCTTTGCCAAGCCTTTTCTGTTCATAAGCTAAATCTGTTTTTCTCTGATGTTAAATGTAGTAAATTTTTGGTAAAGAATGATGTAGTAAATTATTTATATATATTAAATTTCAATTGAAAAGTGGGTAATTTTTTTATCGATACCAGTTCTACATTTATAAATTAAAGCATTAAATACAATAATAAGCAATTGAATAATTATAATATCATTATTACATTGGATTAAAGCCTGTTGACCGCAAAGTGGCACAGCGCAAAAAGAGAAAAGTGGACTTAAATCCTTTATACCAAAAACTAATCAGAAGACTCGATCAGGAAAAAGGGATTATGTTGACTTATACCCTTTATACCATTCAAGTGATTATCAAATTTCATTTCATAAGGGGAACAAATTGACTTAAACCTTTTATATCAAACATGAATGTTAAATTTTTCACTTGAATCTTTTTTACCAATGCATTTTCTCAAAGACTAAATGACATTGGCTTAAATACTTTATACCAATCGATGGAGAATTTTTTTCTCAGTCTGACTATGTACTTAACTCAAAATCGACATTTTTGGACTTAACTCCTTTATACTTATCAGTACAGAAATTTGCTCATGGATATGAAAATAAGAAAATGGAGTAAAAAAACAACTATAACCTTTTTTAATGTACTCCAATTCTAAATATTTTTCTTTTTTGTTTTGTTTAAATAGTTTTGTTTAAACGTTTTTGGCACGGATGAATCGCGCTTGGCGTGAAAGGTAATTCATTGATAATCCTGGGTAATATTTTAAAATTTTGATGATGAAATTGATCGGACATTTTTCTCCAAGAACTCTCTTTTGTGATAGCCACTTTAAGCCAAGTTAGCGCATCAAAAGTATTAATAAATTATAAAATATTGAAAAACAGAAAAGAAGGAAAAGGAGAGGAAAAAGAAAAAAAAGAAAGAGAAAAAATAATCACATAAATTATGTATTTTTGCCTAAAGTGGCGATAAAAATTCAAAAGTCTACAAGGGGAGCTATATTAAGTCTGTACTATGATCAGATTTACATATTTAACTATTTATTTTTCTATGTACCAACTATTATTAACTAACTCAACTACTATTATAACCACAAAAAATTAATTGTCTCATGCGATAGATGTAGCCGATCATAGCATATTGTAATATTATATTTGGCGTGAAATTTTAATAATAAATAAATAAAAAAAATGTAGAACATAACATGAAAATATTATGTACATAACGAATCGTGTTGTTCATATGCAACTGGGATTTAAATATAAAATTTCTACTTAATTTTTTTCGATACTGCCCGTTTCGAAACTGTCATCTGATTAGCGCCCAAAGCAAACCCACTGGTAAGCTATTGTCACAGGCACCCGAGAGTCTGCGATTGAGTGGGTTGCTGCCGAAGGCAGCGAGGACAGAAAGCCAGCTTTTGAGCAATTTCATCATTTTTTTTTTTTTTTTAATTATGTTTATAAAGCGATATAAAAGAGTTTCCTTTAAATATAGTGACCAGCGAAGCTGGCAAAGACTTCGTTAATTCACTCCGTTCATTGATTTCACATTCCGTCATTTTTGACGGCGTTATATACTAGTTGTATAATAATAATAATTGAAAAAATAATTGTGATTTTGCAAATTTTAAAATAGTTTGTAACTAAAGTAATATTAAATGATCACAAAGAAGAGTGTTCTTTTACATGACAAGGGTACAGCTTTAGTGCAGTAACCTCTTGTTGATATTTAACTTTTTGTCTCTGTCGCGATGAAGTAAAATATCTATGGCAGTTACGTTAGAAAAGACCTTGACGAGAAACGACAGAGCAACTTCAGTGCCAAATTTCCAATTTCGCCAATTTGGGGCTACTAAAACTGCTTCAAAATATAATTATTTTCTATATTTTATTACCAACTTAAATTTAACATGTGTATTTGTAATCAAAATTTTTTGTTAAAATAAATAAATAAATAAATAAATAAACAAGCAAAATTTCTAAAAATAATGTCCGTTACCTACCTTAAATTTTTGTAGTTATCAAACATATTTTTTTTATTCGTATACTAATTTTTTTGAGAATACTTTACATTTCTCTCTCTCTCTCTCTCTCTCTCTCTCTCTCTATATATATATATATATATATATATATATATATATATATATATATATATATATATATATATATATACTACCTCATATCGATACCGAATTCAAATAACGCCGTATATTTATCATTTCACAAATTTGAAAACTCTAACAGAATGTTGATGCAGTTGAATATTGAAGAAAAGATACAGTTTTACTATAAGACCCTCTTGGCAACTTTTTATTTTATTTTTGCCATTTTTGCAATGAATTATAATGGCTATAGCAAAGTCGGATATAAAAAAGTTGGCGAGAAATGTCCTAAGTACTTCTATGCCAAATTTCAAATTTTGCTTGTTGATCTGATACTAAAGCTGTTCCGAAGAAAAATAACAAAAAGAAAAATAACAGATTTAAAAAAAATAAATTGTAAATTAAGCAACGTTGCAACGCAATTTGACGTATTTGGCGATGAATACACATGGTGTTACGAAAAGATTGTCTAGCGGTTGTATTCACCAATAACTTCAACTCTCGGTTGAACACGAAAATTTGAAAAGTTTATAAAGTCAGAGTTCACTTTTTTAGTAAAATTTGACTCATTGCATCGGCCATCTAGCGGAATTCTTATTTTAAGCTTTTTTAGATGAAAACAACCAATCAAAAACTATGTGAGAACTTTGACATTAGATATAAGAAGCAGCGTGCCAAATTTTCTTCGAAAGCTTTACTCTGCCATTAGACGCTTTTCAAGATCTTCCGTTCAACCGGGAGTTGAAGTTAATGGTGAATAAGGCCCTATGTGAGGATTAAGCCAGTTGAGATTGTCTTCTCCCGGACAACTCATAAACAAGATGTTTGTAACAAATTATAAATTTAAAAAGTAATTACATACATAAAGTAATTGTAAATAGGGTTGCAATTTATTATTATCTATATTAATAAAACCAGACTTTTGTCTGTAAATTAGTCAGAGCCAAAAAACTTTGCGATATCTTCGCGTTCTACATACCATGGAAGCCGTTTAGGTGTTTACCCAACTTAAATTTATATCTATCAACTTTTTCGAAATTCCCCATTGTTCCCCTTCTGAGGGGGGGGGGGGCAAAATTTAAAAACATGTTTATAAGCATAACTTGGCTCCAAATTACTTCACAGTAAAGGCATTGCACATGGAGAGACTAGACATAAGTAAAATAAAACATTATCTACGATTCAGGAATTTTCGATTTTTAAAAGGAGAAAGGGGAAAAATCGATTTTTGGCGGGAAATTTCGCAAATTCTAGATTTTTTAGTAGAACTCTACCAAAAAGGGAACACAAATGTTGAAAAAAAAGCTATGCGACTTTCTTGGGATATTTATGAAAACCCTTTTTAGTTTTTTTTGTGATTTGCGATATTTTGGGGGGGGGGGGGGGGTTACAAGGAGACAAAATCGAGACACACATTTTAGCGCTAAATTTGTCTTGGGAAATCTGTGGGAGCTGCGGTGACGAATTTTGGGGCTTGGATATTTTATATTTATCATGTATCCGAAACCTAAAGTAACGGGATGTATCAAAATTACCCCCAGAAGGCAAACACATCTTTGTAAGTATAACTCGGCTCTAAATTACTTCACAGTGAAGAAATTGCACAAGGGGAGACTACACATGAGTACAAATAAAACATTACCTGCGATTTAGGAAGTTTTGATTTTTAAGGAAAGGGAGGGGGAAATCAGTTTTTGGCGAGAAATTTTGCAAATTTCGGATTTCTGAGTAGAACTTTACGAGAAATGAAAGAAAGATGTTGAAAACAGCCATGATCTTCTTGAGAATATTTCCAAAACACGCTTTTGATTTTTTTTTTTTTTTTTTTTGGTGTGTGTGTGGGGGGGGGAGGTGTCACGAATTTGCTATTTTTAAGCACTAAATTTATCCTGGGAAATTTATGAGAGCTGCCGTCACGAAGTTTGGTGATTGAATTGTTTATATGTATCCAACACCAAAAGTAACGGGTACCCTCTTCCTAGAATTGACGACACATTAGACACACTTGCTCGCAATAAATGGTTCTCGACATTGGACCTGAAGAGCGGTTACTGGCAAGTAGAATTACATCCTGATGATCGTGAGAAGACTGCATTCACCACGGGACAAGGACTGTGGCAATTTAAAGTTATGCCATTCGGATTATGTAACGCACCTGTCACCTTCGAACGCCTGATGGAGACAGTGCTAAAAGGACTTTCCTACGAAGCCTGTCTGGTGTATTTGGATTATATTATTATTGTGGGGCGCACCTTTTAAGACTATCTACGAAACATCCGAAAGGTGCTGGAGAAACTCAGAATGGCTAACCTCAAACTGAATCCAGGCAAGTGTAACTTGTTCCGTCGTGAAATTAACTACCTCGGCCATTTCATCTCTGCCGAAGGTGTAGAACTGATCCTGAGAAGATCTCTGCAGTCGAGAACTGGAGTCGCCCTGAAAATGTACACCAAGTACGAAGTTTCCTGGGGTTATGCACTTACTACAGGAAGTTTGTCAAGGGTTTCTCAAATATTGCCAGACCACTGCACAAGCTGACGGAAGCCAAACAGAAGTTCCTGTGGACAAATGAATCTGAAAAAGCGTTCAAGCGACTTAAAGAGGCCTTAACATCATCGCCTATCTTGACGTATACACAGCCCGACAGACAGATCATACTTGATACAGATGCCAGCCATGAGAGCGTCGGTGCTGTTCTGTCGCAGGAAATTGAACATGTCATTGCCTATTGGAGTAAATGCCTGTCTAAACCAGAGCGAAATTACTGTACCACCAGGAAAGAGCTACTCACCATCGTAAAAGCCATAGAACATTGCCATCAGAACCTCTATGTCAGAAGATTCCTGCTCCGGACTGACCATGCATCTTTAACGCGGTTTCTCTTGTTCAAGAATCCGGAAGGACAGATGGTGGTTCCAGGTGGATACAACGCCACCAGGAACATGAATTCGAGATACGTCATCGTAAAGGCACTCTACATGGCAATGCAGATGCCTTGTCACGGAAACCCTGCTCGGAAAGCTGCAAGTACTGCTCTAAAGCCGAACAGAAATACTTGCCAAGTTAATGTCTCAACACCATCAGAACAAGATCCCGATCCATGTAGTGACGAAGAACTTAGACAAGTCCAGTTGGAAGATCCTGACATAAAGCCAATATTACAGCTGAAGGAGACGACCAGCAACAGACCTACCTAGCAGGACATTCCCAGATCTAGTCCCAAAAACGAAAAGTTATTGGGCACTTTGGGACTCTCTTCATATCAGAAACAGCGTATTATACAGAGAGTGGAAATCTGATGATGGGAAAAGCTTCAGATGGCAGACTGTATTACCAAGATCGTGAATTCCAGATGTTTTAGAACAACTGCATAGTAGCTCTACCGGAGGCAATTTTGGGGTAATGAAGACTCTGAAGAAAGTTCGGGAACGCTTCTACTGGTGCAAGGCAAGGGAGTACGTGGAGAAATGGTGTAAATCCTGTGATGCTTGTGCGGCACGTAAAGGCCCGCAGAATCAAAGTCGAGGAAGACTGCAATGGTATAACGTGGGAGCACCATTTGAACGGATTGCACTCGACATCTTGGGTCCTTTGGCAAGGACCACCAGTAGAAATAAATACAGTGCGTTAAGAAATTATAAGACCGCAAGCGTATTGGTGCATTCCTGAAGAAGAGAGCATAATATGCAAATTTTTAGTTGCGTATTTAAAATTGATAGGAAAACGCATCTTATACTAATTCCAACTTTTAAAATTAAATTAAATTTCATTAAAACTTATTCATTTTTCTAAAAATTAAAGACTGTGACTGATAAGAAATTATAAGACCATCTGTGAAAATTAGCATATTATACATGACGTCAAACTCAATATAAAGTGCGTGCGTCAGTATTTCGTAAAAGCATTAACTAAGAAGCAAAGGCTTAGGTTTTGAATGTGTTATCTACGATTAATTTGACGATGCCTCGAGGTAAAGAATTATCGGAGTGCGAAGTGAGAAAATATTTTATAAAGGTTCTGGTAAATCTGAAAGAGATATTGCGAGGTTAATAAACCGTTCTAAAACTGCCATTCATAATGCCATAATTAGAAAAGATTATTCGAACAAAATAAAACGATCTGGTAGTGAATATTTTGACAGCACGTGATAATAAACAAATTTTTCGACTGTCAACTAAAAAAGGTGTTTCAACTCGTGAAATTTTGAAACGTTTCAGCCAGAAAACTTCACATGTAACAGTCTGGAAGAGACTTAAATGAAACATTAACACGAAATTTATGAAACTGAAGAAAAAACCAAAGTTATTGAAATGCTATATCGAGAAGAAAGATTAAAATGGGCTAAAAATGTCATGTCATGGAATAATGAGTGGAAACAAATTATATTTTCTGATGAAAAGAAATTTAACCTTGGTGGTTACGATGGTTACAAACACTATTGGAATGACTTGAGGAAGGAACCAAAAGAATGCTTCAGTCGACAAATGGGTGGATGATCAGTAATGATTTGGGGAGCTTTCAGTTATGAGGGGTTGTGTGATTTACAGCGGATTTCGGGTCATATGAACTCTACGCAATATCAGTCTATGGTATATAATCATATGATACCGTTTGGACCTTTATTAGGTGGTGCTAACTGGATGTTTCAACAGGACAACGCTGCTTGTCATACATTTAAATCCACACAGGAGTGGTTAAAAAAAAAATAATGTTTTGCCATGCCAAGCCGAAGTTGAGACTTGAACTCCATGTAAAACCTATGACGTATATTATCTTGCAAAGTTTATGCTAATAATAAATAATTTTCATCTGCCAATGAACTGGAGGTAGTCATTGTAAAAGAATGGTACAATATTTCTGTAATTGAACTTAATCACCTGGTTACTTCAATGAAAAACTGAGTGTTTGAAGTTATTAGAAAAAATGGAGGACGAATATCATATTAATTTTTTATACAATTTTGTTTTTTGACAAGTGGTCTTATATTTTCTTAACAGGTTATTTTTCATTTATTTATAATATACATTTTAATTAAACATTTATTGTATTATACCAAGTTATTGCAAACTAATTATAAAAAAATATAGAGCAATATGTTATTTTATGTATTTAAATTATGATTAGAATCGTTATTTTTCTTATATTTCACAAAATTAAAGTGGTCTTATAATTTCTTAACGGACTGTACATCCTCGTCGTGATGGACTATTTCACCAAGTGGCCTCAGTCATATCCCATTCCCGATCAAGAGTCGCAGTCGCAGAGGTCCTGGTGCAGCAATGGGTGTCAAGGTACGGCACGCCCCTACAACTTCATACAGACCAACGTACGAAATTTACCTCTGCTGTTTTCAGAGGACTGTGTCAACTACTCGGCATAGACAAAATCCAGACAACACCCTTATATCCCTAGTCGGACGGCATGGTCGAGAGGTTCAACCATACCATCCTGAATAACCTCTCTCTTCTAGTATCAAGGAACCAGCAAGATTGGGACTTGAAGTTGCCATTGTTCCTGCTGGCTTATCGAAGTGCTGTCCATGAGACTACCGGCTATACTCCAGCTCAGATGCTGTTTGGACGTGAACTTCGTCTCCCATGTGATCTCCTGCTTGGTTGTCCACCAGATGCGCCTTCATCGCCCGAGGAGTATATCCAAGATCTCCAGGCACGATTTGAAGACGTACACAACTTTGCTCAGGAGCGGATTCACATGGCAACAGAGAAAATGAAGACGAGGTACGATCTAAAGGCTACACAATATGAGTTCAAGGAAGGAGGCGAGGTCTGGTTGTGGAATCCTGTTCGACGCAAAGGACTCTCTCTCAAGTTACTGTGCAACTGGGGCGGACCGTACACAGTCATAAAAAGGCTGAATGATGTAGTAGTGTAGATCAATAAAACCCCTTCATCGAAACCGAAGGTGGTGCACTATAACAGGCTATCCAAGTACCACAATTAACGGCAATATTAAAATTTAAAATGTAAATACTGGTAAAATTTGCGCGTGCGTAATGTAAATATTTGTATATAAATATTTGTACATACAGTCGGCTGCAAAATTATTCGAGCACTAGCCAATAATTCCTATATTTAAAAAGTACACTTAAGACTGTTTTGTTAAGTAAATCCTTGTCGAATCATGTTCTTAGGCTGATTAAGAACATGACTCGACAAGGATTTATTTAACAAAGCTGTATTAAGTGTACTTTTTTTTGGCAAGGATTATTGCTAGTGCTCGAATAATTTTGCAGCCGACTGTATATGTGAATTTTGTAAATATTTCTCACTTGATTTATATTTCTATTTTATCCTTATATGCAACTTAGTTTCTGTATTTTAGATTGTGTAAATTTGGTTAGTTTCGCCTCTTCACCAAGGGTTGCACTGCCCGGGACGTGCACTCCTTGGGAGGTGGGCAGTGTTACAAAATTGTAAATAATTGTGTTTACTTTTGTATAAATTCTTTCAAAGAGGATTAGTAAATTGATAAAGTGCTAATTTTGTGCATTCCTATTCGTTTTAGCGTTAAAATAGCCTTCTTTTCCCTTCAAAACGCATTAAAAAGCCCCAATAAAGCAGGTAATTGATTTGGCGCCACATTTGGCGAGTTTTTCCCACCTTGGCGATTTTTGGCGACATTGGCGAGAAAATTCTTATTAGGGATATACCAAATGTGGAAGCTCAAATCTCATTGGCTGATGAGATACGGAAATTTCTGGAACTTTCCACACTTTTCTACAGGAGTATATAAGGAGCGCTTTCTCGCCAAGGCAGTCAGTTCAGTTCAGTTTTCATCCGGCTTCGCTAGTACTTACATTGCTTTGAGCCTCTTTGAAAGAGACTTGCTTCAAGTGTTATTGCTATACAGTTTGTACTGTGGATTTGCTATTGACAGCTGTTGTTTAAGCTGTGTTTACTAGTTCAATTGAAGCTGATACTTGGTTTATAGACCTGTATTTTTCTGGAAATTTCTGTGAATAAATTACTGAATTTTTGTAAGTTTGGTCTTTCATTCTCGGACAATTCACGAACCCCAAGTACGCAACAATACGTCTATGGTTTTAACATAAACATATGTAAATGTTAATTTTTTTCCGGTGTCAATGTACGGTTTCGTTTTCGTACAAAAATTCGGAACTTTCGTCTTTGCACACTTTTCTGCAACCATTTCTTGCTGTTTCATTTAGGACCATTCTCGTACTTACGAAAATCTCCTTCCCCCCCTTTTTTTCAGCAAGTAGCCTGCAGGCCTTAGTCCATTTTTCGACCTTCTAATCTACGGGATTTTTTTAGTTGATACATAAAAAATTATTAAGAGCTGTTTATATATATATGTTATTGACTTGATAATAACATGTAATTCACAACCTTACAGTGGTACAAATTAATTAAAATCTCTTTCTGGTACATACTTTTGAAGGTACTGTCTATATATTGGAACATATGTGATACTTTTCTGCAATAATATAAATAAATTATTAATCATAAGATAATGCATTTAAGCAAAATTTAGGGGGGAGGGGGGAAATCATTTTTTCGACCATATTTTCCAGTGGATATTCAATCAAACAAAAATATTTGCAAACTCGTTCCACGTTGTTCAATCTATTCTGATTTTATGTATAAGAAGTTAAACCGTTTGGAAAAATTATGAAAAAACGATAGACGTGTGTTATTGTGTTTATCATTTTAAAAGGTTTGAATTTTCTTTAATGTATTTTAAATATTTATTTTTTAAAGTATTAAACTTTATTCTATTTCAAACAACATTTTATTATTTTATTTTTTTTTATTTTTCTTTTTTTATTTATTTCTTCTTTTTTTTTTTTTTTTTTGAGGAAGCGTACCATATAGGTGTTCCAACAGTTTTTTTTTCTAACAAAAAATAATTAGAAAATTAAAATAAGAATTTTATAAATATTTACCACTTATTTCAATTGTTTGAAGAATGATAATTTAAAAACACGACATGCATTATTTTGTTCAAATAATAACTTTTGATCAATTAAATAAACGATATTGATTGATATTCAAGGACATCATAATAACACTCATGAATTTAATTTTTTAAATGGAATTTTCGGCTATTCTTTCTTGTGTTAGTATGCATTAGTATATTTTTTTATCGAATGAATCCAGGAACAATAACGTATTGATGATGTTTACGATTCATGTTTCTTCTATGTTTCCTGTGCAAACATCACACAATAGAAGCTTAATTTATTACATTTAAAAGGGGGTAATTTTTTAGCAAAGTATATCAAATTTCCACCGATACAATGAAATATTTTATATTTATAGATCATTCGACATTCATATCATATAGAAACTGATTGGAAAAGTCATATGTGGTAAAGAGCACAAACGAAGAAGAAAACAAAAGATCAATTCATAATATCTATTAATTTTTAGTGGTTTAAGTCATTATTTACTGCATCATAATATATAATTATTTTAAGTAATGCGTGAATTAAAAGCATTTTAGATCGGTTTCTTTCCAGTACTTTAGTTTAAAAGTAACCATTTTTAATTGTTTTTCTTAAAAAAATTATTATTTAATATTTGTCACAATTAATTTCGATTAAAATGTGATTAATAAGAAAAAAAAATGAAGTCAACAGTTTATTCTAAGTGGTGCACCTTGCAACTTGGTGGAGTGAATATATTTTACCTGGGAAGAAGTAAATCAACGATTATAACTTATAGCCTTCGCTTATGCTCTATATTATGGTTAAGTCTTACTTGTATTGCAAATGTACATCGTATTTATGAAGATATCAAGACACCTTCTGTAGGAACTACGATGTTAGTCAGCTTAATTGTCTCGGTTTTTTTATCCAACATAACACATTTGATGTTACTGATTAAAAGTAACTGCTTACATCAGCTCCGAAAATTAATAAAAAACATAGGAATAAATATCACGTGCAAAGCGCATTTTTTGTTGAACGTATTACAAGTATTAAATGTAATCACGTATTTAATTTTTCCTGCAGTACTTATTTATTTAGCCGCTAATAATAACACGGTACAACGTGCTTTACCAAATTCTTTTACAGAATGGCTTGTCATGTCTTTTGACGTATATGCTTACATTTTTAATCAAATTACTTTGACTTTTTCCATAACATTGTTTTATGCAAGTACTTGTCTATGGTGTTCAACAACTCTAAACAACATTAAGGAAAAAATAGAAAAGTCTAGCATATGCTTGGACAAGAACCGAATCATTTCTATTTTACAACTTTTTAAATCTACTCTACGTGTAGCTTCATCAATTGAAAGTACTTTTACAACTATTGCATTTTTTTCTTTAATTTCCTATTCCGTAACTATTTTTTTTAGCATAGGTCCTGTCCTTAAAGAAACATTTAATGAGGGTGCCGCTGTTAATTTAAAAGTTTTCGTCACTCTTTTCTTTAATATTTCAGGAATGACTATACTTATTATTTATGCATCAGAAACACCGATGAATTTAGAGAAAATTAAACTTAGCTTGATATTGCTAGAAGAAAAACTATCATTGCAAGGTACAGATGAAAGTTCACGAACAATTAAAATATTAATTGATGCATTTTTGAAGCGAGATATTTTTTCTTTTACTGCTTGCAACATGATACGGTTTACACGTTCTTTAATTATTGCATGTTATGGGACGCTAATTTCATATAGTTTGCTTTTGTACTCAATAGAAAAATAACTTATAACATAAAAAATGTGTTAGTTAAAGTTTTTAATATAATTTAAAATTTTTCTTCATTTTTCCAATACATAAGGTGAATCTAGGAGAGATTGCGCGGTAGGAAAAATTGCGCACATAGTGGATCGGCAGGAAGGAGTAACGTGGGCGCTCTGAAATTCCAGGTAGTTCAACAACATCGATAGCGGAGTGCCCACTTAAATGTGTATGTTAATTGCTTGAACAGTCTAAGATTAAACGTGGTTATTTTGTCTCGTTTTCAAAAATGTTTGCTTATATTTTTAAAACCCTTTCTAGAATTTTTATAGAATGTAGTATTACAAATTATTTTTATTTAAACGATTTCCCATTGACTCGTTTATAAATTTTACTTGTTGCAGGTGGTTGTATGAAAGTTGCCTCATTTATAGCAACGAGTACAACGATTATAAACAACGACAGAATAGGTCAACAAACAAGAAACCATTCAAACTGAAAAGGAACTAAGTTTATTATATAGTAGCTAAAAGTTACTTTTTATTATCTAGACTTGTTTTTTTATCTGCTTCTGTAAATTATTTTTTTTAAATAAAAATTTTAAATCCTTTTTAATTGTTTTTTCATTTTCTGTTATTTTTAATTATTAAATTAAAATATCTACATGTAATAAAAAAATTTTCGTTTACAAAATACTTATAACAATGTCATTTAAGTGCAACTATCATTGTTAACAATTTAACTGTAGTTAAAATTAAGCGCAATCTCTCCTAATTATTATTCTCTAAACTAAGCAAAATAGCTTTCTTGGTTTTATTAGAGCTGTTGCTTTAAATTATAGTTCACCAACAAACTAATAATGGAAATGCGTAGAAGAAGGATCACTTCAAAGCTATGTACCAACAGTTTAGCAAAAAATTAAAATTTAGATTGTTTATAACGTTTCGTTTAATTGTGAAAAAATCTCCTAGCTTTATCTTAAAGGTTTTTCCGGTCGAAATATTTAATTCTTTTGATAATCATGTCATATGTATTCAAATTAGATAATTGATATTAATGAAATTATTTTTTCTTTTACACAGGAATTTTCAATATTTAATAAAAATTTAAAACCTAATATTTTTTTAAATATCACACACGAAGAGAATGTTTTTATTTCAACAGTTTATATTTACTTAAGACATTAATGTAACTATATATATATACATAAATATACATATAGAATTAAGTATCCAGATATGATCTGCGTTCTTCAAAACAATATATTCTATTTCTGAATAAATGTCTAAAGAAGTTAGTATATTTTACAAATTTAATGGAAAAAAAAAAAAAATCTTTCATTGAATTATCTTTTCATTATATATATAATGATCTCCACTAATACTCGAAGTAATTTCAAATTCTCTTGGATGAGTCGTAAAATAAGAGAAGAACTTGAAGAAGTTTCTTGGAAAGTAAAGCCTTAAAGGATATATGAATTAACCTGCTGATTTCAGATGTCTAAAACATGCAAAAAGAAGTTATTAAAGCATTAATTATTAAAAATACTATTTTCTTGATTAACGCACAGTATAAAAAAAGAAGTTAGAAGAAAAAGAATGTGAAAATTAAATTTCAAACAATCATACCGTACGAGAAACTTTTGATATTATTTAAGAGATTGGTTTTAAAAATCTGTCTCATGGGAATTTTAATTTTTAATACATTTCTTTAAACAAAAGCGTGACTATATTAAAAATAGTATTTAAAAATTCTTCAACAATTCCCTTATGATAAAATGTTTAAATTAGCATAATTCATTGAACATTTGCCAATACAAATAGTAAAGCAGCATCATGTGTCACCAGTATCAAGAAAAGTACTATATCCTTCATATTAAAAAAATATAAGAAGAATAAGAATTCACACTGCTTGAAATTTCCTAAGAAACAACTGATTTTTGCAACGTAACTTGTCAAATTATAGTAACATTAAAGGTAAAGGATGAAGTAGAACCTATTATTTACTTAAAAGACAGTGTATAAAACTATTCATTCAAAAGACTATGCAATTAAGAGTTTAAGAAAAATTGCACATCAAACTCTTTAACTTATTTCAATGAAATTGCGTGAGTCATGGTAATAATTAAGTTCAAAATATCTACAAGGTACCATTTAGATGCTGATGAACCTGGGCGAACAGTTGGACGATTTAAATCCTGTCAGACTGTTAGAACTATGAACGAGGTAATGGGAATGACAAAAAGGATAAAAAAGCCCGTTGAATGTGGAAATGCCATGCGAAAGCATGCCGATGGTCATGGAAAAAACATCACATCTGAATAAGATCAGCATGTATTCTTGATGGTGAAAAAGAACGGAAATCACGCTCCTACTCAGATAGCTGCAGACATTACAACTGCTACCATTACACATGGATGTGTCAGAACCATTGTGTGGACTATAAATCAGGCTGCATTTTATGCAAAGAAGCTTGTTCAATCCATCCATGAAATTACACTATCGTGGGGAAATATTACGTTGGTGTAAGCATCGTGTTAATTGGGGGGGGGGGCAAAAATAAGTTGTCCAGAGTGTTGTTCTTCGATTAATTCCGCTTTTCTCTAACAATTGATTCTGGGTAGCAGTTAGTATGAAGAGAGAAGAGAACACGTTGTGTATCTTAGAATTTTCATGACTTTGATCTTTATGGTCTTGTTATTATGGTGTGGACAGGCATTAATCACAGAGCCGAAACACGGATTCATATAACTGGCCAAAGTGCTGTTACATACAGCGGTTCAGAATCTAATTAATTCTGAATAACTTTTATCATTCGTTTTATGGGCGTTCTAAATCCATGTTTCTTATTTATGGATGACATTGTGCGCTTTCACAGGACAGCAGAGGTATCGGACAGCAGAGGTATCGGACACACTAGAAAGGGAAAATATTGAAAATATTGAAACTGTGAAACTTCCTGCTTTTCCTCCGGACGAAAATTCTACAGAGAACGCTCGAGATTCTTTTAACAAACATTTTTCTCAAAGAACGTACTTTCCATGAACCATGCGTAGTGCGAAAAATACCTTGAAAGAGAACTGCGAACATATCTCTCGAGGAAACCTCAATGTTTTAAGAGACAGCTTGTTAGCAGTTGCAAAATGTGCACTTATTTCCTAGCATGGTATATTCTTTACTGATTTCTTTATTATCTCTTACACATCTTCATTATCCATTATTATTCCATATAACAAAAACTTTTTTGTGACTCTAATATTTTTCAAAAACGAACTGTATTTGTTCATTTTATTTTGTTTTTTAGCAGTTATTTCGCCTTCCCATGTAGTCAAATCTGTTTCATTTTGCATGATAAATATAACACTGCACCTCTATGACAGTGTTCTCACTATTCTTGAATTATACTCTTCTTACAACCTTTGTTTTCCTTGTAGATACATGATATTTTCATTTACTTTTACAGTACAGATATAGTTTTAGTCTTATCAATAATAAAAATTTAAAAGCAGCAACGAAGAGGCTATTATTACAAATTTATATAAAACTATATACTAGTTATTATTATTTTTTTTTAAACAATATCCCAGTAGTTTAAACATCAGGGCATTCCTCTTCTTTTTATAATGTTAAGTGTTAACGATATTTCAAATAAAAACATATATAATTAAATTTAAACTAACGTTTTAACGATATTACCACAAAAGTACTTGTATTGCCTTTTTAGACACCTATAAACAAATTAGAATTTTTTAATAATATTCTAGAGATTTCCAGGCATTCGCTTTAAACATTGACTGCAAGTTACCGGAAGTGGAGATTTTTAGAACTAATAATTTCTCACCAAGATCACCGAAAACTCGTAAAGTCACAAAGTCAAAGACTTTAGTTGATGGGGTGTCAGTAGTAGTCTTCAAAGCAAGTAATTCTATCTCTAAAAACGGTTTTATGGTAGAAAACAGTCGCTGTCCAATAACTGTGTAGTCTCTAATTTTTTTATTTTTGTCTGGAGAAACAAATACACTTTTAAATCCTAAGCAATATTACAAAAATAAAGTAAAGTTTATTATCAGTCATTACTCAAAAAATAGCCATTATGAAACTTTTAAATACTTCAAATGTACCGAAGTTAGTGCTTTTCATAACTATTTCTTTTATGTATTTCCTTACATTCTTTGTGTTATGAAAATTTATAAAAGTTATTTATCACAATTATTTGATATGAAAGTCACTGTTTGAGGTACGACTAAATATTTTATTTAACACTTTTTTTAAATTATAAAAGATTTTAATAGAATTACCATTATATCCGTTTTTTAAACAGAAACTTTCACCTGTACTTGCTTTGTATATTTTATTACTTTCTTTGTTTCATTATATTTTACAATAGTCATTTATAAATATACATTGCTTTCGCGTAAGTCAATATTTGAAGTACAGCTGAATAATTGTTATTCTATTGCGCATAATAAGGAATGCACTAATTTTCGGAAAAGAAAATATCACTCATACTCGATTTGTGTATTTAAATGAATTCGCTATTGGATAGTGTATGAAATTGATGTACAGTAAATCGTTATGTGATATATAATAATATATATCAATAACAGCAGGCTCTTTCCTGCTTCGCTAATTACTATACCTCAAAATTTTTGAAAAGAAAAAAATAATAATCACTTTATTTTAAATCACTTTATAAATAAAAATAAAATAAATCCCACTGAAACCGCTTAAAGCCCCGTTTCGGAAACTGGTTGCCTTCGGCATCGGCTTCCCGTTTGTATTATGTAGGTTTTGGGTTCCTCACTGCTTCCATTTGAGCCTTAACCAGAAATTTCAATTTAGGCGAAAACTAAACGATAAGTGAGGCTGCTACTAGTCAAAAATCTGCACTTTTCAGACAGGTTACCATCTTCAATCTTCGTCAAAAAAAAAAAAAAAAAAAACTTATCGTAATCTAAAATTCTGGCTACGAAGTGTATCAGTAGATTTCAAAAAGGACATTTGTAGAATTCTGTAGCTACAGCCGCTTACCAACAGAGCGACAACATACATTTATTTCTCACTTTCTTGTCATCCGTACGGTTTAGGATAATGGGAAAACATTGAATGTCTTTTTTTTTTTTTATTATTATCAGTTCACTTCTTTTTTGTTGATTAACTTTTTCCTTTGGAGGATCGAACTCAAGACTTTCGTGTTATTAGCATGAAGCCCTAACACATCAATCTGATGGACTTTTACATTTACGCTTCTTTATCCGTGACCGATCATTTCAGAAATTTATATATTTTAAATTAATTAAAAAAAAAAAAAATTGAAAATTCGAAAATCGGGTTTCGAGGTGCATCGGAAGTGGTCAAAACGGACCTTAAGAAAAATTCGCTAACTCTAAGATCAGCCTTTAACTACAAATCGACACACAAACACACAAGCATGTTTTATTATTATTATTATTATATGTAGAGTAGAGATACTGTTTCTACTTATATATGAATTAAATGTAATTCACATTGTATCCACTTTTGGTACAGAAAATTTCATTTATACTCGCTTTATGCATTTTATTGTATTCTATGTTCTAATATTTTATAAAAACCATTTACAGACGAAACTTTATAAATCACAAGTTACTGTTTGAGCAGCAGTTTAATAATTATTAAACTGTTTTATTTTAACTAAAACATAATTAACATTGTACTCACATTTGGAACAGAAACTTTCTTTCGTACTCTCGTCATGTATTACATTAATTTATGTTTTACAACACATTCTAAAAATTATTTACAGACGATACATCAATGCACGATATTTGAAATACAGTTGAAATTTTTATGCTATTTCAATTTATACATAACTTAGACATAATTAACATTGTGCCCACTTTTAGAACAGAAATTTTAAAGTCAGAAATTTTTTAAAGCATTAAACCTTATGAAAACGAATGTGTATGGATCTTAAACAATTCAAAAATACAATTTTTAATTAAAATCACGCAATCAACTGATTGGGAAGAAAATTATATTTATTGAAATTTTATTTTTCTGACTGAGTGAAAATAATGCCTGGACCGGGAGTCGAACACCGGATCTTTGACTTACAAGGTCAAGGCTCTACCAATGGAGCTATCCAGGCCGAAAACCGGTCGGCATTACTCCCTCAGACAACCTTTAGGCAGAAACATCTGGTCTATCATGTAGATAGCTCGACAGAAATAAGCCGCAGGTAAAGGAAAGCACTATTAAACAATGGGAGAAAGAAATACAGTTTTTAATTAAAATCATGCCAACCGGTTGTTGGCCTGGATAGCTCAAATGGTAGAGCCTTGACCTTGTAAGTCAAAGATCCGGGGTTCGACTCCCGGTCCAGGCATTATTTTCTCTCAAACGGAAAAATAAAATTTCAGTAAATATGATTTTCTTCCCTATCAGTTTATTGTGTGATTTTAATTAAAAATTGTATTTCTTTCTCCAATTGGTTAATGGTGTTTTCCTTTACCTGCGGGTTATTTCTGTCGAGCTATCTACATGATAGACCAGATGTTTCTGCCTAAAGGTTGTCTGAGTGAGTAATGCCGACCGGTTGTCGGTCTGGATAGCTCAATTGGTAGAGCCTTGACCTTGTAAGTCAAAGATCCGGGGTTCGACTCCCAGTCCAAGCATTATTTTCACTTAGTCGGAAAAATAAAATTTCAGTAAATATAATTTTCTTCCCAATCAGTTGATTGTGTGATTTTAATTAGAAATTGTATTTCTTTCTCCCAATTTTAATGGTGTTTCCCTTTACCTGCGGCATACTTCTGTTGAGCTATCTACATGATAGACCAGATGTTTTCTGCCTAAAGGTTGTCTGAGTGAGTAATGCCGACCGGTTGTCGTCCTGGATAGCTCAATTGGTAGAGCCTTGACCTTGTAAGTCAAAGATCCGGGGTTTGACTCCCGGTCCAGGCACTATTTTCACTCAGTCGGAAAAATAAAATTTCAATAAATTCAAAAATAATTTATATTTAACCTATTTTCTAAATATTGGAAGTGATTCTTAATGTAAGCATGAAACATGATTTTCTTTTCTTGTTTAATGATTCCAAAATGTCAAAATATTCAAGTCACCTGTTTTAAAATTGATTTTTTAGCCATTGTAAATTCTAATCTTGAAGGTTTTAAAGACTTTTGAGAAAAATATCGATACAATTTTCTCTAAATGTTTCTAAATCGTTTCATAATATAATAATAATAATTACTTAATTTTTCTTACTCTTCTGATAAGAAATATTGCAGTATTATAAAGGAACGTCAACTACATAATAAATATTATATCGAATCCAATAATGTAAGTATATCTTTAACAGACTTAGTGCATTAACATAATGAAATTCGATCAACATAAAATATTTTATTTAGTAGCTCCACCTATCTTGTTTTGAAAACGTATTAAAAAATGTTTTGCCTAAAATAATAATAATAATTAAAAAAATAATAATAATTAAAAAAAATGATTTATAACTATTTATATTTTTGTACTTTTTAATAGTTATTGAAACATTGATATTGTTTATATCATTTTATACAAAGTGATACGCAATAATAAAAAACACTGTACACGCAATTTATCAAGCAACCTCCATACACTATATTGGTTTATAAATTAAGATATATAATCATTTAAAATTAATAAAAAAGCATTCTATCTATAAATTACTTTTAACATAGTTATCCTTGCTGTGAAATGCTCTAGATTTATTTCTCAGACGAATAATACAGATAATTTCTTTCAAATTTTGGCATAGTGCATTGAACACTTGCCTTTTAGTTTTATTATATACTATCTGACTCGTCCGGCTTCGCACGGATGAACAAATTTTAGTCAAAGATTCATTGACATATAAAAAATCAACAAATATATAAGTTTATGTTATAGTCAGGCAATATTATTAACTGAAAAGTCAAATATAATTTTACATTTTTTTTTTTTTTTTTTTTTTTAAATTAGTTTTACTATTAAACAATAGAAAACAACTATCGTAACTTCTCAATGCATTTAACTGGAAGTAGGATGAAAAAGCTTTTTAATTGTAAATATTAATGAACAATTTAGCCATGCAGATTAACAATAGTACATTACATCAATGCTTCTCTGTACACTATGTTTAATGGTTGATAGTTTTCTGGTAGCAAAATACATTGGTTTTTAGGTGATCCTACTCGTGATAAATCAACATATAATTGTCCGTGGGAAAAGCACTATTTTCTCAAGTCTACACCCACGAGCGAAAATGTTCGTTCCTGAGGCTTATTTATTGTTAGGGCAAATGACATTTGTACCGGAAATTGCAAGCGTTTAAAAGATATAGATACATCAATCGGTATCATCGGTATACGCGGAATATTTGCTAGTTGTCCAGCTGCTTACCCGGTGAGAATGATCGCTACATTAAATTATCTCGTAAGTCTTTTAATAACAGTCTTGTTCAATTACACATGTCAGGTGGACTTAAATTTCTTAACAGCATAATGAGGATGCCTATATTTAACATCAATTCGTGTGGCGGTAGGCTAGAGGGTTTTATGTAATTTAAAAATTCTTGTAGGTAGTGTATTGTATCTTCAGAATTAGTGACAGTATCAATAGATTTATATAGTTTTATTTGGCCAGGAGCTTTTTGCAATATAAATACATTTATTTCATTAAATGTTTCGTTTCTAGGTGATACTATTGCTCTTGAACAAAGCCAGTGATAATCTCTTTGCAGAAGATTTTCTACATCAGGATATATTGCATCTACAAGACTTTTGATACTATGAACTATACGACCTAACTTACTGTCCAATTGTATTTCAGTGCTAATACCATGCATGCTTGAAGAAAGGAATTTTCTTTCTCCAAGTTTGAGCAGTTTTTGTGGAAAGTCGTCATTGTTATTGCCATTCAAATGAGCTAACATATTAGTGCGCAAATTATGTATTTGAATTGAATCCCATAACACAGATGATTTAAGACATGCTTTAATAATATCTCCTTTTGCAATTATAGGAAGTGTTAGTCGAAAATCACCAGCAAAAACAAAAGTAACCCCACCCTTGATGGAACCCACTTCCGATTTTTCAAATTTCACCAAAATTTGGAAAATTCATCTGTACACCAGACGTAATCAATTGTGAGGTTTCGTAGCTCTATCTTTGTTAGTTTCGGAGATATGACAGAAAGAATATTCCACACATACACACACACACTGACCAATTTCCAAAAACTACTTTTTTGGACTCAGGAAGCATTAAAAAGTGTAAATCAGTTGAAACTCTATATCGAATTTTTGGACCGAATACAATACTTCCACTACTTACGGTTGTAGAATAATTGAAGTAAAAATATAGATCTCGTATTTAATACGAAAATAGACAGATTTACGTATTACGTTTTCGATCGCTGAATGTAAAAATCGCCAAGAGCGACAGATATCAAATCAATGCTTTGTTTTCAATTAAAATATTGAAAATTTGAATTAAAAATTTATTTTACCAAAATTTATTATAGCCTCTAGCACTTAGAGAGAGTGTAACTTTTGATTAGTGAAAAAAAAAAAAATCGGCTCTTTAGATTTAGCGATCGTTTTCTACATATACAAATAAACCTTTCCTCTTTATATATTAGTATAGAACATAGAAAGATTAAACAGGTTTCTAATCAACAAAATGTAACACAAATAATTAAATGCTATTTGTATTTCAGTAATGGCTGTATGCGCTAAGTATATTGATCTACTTTTCTTAACTGTTAGTTGTTGAAAATAGTCGCTAAATAAATCTAAACTTCTCAATTATTCAGTTCACTGGTTTAACCAAGTGCCTAAATCGCCAAATACGCCAAATTATGCGACAGTCATATAATTGAAAAAAGTAGAATTATGTTTAAGCATTAACACATAGAATATAGACAAATACTTTTAATAAAATATAGTAATTGGAGAAAGGAAACAGAATTGCTTACCCCTTTGAAAAAATGTTTTTGAATTACCAATTTTTGGAAATACTCAAGAGTGAAATGTTAAAGAAATGATTTAACTGCACCATCCAATATTCACTTGTTTATTTAATGGCTATTATGAAGTTTTCGGCGTTTTCGTAACAGATTTGATATCTCGTCTTTGGAGAAAAAAAGGATCGCTTACTAATCTCGCGGACATATTAATTTCCCTTCAAAAAACATGGTACTTTCAATAAGGTGTATAAACTTTATTATAAACTGCATTTTTCAGTATTTAATATGAAAAATTATTTAATGCTTCAGGTAATTTATTATTATTATTATTATTATTATTATTATTCCAATTTCGTTTAAACACATCATTTTATACATTAATGCTTAAATCGTTTATTATATCATATAATACCACATTAAAATATATTATTAGAAAAATAAATACTTTTAAAGCTATAATGACGTTAGATTTAACGCTTAAGTTTAACATTTCACAAACCTTTATATGAATTTCAATTTAATTCACGGGCAAAAAATATATTTCTTTTCTTTTCATGTCACGATATATTGAAAACAAAAGGAGCATGTAAAAGTTTGTTTTATGTTGGCAGCAGCTAAATTTTTTAATATTTCATTATTTCCATTTCTATTATGGCTTTTATGGAGATTTAAATTAACATACTTAAGTTTTGAACTAAAACTTATTTTATCAAAACTAAATATAGCCTATAGCACTCACGGATATAGGTGTAGCTTTTGATCAGTGAAAGAAGTTTTTAAACCGTTTCAGTAGTTTCAGAGATTACCCTCCACAAACAAACAAAGTTTTGCTCTTTATATAATAGTATAGATATACTTGTAGATGAGGACTTAAAACATAATGCATCATCTGTCAAATATTATAGCTTTTAAAAAAGTTTAACAGCTGAATTTCATTCAATTTTTTTACTGAATTGTAAATGAAAACACTCAAATATTGATTGTATCTGGTATTGCTATTAAAAGAATGTCATCATGAACTGTTTTAAAATTTAACACTTTTTTTAAAGGGAAAATAGTTCAGTAAGTGATTTTTTTACTGAATAAAAAAGAAACATTTCTCTTCAATGATGTAAAATGTTTTACAATAAAAGACGATGCTTTTTTCTTTAACTGAAGTTCAGTTGCTTGAGTGTAATGATTGCAAAGCACGTTTTCTGTCAATTGTTTTTCAATTATGGTTATTAATTTTTCTGATTGTGTATATTTTGCATATAAAAGATCAGTTAAAAAAAGCTGATTTCACAACATGCCTAAGCTATGCAATTTCAGTTTTTATATGTGTTGCAACTTACACGACCCTTTTACTTCCATTACCCGACTAACGTAGGTAATGGAAGTACTGTATTCGGTCAAAAAATTTGATACCGAGATTTCACCTGATTTACATGTTTTAAGGTCTCCTGAATCCAAAAAAGTGGTTTTTGTCAATTGGTCTTTGTGTGTGTGTATGCGTGTATGTGTGTGTTGAATCTTCTGACTATTATATCTCCGAAACCAATAAAGAAAAAACTACGAAACTTCACAATTGAGGCAAGTCATATATAAAGAGGAATTTTCTAAATTTTTGTGAAAAATGGAAGACCGGAAGGAAAACATCTGAATCCGGAATTGGGGCCGAAAGTCCGTATCTCAAAAACTGCTCAAACGATTTTCTTTAAAATTACTGTATAAACACTCTATTAGATGCTCTTTCAAATGACATAGTTGCTTAATTCAGTAAAAGGGATAGACGTCCTGTATAAATAGCTGAATTTCAGGTACTGCAAGTACATTCCTTTCAAAATGGCTGTAAGGATATTTTTCAAATATTCAATATTAACCCTCTTTAATATGTCCTTTTGTATGTAATTGTTGTTTTCCGGTCAACAACTGAATTTGCCAAGTTTGGTAAATGTCCGTATCTCAAAAATGGCTTTAACGATTTTCTTGAAAATTGCTACATAAACCCATTTTAGATATTCTTTCGCATACTTTACGTGGTTATTAAACTCTGTCTTATATGTCTTTACGCACGTATTAACTTTCTCTGGCCGGAAAAGATTTAGTTGTGTATTTCATAAGTCAATTCTATGTCTTCTGATCACATTATTTCCAAAAAGTGCATATAATACTTGTAATAGTGGATAATGGAAGTCGTGTGGTTGCTTCACACCAGATTAAAAAAAATATATATATATCAGATATTGAAACTTAAGAACGTGATTACGAAATTTGGTATTTGGTCATCGGTAGCATATATTTTATTGCAAGCTATTCAGCTTCTTAATCTATTATTTTTTCTAATTTATCCACCAATATTTTCGTATTTGTACATTAATAATACAATTACTTATATCGATCTTCATGATTTACTACTTCTAGAAACAAAATCACGTGCCATCGTTTTTCTTCAAATAACATTACCTTTTCCAATAACGCTGTTATATTTAACCTTTTGCTATTCATATTTTTCATCGCTTAAAATAATTGAAAATCGAATAAAACTTCCCAATACAATTTTAAAAGAAAGCCGAATTATATCAATATTACATAGTTATAGAAGTATTCGAAGTATTGCAACTTCAATATAAAATGCATTTTCCACTATAATGTTTTTCTTGATAGTGTTATATATGATTATTGCATTTACAAATATGGGGAATTTAGTCAGACGAACTTTCACATATAGTTACATTCTGTTTTGTCGAGTATTAATTACGTTTGTATACGCAATTTTTAGTATGACTGTTCTCACACTATGTGCATCTGAAACACCAGTAATTACTGAGAGGATTAAACTTAATTTGTGTAAATTGGAAGATGAAATGCTGTTAATCTGCCATGACAAAGAAACTAGACTTATGAAACTATTTATCAAAACATGCCCAAAAAGAGATGTTTTTGCATTTTCTGCTTGCAATATGGTAACTTTTAATCTTTCGTTAATAATCACATGCTATGGTACACTTATTTCTTATGGATTGTTGCTACTTCATATACATTGATTTTAATGGAAGAAAGTAGTTTTTATTTTTGAATTCAATTAAATATTATTTGATAATTAATGGTAAATCGTATGATTTATATGAATGTAAATGTGGACAACTGGTATACTTGTAAATGTATGGATAACTATTAAAGTCTACAATCCTCAGTAGTTTTATAAACATTTTTATTTTAAATACCTTTATTTAATAGAAATCTTAAATGAATATTAGTTATTAAAAAAAATAAAAATAGAAATAGAAATAAGCAAAAATCCCACAATTAGGAAATTTTTCATTTATAAAAGTTAACACAAAATACTTTTTGCACTTTTTTAATTTTTAAATTGGTATTTCAATATTTTTTTCTTTATTTATCTATTGTTACCCTGCATTATACATAATTTTAGAAAGCAGTATCTCAAGATTTCATTTTTTCTTTGTATATCCAATATGGATCAAATTGCTCTTTAAAAACTGTTATTCTAAATAACTCTAACGAATTACTATTGAGAGTATACTATATTAATGTTTGAATAGTAAATTACAATTTATTATTAAAATTATTCAGAAAAGTTCATTTAAATAGTTTTTTGGATCTATACCAGTTGATCCAATATATTCCGAATATATACCGGTGATCAAACGGAACAGAAAAAAAAATTTAAAAAAAATTAATATACAAAAAGTATTTATAAATTATTTACAAAGTATTAAAAAAGTATTTTTCAAAAAGTATAAATTAATATCTAATACTTAAAATTGTATATGAAAGTTTTCTGATGTCATGTTTGTCATGAAAAAAATTAGTCCAAAAGTAATACGGATGATTTCTTTCTTTCTTTTTTTTTTTTTTTTTTTTTTTTTTTTCAGGGACGCTGACATTTTGACGTGGAGCAATAAATCCGTTTAACTCTTCCTAGACTCTCTAAATTATTGAAAGGCTCTCATCTAAAATTATCAGAATGAATCTCAAATATCACAAATTTTGAAATGTGTAAAGATCTTAACATTGTTTAACGGCAAAAGCACATAACATGTTACACCCCCCCCCAAAAGTTATGGATTACTGTAGCTCAATATTAAACTTCTTTACATATATTAATAATTTAAAAATCAAATTAATACAACACTATGATAACTCAAAATATCTAACTAATAAATCCTGGAGGTTTAATAAGAAAATCTTTAAAATTAGATACGAAACGATCATAGAAATCTTCTAATCTACAACACCGATATCTGAAAGTAAAACAAGAAAGAAACTATTTTCTATTCAAAAACTATTTCTTTTCAAACTTTGAGGGAATATAATATAGTATCATACTATGTATTAACTGCGTTCACTGGAATTGCACCAGTGTCATTAATGCTAGTCTAGAAATATCCAAAACTTAACCTCAAGAAATATCCAACTCTATAACTTAATAAACAGGAAATTAAGAACCAAGCTTTTATGTAAACATCAGACTTACCATCATTTTAATCTCCCATTTAGAATTTACCCCTACACAGACAGTTCTAAAACATAGAGTGGCCGTCTTTTGTACTTTAGAAGCCCAACTCTAAAATCTTCACTTGATTCTACAGACTAAAGGACAATAATTTTGTAAGTAAAATCCATGTTATTAACCAAAGTTTCGATTGGATAACACGGGACTTAAAATTTAAACATTCTCAAACATAGAGCAGTAGCTTTTCCTGTCTGCGGACAATTTATGCGCACAGAGCAAATAACGTAATTGTTCGATGTACAAAACATAGCTACCTACCTAATGCACAAACTGAGTTTATATATTCAAGACCTACGTTTACTACTTTCGCAATGAATATGCAGAACCCCAGACTAAAATTGCTATACCCCTTTCTACGATTAAGCATTTTCTCCCTAAAATTTATTCTATGATAAAAAATTAATTCAGCAAAAATTGATATATCATACAATGGAGGTCTGGCATTAACCAGCATTCTGCTGAAGTAATGCTACTAAAATAGAAAGGAACTAACATAAAGTAGAATATTGAGATAAACATAAAGACTTATGAATATGAATGTTTTTGTGTCAGATTATGGAGCATGATTTGGGGGTGGGGGAGGTGTAGCGTCTTGAATCGTTAAGCGGTTTCTGCAACAGTATCATATTGAGGAGAATTATATCTACAATAAATTCATTACAAAGGCTAAAGTAATACGCTACAAATTGGTATGTATAATGCCATAAACACATGTTTGAAAGTATAAGGACAGGCATAATAAATAAATATTACATTTCTGTTAATATTTTCTTAAGGGGGTTATTATGATAAAAATTATATCTGGAAGCCGGGGTTACATGCCAAGAAAATGTCGTTAAAGTTCCAACTTCGGGTAGTCTGAAACTGTTAGATTTTTTTTTTTTTTTTTTTTTTTTTTTTTTAACTAAACAGAATTTTATGCGTTGATTTTTCTATTGGTGCAATGAAATAATTTTTTTTTTTTTTCGTTTAAATGTAAAATACTTTAAACGAATATTCATTTACTTTTAGGAATATGCTGAAATCATAAGGACTTAATTATAATTACCAACAATAGGTACTCAGAAAGGTCATTTAGTAAATAAATTTATTTTGATGAAACATATTAAAATGGTTTAAAAAGAAATTATTAATTAACTGAATGGTTTAATGTAGATTGAATTAATTTAAAAACTGAAATTATTAATATTATTAATTTAGGATTTCAATCAATACATGATATATCAATATCATGTTCGCAAAAAATATTACAATATTCTCAATGCAAGGATTTTTATTGGGCTTTTCAGTTGTTATTATTTATTTATTTATTTATTTATTTATTTATTTTTTATCACTGAGGAGTGCAAAATCTCCAGAAAATAAATAAAAATGAAAGTTATTTGTTCCAACGTATTTAGCACCTGAAAATTAAAAACAAAAAAGAATATTTTTTAAAAAACTTCAAATTTTCAAATAATTTTGAAAGATTTTCATATTCCAAATAATTTTATTCTGTTCTCGATTATCTCGAGGATGCCAATTTTTCAATTTCTTTTTCTTTCTTTTCTTTTTTTTTCTTCTTTTTCTTTCCTTTCATTTATTTATTAATTTTTCATTTCATTTCTTTTCTTTTTACATTTAATTTCCTAAACGTACAAAGGAAAACATATCTGTAGACGATAAATTACAATTCAATATCCATTTTTTCATTGAAAATATCTGAAATAACGCTTTTTATTTATTTGCAGGGTTTTTTTTTTTTTTTTATGAATAGCAGCATTGACATTTATTTTTTTTATTTTTTATTTATTTTTTTATTTTATTTTTTTCATACTATTGATTACATTTTATCTTTTCTGAGGAAAAGGATGTCAGAGATAGAAAAAACAATGTGATAAGAAAAAACTATTTGCAAGGCGACAAATAGAGCACATTTGTTAATGTAAAGTTTTCAATTAATTGAATTGAAGGCTATAGAAAAATTTAACCAACAATAATAATGTCTCTCTTGGAGTATTTGGCAAACATTAATACCTCTCTTGACGCTGAGGACTCTCTGGTACGCGAGGAGATGCGGTAGCCAACAAAACATTTTGACGCCTTTGGCAGCAATTTTTTTATTATTATTATTATTATTATTATTAATTTATTTATTTATTTTTAATATATAGAGATATTCGATTTCTATATGAATCAGAAACTAACTGTAAAAGTTGAATGTGGTAAAATGTATAAAAGAAATGGAAAATAATATCGTCTCACATAAATTAACTATGGTTTAGCGCATTATTTCAAATAATGCTTGAATTAAAAACATTTGAAATTATCTTTTTAGTAGTTTATAATAAAACTAAGCATGTTTACAAGCAACAGCACTTATAATAAGCTCAAAGCTCTTTGTTTTCCTGAAAATACATTTGTAATTATAAAAAATATTATTACAAACAAAAATCCCTAAAAATCCCTAAATTATGACATGTTTAACTATATTCGTAAAATAAAATATTTAAATTTAAATGTTACTGTCAAAACAATTTCTGAAATAAATATGTTAATTGTATTTTACATTGAAAATATAATTTTTATGAATTAATAAATCACATATCAATAAATTTAATTATAAAGCGATATGTAAATGACTTTTTTCTTACAATATCATAAAAAGAGACCGGTAAAGCATTTAAATAGTAATTATACTTATTCAATAATCCAGGTTTAGAAACGATATGTAGAAATAAGGGTATAAATTAAGTAAATTGTAATGAATCTCAAGTAGTTTAGTATTATACTCTCTAAAGTTTTGCGGTAACCGGAAGCATTCATAATCATGAGAAAACTCGACTGTGCGTGCCCGCCGTTACAGCCACTTGATTTCAAGAAACTAAGGGGACATTTCAGGATGTTTGGAAGGGGATTCTTCGCGTCATTTCCCTTTATAAAATCAAGGATGTACCACGTAGATTGAAGTTTTAAAATTAATTACGTAAATGCAAATATATCCCATGAACAAACATAAGTTCAAAATGATAAAATTATTTGCAAGTAATATATTCTGTATATGAAAAGTTTTGTAAAATTTCCTTTTTACTTCCATTACCCTACTACCGTAGGTAATGGAAGTATTGTATTCGGTCCAAAAATTCGATATCGAGATTTTACCTGATTTACATATTTTAAGATGGCCTGAGTCCAAAAAAGTGGATTTTGGGAATTGGCCATTGTGTACGTGTTAGCGCGCTCGCGCATGTGTGTGCGTATGCGTATGTGTGTATATATGTGAGGAATATTCTGGCTATTATAGCTCGGAACCTAATAAAGATAGAACAATGAAACTTTATAATTTAAACAGGTCTGGTGTACAGATGAATGCAAATTTTGGTGAAAATTGGAAAACTGGAAGTGGAACATTCGAAACCGGAAGTGTATCCCTATCTCAAAAAAGGATCAAACAATTTTCTTCAAAATTGCTGATATCCTTCCGAGTTATATAGTTGGTTAGCTCAAGAAAAATGATAGGCGTCCTGTATAAATAGCTGAATTTCAGGTCCTGCGAGTGCGTCCCTTTCAAAACGGCTGGATGATTTTTTTCAAACTTGTCATATTTACCCTCTTTTAAATATCTTTTTGCATTTAATTGTTGTTTTCTGGTCAATAATTAATGCACCAAGCTTTAGTAAAAGTTGGTATCTCAAAAACGGCTCCAACGATTACCTTGAAAATTGTTACGTAAACCCATTTTAGATATCCTTTACCATGCTTTACTTGGATAACAGTAGTGTAAAAAGGGGGATTCACCGCCAGGGTGGTGGCGCGGTGGCGCGCTGTGGCGCGCGCGCCACAGCGCCTGAACGAAAGAGTGATCTCCTCGTCGAGTAACACCTACCTCTACCGCGCCTATATTGAAACGCTGTTGAATTATGGAGAAGATGCCAAGAAAAGTTTATTGACCTGCGAATGTTTTTACAAAGATGAGAATTTGGCTGCTACAGATCCTGCTGGAGACAACCCCGGATTAAAGATACGTTACGCACTCACGAATAAAAGCAAAACGTTAGATATGATTGGACCTTTGCATTGTGATATTTTTCAACAAAATCGATTGCTATTGAATATGGTTGACTTGAAAATTAAGATGACCCGAAGCAAGCCTGAATTTTCCTTAATGTGTAAAATCGATGCGGCGAAACCCATTCCCAACTACAAAGTGATTTTGGAACATGCTTCTATTTTCATACGTAAAGTGAAAGTGAGCCCCGGTGTATTACTGGGTCATGCCAAGGCCTTAGAGAAAAGTACAGCAAAGTATCCCATCGATCGAGTGTTATGCAAGACCTATTCGATCTCAACCGGAAGTAAATCCTTTATGCAAGACAATGTGTTTTTAGGAGCCATGCCGAAAAGAATTATTATTGGACTTTTAGAAAATAGTGCGTACACTGGACAATATGATTTAAATCCCTTTTATTTCTATCATCACAAGGTCAACTTTTTAAGTGTTTACGTGGATGGACAACCCGTACCCAGCAAACCCTTGGAATTGGATTTCGAAGAAAATAACTATATAAGAGCGTATCATCGTTTGTTTTCGGGATTTAACCGGGATACCGGCAATTATCTAACCCGAGAGGACTTTGCGAACGGACATACTTTGTATGCTTTCGACTTGAGCCCTGATATGTGTGACGGACCCCATCTGAATCTACAGCAACAAGGAAATTTACGAATTGAAATCAAGTTTGCAGACTCCTTAGAAAGAACCACGACTGTATTGGTGTATGCGGAATTTGAAAACATTATAGAAATTAGTAAAACACGACATGTGTTGTGTGACTTCCCCAACTGAAAATGAATTCTATAGAAATCGAGACTATTTTATCCGACGATCCAGTATTTCTGTGGTCAATTTTGTGTGTATTATATTTATTGCCGATGTCGTGGTAAAACTTTGAAAGATTTTTTAAAGCAGTTTGTAACTGAAAATATATGTAACGACCATAGAGTCTATAATTTTGTATCCAAACGATTTCACACACGTGCTCCTTTTTATCAATAAAAAACTATTTATAATGTAAACCTATGTGTCTGTGTTTATTTAGAATGGAGTTTCCACGCTTTCAACACCCTTTTACAATGCTCTTAGCAGGTCCCACGGGGGTCGGTAAGAGTTGGTTTCTGCGGGATTTACTGGCAGAACGACGGCGTATGTTTAACCCTCCTCCCGATAAAGTCGTTTGGTTTTACGGCATCTCTCAAAAGCTTTACGAGGAAATTCCCGACGTAACGTTCGTGGAAGGGTTTCCTTCTAATTATCGGGAATATTTAGGTACCCATTCTTTAATGATTTTAGATGATTTAATGGTGGAATGTGGGGGTGATGAACGATTAACCCACCTCTTTACCAAAGGAAGTCACCATTTAAATTTAAGTATTATTTTTATTACTCAAAACCTTTTTCATAAAGGTAAAGAAATGAGAGGTATTTCCTTAAACAGTCAATACTTAGTACTTTTTAAAAATCGTCGGGACATGAGTCAAATTACGCACTTGGGCAGACAATTATACCCGAGATCAACTCAGTTTTTTCAAGAAGTGTTCGAGGATGCTACCAAACAGCCCTTCTCTTATTTGTTGGTGGATTTAAGGAATGAAACCCCCGAAGGAATGCGACTCAATACGCGTATATTACCGGGGGAAACCCAATTTGTGTACGAGCCCAAAAAAGGTTTAAAAGGAAAGCCCTACCGATTTTAATTCATTTGGGATCATGACGTTAACGAGGAAACAACTTCGAGACTTGGAGCTTATAAAGTCTTGTCCTCAAACCTTACGCAAGCATTTGTTAAAAAAATTACCGACTCGATCTGTGAAGGCTATTTGCGAATGTACCCTGAACGTATTAAAAGGAAACGTGCCTCTCTCCTCTCATCAGAAAAGGTCTTTAAGGAAATATAAGACGACTCTTCGAAAAATTGGTACCAAGAAAGGAAGTTTATTCAACAAGAAAAAATTGATTGTTCAACACGGTGGATTTTTAAATATTTTAATCCCGGCTGCATTGTCTGTTTTAACCGGCATCATCAATGGAATTCGCAGCTAAGTATGCGTTGGTACCGGAAGAGTATTTTCTAAGAATACGCCTTCTAAAAAGCAAATGACGGAATTTGATTTAGCTATGGCTAAAATATTAAATAGTTCTCTACCGGATCACGAAAAAATTCAGCACTACTACGAACTCTTAAAAAGAAAAATGGATTTGAAAGAATATAATTTGCCTTGGATGTCTAAACAACTCGAAGAAGAACCTGAAAAAGTGGAACCTAAACAAGTGGAGTCTATAAAACAAGAACCCCAAGAAGACTATGAAACCTTTGTGTTATCATCTGTAGCTAAACCCATGAAGAAACAAGCCGAAGCCTTATTAAATTTTCTCAAGTCTCATTCAAACAAGTTTAAGTGGAACCCGAAAGGAGAGATTACTTACAACGGAAGGACCATGGAACATTCTAATTTAGCGGAACTCTTTCATTTCATCTTTTCTGTGAATAAAAAACCACCTATTACAGGACAATGTGAATTTTTGCAAGCCTTGAAAGATATGGGAGTACCCCAAAGTATTATTAAGAATCGATATTTGTCTTCAAGAAAAAACATTGTCAAACCGAAAAAGAAACTTATTGTAAAAAAACCTGTTGTTAAACTCAACCCTGTAACCTGGGAAACATACTAAATAAAATGAATTTGTATCGATCCATACGTGTGATTATTTATAGAATAAAATACACTTACCTGAAAACACGTCCTACTCCAACGGCTACCTTGAGAGAAATGAATGATAAGGAGACTTCTTATCAGCGAGGCGAGGTCACGTGATTAGGGTGACATCACGAGTGATGTGATTGGCTATGCTCAGTCACGTGGTGAGTGACGTCACGAGTTATCTGATTGGCTACCTCTGGTCACGTGACGAGAGTCTTATCTTATCAGAGATTGCTTATCAGCGATCACGGCTCAGTCTACCATTTGATTTCGTGTGTGTTGGTTGTCTCGTCATGTCTGCAGTGAGTTTCACGGAAAACGGACTGAATGTCCAGTATGTTTCAAACTTCATCGAAAAGGAACAAGCAGATCGGTATTTTGCCGAGTTAAAAACTTTACCTTTCTACACGCCAACCTTTAGAATTCATGGAAAAAGTTTTAAGCCTAAAAGACAAGTTCTGGGATACGGCGATTCAACTTTGAGTTATGCCTTCAGCGGAACTCATGTGCCTGCTAACCCTTGGACACGTCTGGTATTGGAGCTGCGGGATCGAGTGGAAAAATGGACGGCTTCTACCTTCAACTATGTTCTGCTAAACTTCTACAGCAATGGATACAGCTACATACCTCAACATAAAGACAACGAAAGTGGATTAGATGCAACTTTCCCCATCGTAGTCCTCAGCTTTGGTGCCGAACGAACAATTGAATTCAAGAAGCCTAAAACACCTTCTACTTTGATTTCATTAGAACATGGTTCTCTCTACAGTATGTTAAAGTCTACGAACGAACTGTTTACCCACGGCATTGCACCGAATCCTATCATCAAAGATATGAGAATCAGCCTGACTTTTCGTCACTTAATACCCAACCCTATCATGCCACCTTTAAAGAAACCAAGACTTGATATAAGTGATGCTTCATCCAGTGCATGCGATACTTTGAAAAACTCTGATTGTGATACTTCGAAAAACTCTCATTGTGATACTTCTGTTAAAAACTGTTCTCAAGACATGTGTGAAAAACTTACTCCAAACGATTGGTTAAACCAATGGGTACGTGAACAATCTTGGGATCCTATACGAGGTGAATTTAATTTAAACTTTAGCAGTTTTTTACAAATTGTAATAGAAAAGAATTTTAATGTGAGAATCCACATTCGTAATTTTAAAGAATTACATACAGGTCAATGGATACCTACTAAAGAAGGCGTTGTAATGACAGCTCAGACATGGTATTATTTTCAAAGTAAGATTGAAAATTTTAATTTTGAATCAGTAAATGATAGTTTTATTTCTAACAATCAATTAATAATGGCTTACATAGATGAGGATTATTGTACTTTACAGCAAATGTTTTCTTTAAATCCTTCTGGCTTTTATTTAAAACCGAATGTCATTAAATTGTCCAAGGATCAAATTTTTAGGCTTAGAGAACTCAAAATGAGAATATCTCATTTTATTATTGATGCAATATTCACCGTTCAACTTCCTATGTTAATTCTAAATAAACCCCTTGTGTGTATTTCTCATGAAAATGAGCAAAGTGCTAAGGAAATCTTACTCGATTTTATCGTGTATGAAATTCAGTTAGGAATTGAAAATTTATTTCAATGTGGCGGATGTGTTTTTAATTCAGACGATCAAAATTCACACGAGTGTTTAATGAAATCTATGTTTGAAAAATATCAATTATATCGTGAAGAAATACTTTTAAAATTAAATATGCATGCTATTGTTAAAAAAATTAATTGTTCCTGTCATTACAACGACGGTTTCTTTAAACAATTAAATATGACCTTGTATGAAAAATATATTGAAGATTCTTTATCCAAAAAGTAATGTGTGTTTATGAAAACGACTTCTTTAAACAATTGTATCCAATAAGTAATGTGTGTATATATTTTTATGGAATTTCAATAAATAGATTGAAACTGAATATCTGTGTCTGTCTGTCTTTGAAATATTTTATTGATTTTATTTCTTAAAAGATTTAATTAGAAATATTTTATTTCATAAAAGATTCAATGAATTTATAAGTTTGAAATGATTATTTTATTTCATAAAACAACATATTTTTAAGAGATTCACTTTCTAGGGATTCAATAATTTATTTTAAAGATATATTTATTAAATCATATAATAAAACCATTTCCTATGCATTTAATAACTTATATTCGGGAAAAATATTGTTTCGAAAAGATATATTTTATTTCGTAAAACATATAATAAAACCATTTATTCATGAAACAATCCACTTGAAAAAAAATTTTTTAATAATCAAATTGAAATAATAATTGTTATTTTCCATTAATTAAAAGTGTAGACATTATCGCTTCATTAGAAATATGCAAATGAGTATGTTTCATATCTCCCGTAAGATATTATACCTGTACGAACACGGAGGGGGTGACTCATCTTGGAAAATCCACGAGGGGAAATATGCAAATGAATCAACCTCTACGATGAATTAGAATTCGAGAAGTTTCTCGTAAGATCTACAGAGCTGACTCAGGGTGACGCATGGGGGAAACCCCCTTATCTAGATAAGCCGCTGCAACTCAATTCTCGGGTCATTCGTAGATTATCTACTGCCTAGGCAAGACGTGTGTTTTACTCTCTCCTTTACCGACGCTCGCGAAGTTTTCTTCCGGAAATTTGCTGTGTTTTCACCGCATCGTTTAGTGTGCTTTTCCCGTACTTGGATAATGGAAGGATTCAACAACGACAATCAAGCTATGGATGTTGAAAATGCAGTAAGTATATTTATCTAGTAATCATTGATTTTCTAACTGTGTTTAATCATTTTTAGTGAAATATGAGATATTAAATTGTAATAAGAATTCTTTAACTTATTATTACTTTTTACGATATGTTAAAAAATAAATTTGATTTACACTATGCAAAATAGAATGAGTTTCAAATCTATTTATAATGTGTGTTAAAAATAAATTTGATTTACACTATGCTAAAATCTATTTTTATTTATAATGTGTTTAAAATAAATTGAATTTCGAATCTTTATTTTGATAAATGAGAATTCTATTTTATTTCATTCAATAAACTATATAAAGTGAAATTTAAGCATGTGTAAAATCTGTTTATGCTTAGAAATTATTTATTCTATAAGTGAAAATCTATTTATAATATGTGTTAAAAATAAATTTAATTTCAAATCTTTATTTTGACAAATGGGAAATCTATTTTATTTTTAATGTGGTAAACATAAATTTAATTTCGAATCTTTAATTTGATAAATGCGAAATCTATTTTATTTCATTCAATAAACTATATAAAGTGAAATTTAAGTATGTGTAAAACTTGTTTATGCTTAGAAATTATTTATTTTATAAGTGAAAAACTTTGTATAGAAATTTTAATAATTCTTTTTTTTTTTTTTTTTTTTTTTTTTACAATCATATGACATAGAAATTATTCTATAAGTGAAAATCTATTTTATTTATTATGTGTTAAACATAAATTTGATTTCGAATCTTTATTTTGATAAATGAGAAATCTATTTTATTTCATTCAATAAACTATATAAAGTGAAATTTAAGTATGTGTAAAATCTGTTTATGCTTAGAAATTATTTATTCTATAAGTGAAAATTTATCTATAATATGTGTTTAAAATAAATCGAATTTCGAATCTTTATTTTGATAAACTATATAAAGTGAAATTTAAGTATGTGTAAAATCTGTTTATGCTTAGAAATTATTTATTCTATAAGTGAAAATCTATTTATAATATGTGTTAAAAATAAATTTAATTTCAAATCTTTATTTTGACAAATGGGAAATCTATTTTATTTATTATGTGTTAAACATAAATTTAATTTCGAATCTTTAATTTGATAAATGTGAAATCTATTTTATTTCATTCAATAAAGTACATAAAGTGAAATTTAAGTATGTGTAAAACTTGTTTATGCTTAGAAATTATTTATTTTATAAGTGAAAAACTTTGTATAGAAATTTTAATAAGTTTATTTATTTTTTTACAATCATATGACATAGAAATTATTTTATAAGTGAAAAACTTTTTAATTAGAAGATTTAATTAAAACTTATTCTCATAAGTTTAAACTAAAAATTTATTATTCTAATAATTTATTTTCTTACAAAATTTATGAGTCAAACTTCGTTTAAAGATGCTTTTTATATTATTCAAACCAAAAAGTTATTATTATTGTTTACTTATGAGAAACTTAATTTGCATTCATTATAAATAAAAAATTTAATTATTAACTAGAAAATCAGTTTACTTATAATTTTCATCAACTAGTGTTGTTTATTTAATTTCCAACATCCTATACTTTGTGATTTATATAGTAATTATCGCTTATACAATAAAATGTTAGTGTTCAAGTAGATTCATGTTCAGTCATGTTTAGGATGACTCATCGTTTGATGAGTCATCGCATAGCTTATACAATAAAATGTTAGTGTTCAAGTAGATTCATGTTCAGACATGTTTAGGATGAGTCATCGTTTGATAAGCTATCAATTAGATTATACTTATTCAATTTATTTATGTTGTATAAAAGTTAGAATTGCATAACCTTTTGTTTATTAAATCTTTAACTAGGAGAATTTATTTTTCTAAAAAATTTTTTTAAATTTGCATACCTAATCCTATGTTTAGTTAAAATAGTGTATTGGTTTATTAAAATAGTAGCGTGTATGTATAAAAGTTAGATTTATTAAATCTTTAACTAGAAGAATTTATTTTTCTAAAAAAATTTTAAAGTTGCATACCTAATCCTATGTTTAGATAAAATAGTGTATTTGGAATATTAAAATAGTAGCGTGTATGTATAAAAGTTAGATTAATTAAATCTTTAACTAGAAGAATTTATTTTTTCTAAAAATTTAAGTTGCATCCTATGTTTATAAAATGATTCGTTTATTTAATGACTCATCGAATAGATTAAATTTATTTATTTATGTTGTATAAAAGTTAGAATTGCATAACCTTTTGTTTATTAAATCTTTAACTAGGAGAATTTATTTTTCTAAAAAATTTTTTTAAATTTGCATACCTAATCCTATGTTTAGTTAAAATAGTGTATTGGTTTATTAAAATAGTAGCGTGTATGTATAAAAGTTAGATTTATTAAATCTTTAACTAGAAGAATTTATTTTTCTAAAAAATTTTTAAAGTTGCATACCTAATCCTATGTTTAGATAAAATAGTGTATTTGGAATATTAAAATAGTAGCGTGTATGTATAAAAGTTAGATTTATTAAATCTTTAACTAGGAGAATTTATTTTTCTAAAAAATTTTTTTAAATTTGCATACCTAATCCTATGTTTAGTTAAAATAGTGTATTGGTTTATTAAAATAGTAGCGTGTATGTATAAAAGTTAGATTTATTAAATCTTTAACTAGAAGAATTTATTTTTCTAAAAAATTTTTAAAGTTGCATACCTAATCCTATGTTTAGATAAAATAGTGTATTTGGAATATTAAAATAGTAGCGTGTATGTATAAAAGTTAGATTAATTAAATCTTTAACTAGAAGAATTTATTTTTTCTAAAAATTTAAGTTGCATCCTATGTTTATAAAATGATTCGTTTATTTAATGACTCATCGAATAGATTAAATTTATTTATTTATGTTGTATAAAAGTTAGAATTGCATAACCTTTTGTTTATTAAATCTTTAACTAGGAGAATTTATTTTTCTAAAAATTTTTTTTAAATTTGCATACCTAATCCTATGTTTAGTTAAAATAGTGTATTGGTTTATTAAAATAGTAGCGTGTATGTATAAAAGTTAGATTAATTAAATCTTTAACTAGAAGAATTTATTTTTCTAAAAAATTTTTAATGTTGCATACCTAATCCTATGTTTAGTTAAAATAGTGTATTGGTTTATTAAAATAGTAGCGTGTATGTATAAAAGTTAGATTTATTAAATCTTTAACTAGGAGAATTTATTTTTCTAAAATTTTTTAAAGTTGCATCCTATTCGTTTATTTTCAGTTGGGTATTTCCTTCGGTATACCCGATGACGAACTTCATATGCTTTGTACTGTTGGGGAAATAAATGATGAGGAGTGGCGAAACCCCCAATGGGACGACGCCGCCCAACCTGAAGCCGACCCTGAACCCCAACCTGAAGCCCAATCTGAACCTTCTAAGGTATGTATTTTTTTACATTAAAAATGAGAGTGTTTCCTTTTACAAAAGTTTTAAAAATTGTCCCTTTTACAAAAGTTAAAAAAATTGTCTTTCTTATTATAGGTTCAACCTGTTTGCCCTACTTGTGGGAAATCTTTTTCTAGAAGTCGGGATTTGACTAGACACAAGAAAACACACAGCACAGAAAAAATGTTCGTGTGTCTCATTTGTCATAAGGAATTCTCCAGAAAGGATGCTTTAAATAGACACCGAAAATCGCATCAGTCCACGAGTGAATTATAAGAATCTGTAGATCCTCAGCCCGGTCCTTCTAAGGTATGTATTATTTCTTAAAGTTTTTGTTTTGTGATATTTCAAAAAATTGTAACACTTTGATTAAAAATTGTAACACTTTAATTAAAAAATCGTTCTTTTTTATTCTTTTATAGGGTTTCTCCTGTTCTGTGTGTTTGAAGGAGTTCTCCAGAAAGGATGCCTTAAACCGACATAAGAAGTTGCATGATGCTGACACTTCCACCTATCAATGTGCTACATGTGATCAAAAGTTTAACCGCCTGGATAAATACAACGCTCATCTAAAGAGTCATAACTACCCCTGCAAAGAATGCCAGTCCACCTTCTCCTCTAAGTCATCATTAATGAACCATATGCGACTTCAGCATTCAAATAGCCAAAGTGAAAGCCGGAAGAAACAGAAAACGACTCCTCCACCACTCTCTCGAAGACGTCCCTATACGCAAGCTTTGAACACGTTTAAGACGGTGCTCATTGAACCTGCTGAAGCCACTCGGTACGATGTGAAAATCTTTTTAGAGTCTATTCGTGCCGAGATGCATGAAAACATCCTACAGGAATTGTATGAGAAAGATTCCATCAAATGGTACCTGGTAATAAAAGTCTGCTTTGAAAGAGAGACAGCCGAAGGAGAACTGGAAATTATGGATGCGTACTTCAGAACACCCTGCTACCAGCAACACACTCCTGATTTAATTGATGATCAAATAAGTGTAGGATTCATGAAGATCATTCAAAACTACGAAGAGTTCTTAGAGAGAGGTTCCGGCTGGGTGCTGAGAAACATCTACTACCTTGAATTCAAGTCTGCTAAATATAACCCCTTGAGAGCTAGCAGCTATCCAGAATTGCCAGCTAAACTGCTTGCCAAGAAAGCCATCTTAAATATACAGAACAGGGATAACAAGTGCTTCCTATGGTGTCTGCTAGCACACAAACTGAATTTAGACTACACAAGCCATCCTCATCGAGTCTCCCACTATTTACCTCATGAAGAGGAAATCAAGATGGGTAATGTTCAGTACCCTGTTCCCATCTCAAAAATAGGTCTCATAGAAAAACTGAACAATATTAGAATCAACGTCTTCGGCTACGAAAACTCTAAAGTGACCATTCTAAGAATTTCCGAATTAGAAGATGTTGAAGCTATCAACTTATTACTCCTTGCGAACGAGGAAGGTGCTCACCACTATTGTCTAATCCGAAACTTTTCAAGATTGATGGGAGACCGCACAAAACATCGTTGCACACAGTATTATTGTTATAGATGCCTGCATGGTTTTTCAACAGAACTTTTGTTAAAAGATCATGAAACAAACTGCAAAAAACACACTGCTCAAGCCATTGAGATGCCCAGCAAGGAGAAAAATATACTAGAGTTCATGGGAACCCATCTTCAACACCCCATCAACTATATCATCTATGCAGACTTTGAAAGTTTGTTAGAACCTATTGCATCAGCTGCTCCTTCCTCATCAAACTCCTACCTGCAACATACAGCCCGCCATACACCCTGCGGTTACGCTTATGTAATCGTAGGGTCTGATGGCAAAGCCGTCAAGCCCATCTTTAGCTATCGAGGAGAGAATGCAGTCAAGCATTTTCTAGAAAATATCATCATGGAAAAAGATATCCTTGAAGACAAACTGCAAGAAATTAAGCCTATGAAGCTCTCTACCCAAGAAGAGGAGGCGTTCCAAAATGCTACAAGGTGCAGCATATGTCGTCAACCCCTGTTACCCGGATGCATTAAAGTTCGGGATCACAATCACGAAACTGGAGTTTTTAGAGGTGCCGCCCATGCTAGCTGCAACCTTAATTTTAAGCAGCCAAAGAAGATTCCCGTGGTTTTCCACAACTTGAAGAATTATGATGCCCACCATATTATGACAGAATTAGGCCATTTTCAAGACCATCAGATACAAGTTATCGCAACAACGTTAGAAAAATATATATCATTCACTTTGAAGAAACCTGACAGTCCTGTACAACTCGTCTTTCTTGACTCCTTCCAATTTTTGCCTGCTTCGTTAGAATAGTTGGTGAAGAATTTGGATATTAGTCAGTTTAACATTCTAAAAGACCAGTTTAATTCAAGTACCGATCTAAGTCTCCTCACCAGAAAAGGAGTATACCCCTATGACTACATTACTGGATTTGATAAATTTGAAGAAACAGTGTTGCCGCCTCCATCAGCGTTGTTCAACTCTCTCACGAACGAAGCCGTCGAAGAATCTGATTATCAACATGCAAAAAACGTATGGGAAGTCTTCCAGATAAGAAACCTCGGCGAGTATCATGACCTGTATGTGAAGACAGATGTTTTACTCCTTGCCGATGTCTTCCAAAATTTCAAAAGTCTTTGCTTACACTATTATAACATCGATGCTGCTCATTTATACACCTCTCCTGGTCTGTCCTGGCAAGCCTGTCTGAAGATGACTGATGTTAAGCTAGAGCTGCTTACGGATATCAACATGCTGCTGTTTATTGAAAAAGGGGTGCGCGGGGGTGTGTCGCAGATTTCACACCGTTTCGCTGTTGCAAACAACCCGCACACTCCTCACTACGACTCAAGTAAGCCCTCTAGTTATATCATGTACTGGGATGCGAACAACCTTTACGGTTGGGCTATGTCCCAGTACATGCCTTATGGCAAGTTTCAATGGATGGACCCCTCTCACATTACTGAAGATTTCATCATGAACATACCCGAAGATGCAGCAGAAGGCTTCATTTTTGAAGTGAATTTGGAGTACCCATCTCATCTGCATGACCTCCACAATAGCTACCCACTTGCACCTGAAAGAATGACCGTGACAGAAGAAATGCTCTCCACCTATGCCAAGTCCTTGTTGCAGAACCAAAAGTATTCAGGAACACCCAAACTCATTCCAAACCTTCACAATAAATCAGAGTATGTTGTACATTACAGAAATCTACAGTTATACCTAAAACTCGGAATGAAGCTATTAAAAGTGAACAAGGTTTTGAAATTTCGACAAGCACCCTGGCTAAAAAAGTATGTAGACTTCAACACAGATAAACGAAAATCTGCAAAGAACAGCTTTGAGAAAGATTTCTTTAAACTGTTGAACAATAACGTCTATGGAAAGACCATCGAAAATTTGAGAAAACGTCGTAACATAGAACTGTGTAACAATGAAGTCAGAGCCCAAAAATTAGTTGCATCACCGAATTTCACAACTTTTAAAGAATTTTGTAATAACCTCGTAGCTGTGGAGAGAACAAAACCCACCATCCTGATGAATAGGCCGATATACGTGGGTTTCTGTATCCTTGAATTAGCAAAGTTGCTCATGTACGACTTTCACTACAATTTCGTTATGAAAAAGTATGAAAGTCGTGCAACTTTGTTGTTCACGGATACAGACTCCTTGACGTACTGTATCCAGACAGCAGACATGTATCAAGATATGAAGGAAGATCAGCACCATTTTGACTTCTCAGAGTATCCAGAAAATCATCCGCTATATTCTACAACTAACAAAAAGGTCCTTGGAAAGTTTAAAGACGAACTCCACAGTCAAGCTGCCTACAAATTCATTGGATTAAAGCCAAAAATGTATGCCATACAGTCAGCTGGTGGTGAAAAGAAGACAGCAAAAGGCATATCAACATGCATCGTAAGGAAAAAATTAAGTGTTCAAGACTATCAAGAATGCCTGCAAAAGGAGATAGCCACGTATGAGCAACAAACCAGAATCCTACAAGAACGTCATCAACTCTATACAGTTAATCAAAACAAAAAGTGTTTATCTCCTTTTGATGACAAGAGGTATCTGCTAGATGATGGAATCACCAGTCTGGCTTATGGCCATTACAGAATACCGCAACATCCATAGTGAAAATTTTTGTATATATTGTTCCTGCACCTTGTATATATTTTTAAATTGTTCCTGCATCTATGTAAATTTTACAGATTGTTTCGCACCTATGAAGATTGTTCCTGCACCCTGTATATATCAATTGTTTCTGCATCCATGAAGATTGTTCCTGCACCCTGTATATATTTTAAATTGTTTCTGCAACCATGAAGATTGTTCCTGCACCCTGTATATATCAATTGTTTCGCACCTATGTAAATTGTACAGATTGTTTCGCACCTATGAAGATTCTTCCTGCACCATGTATATATCAATTGTTTCTGCATCCTGTATATATTTTAAATTGTTTCGCACCTATGAAGATTGTTCCTGCATCCTGTATATATCAAATGTTTCGCACCTATGAAGATTGTTCCTGCATCCTGTATATTTTTAAATTGTTTCGCACCTATGAAGATTGTTCCTGCACCCTGTATATATCAATTGTTTCGCACCTATGAAGATTGTTCCTGCACCCTGTATATATCAATTGTTTCGCACCTATGAAGATTGTTCCTGCACCCTGTATATATCAATTGTTTCGCACCTATGTAAATTGTACAGATTGTTTCGCACCTATGAAGATTGTTCTTGCACCCTGTATATATTTTAAATTGTTTCGCACCCATGAAGATTGTTCCTGCACCCTGTATATATTTTAAATTGTTTCTGCAACCATGAAGATTGTTCCTGCACCCTGTATATATCAATTGTTTCGCACCTATGAAGATTGTTCCTGCACCCTGTATATATTTTAAATTGTTTCGCACCTATGAAGATTGTTCCTGCATCCTGTATATATTTTAAATTGTTTCGCACCTATGAAGATTGTTCCTGCACCCTGTATATATCAATTGTTTCGCACCTATGAAGATTGTTCCTGCACCCTGTATATATCAATTTTTTCGCACCTATGAAGATTGTTCCTGCACCCTGTATATATTTTAAATTGTTTCGCACCCATGAAGATTGTTCCTGCACCCTGTATATATCAATTGTTTCGCACCTATGAAGATTGTTCCTGCACCTTGTATATATCAATTGTTTCTGCACCCTGTATATATCAATTGTTTCTGCATCCATGAAGATAGTTTCTGCACCCTGTATATATTTTAAATTGTTTCGCACCTATGAAGATTCTTCCTGCACCCTGTATATATTTTAAATTGTTTCGCACCTATGAAGATTGTTCCTGCATCCTGTATATATCAAATGTTTCGCACCTATGAAGATTGTTCCTGCATCCTGTATATTTTTAAATTGTTTCGCACCTATGAAGATTGTTCCTGCACCCTGTATATATCAATTGTTTCGCACCTATGAAGATTGTTCCTGCACCCTGTATATATCAATTGTTTCGCACCTATGAAGATTGTTCCTGCACCCTGTATATATCAATTGTTTCGCACCTATGTAAATTGTACAGATTGTTTCGCACCTATGAAGATTGTTCTTGCACCCTGTATATATTTTAAATTGTTTCGCACCCATGAAGATTGTTCCTGCACCCTGTATATATTTTAAATTGTTTCTGCAACCATGAAGATTGTTCCTGCACCCTGTATATATCAATTGTTTCGCACCTATGAAGATTGTTCCTGCACCCTGTATATATTTTAAATTGTTTCGCACCTATGAAGATTGTTCCTGCATCCTGTATATATTTTAAATTGTTTCGCACCTATGAAGATTGTTCCTGCACCCTGTATATATCAATTGTTCCTGCACCCTGTATATATCAATTGTTTCGCACCTATGAAGATTGTTCCTGCACCCTGTATATATTTTAAATTGTTTCGCACCTATGAAGATTGTTCCTGCATCCTGTATATATTTTAAATTGTTTCGCACCTATGAAGATTGTTCCTGCACCCTGTATATATCAATTGTTTCGCACCTATGAAGATTGTTCCTGCACCCTGTATATATCAATTGTTTCGCACCTATGAAGATTGTTCCTGCACCCTGTATATATCAATTGTTTCGCACCTATGAAGATTGTTCCTGCACCCTGTATATATTTTAAATTGTTTCGCACCCATGAAGATTGTTCCTGCACCCTGTATATATCAATTGTTTCGCACCCATGAAGATTGTTCCTGCACCCTGTATATATCAATTGTTTCTGCATCCATGAAGATAGTTTCTGCACCTGTATATATTTTAAATTGTTTCGCACCTATGAAGATTCTTCCTGCACCCTGTATATATTTTAAATTGTTTCGCACCTATGAAGATTTTTCCTGCACCCATGCTTTGAAGACAACCTCCGAAAACTATGTGATGAGTTCACCAGGTTGATATTTTTTATTTTATTTTTTATTTTTATTTTTTTTAAAGGAACTCCCGCCTTGCTCTACGGAGTGAAAAGGGGCACCGCAGGGCCTCGGGAGGGCAGTCTCCCAGGCGCTCAAGGTGAACTCTTTCTTTCTCTTTTTTTCTAACTTTATTCATTCTAACTCTCATTTCTTAAATTTTGTATTCTCTTTCTAACTTTTTTCTATACATTTTCCTTTCACTTATTTCTCTAATTGTGTATATGTATCTCTTTTCAGGTTAAGTCCCAAAAGATCGTGACGTCATCTCACTTCGAAAAAATTTTGAAGTCCCCAAAATTGTGAAAAAAATACTAAGTCCGAAATTTAGGAAAATAAATCTAACTCCTCAAAATTCCCCTTTCTCCCCGATAGATGGCAGCACTCATCGCGGAAACCCTCGTAAAAGGTGATACCCAAAGTTTCTATTCTTCCGGTGGCAACGCTCTAAAAGTTTCTATTCTTCCGGTGGCAACACACCCTTCGTCCAAGATGATGACTAAGTAGTGTAAAAAGGGGGCGTTGACCGACACGGTGGTGGGACGGTGGGTCTAGGGTGGTGGCGCGCCTCCACCCTGACCCTCATCGTCCCAACTGTCCCTCCACCGTGTTGGTGAACCCCCCTTTTTACACTACTGATAACGCGGGAAAATTAATAGCCATCCTGATCAGAAAGATCAGTTTTAGATCGTAGAAATTGCTATTAAAAAAAAAAATCGTTGTGAAAACTCTGTTTTATAGGTTTTTACATGCGTATTAGCTTTCTCTTACTGGAAAATTCACTCGGCCAATTTTATGTATTCAGATAACACTATGTCCCAAAAGTGCATATAATACATGTAATAGTGGGTAATGGAAGTCGCGTGGTGTTTCACACCAGATTTTTTATCATTTCATACATCGCTATTATTCGTTATGTAAAATGTCCCTTAAAATGTAATTAATAGGGAAAAGTAAACGAAGTAAACAGGTTATGCAATGTGGTGCACTTTTAAACTTGGTGTGATAAATGCATTTTATATCGGAAAAAATAAATCAATTATTACAGCTCAGGGTATTCGTACGTGCTCTATAATTTGGATGATTGTTACTTTTATATCAAATGCATATCAAGTTTATCCTGAAATACAGTCTCTTGCTGTAGGTATTACACTATTTTTCAGCTTTGTTGTCTAAGTGATTTTTTTTTAACATAACACATTTGACGCTTCTTCTGAAAAGTGACGGTTTATATCAGCTCCAAAAAATTATAAAAATCAAAGCAATAAATATCAAGTGCAAAACACAATTCCTATTGAACCCAATGCAAGTATTGAATGTAATTACGTTTTTTATTTTTATTTTTTTCTTGTGGTACTTGCTAACGAAAGCAAGGTAGAACGCAGGTTACTAAAATCCTTCAAAGAACTTTTTGTCATGTACGCTTATATTTTTAATCAAATTACTTTGACACTCTTCCATTACGTTGTTTTATGCAATTTATCTATGGTGTTCTAATACTCGAAATAACTTCAAGAAAAATATGTGTAGCAGAGATTGTGCTTAATTTTAACTACAAGTAAACTGTTAACAATAATATTTATTCTTAAATGACATTGATGTAATGTTTTGTAAGCAATTTTTTTTGTATTAGGAGTGCTTATTTCAATTTATTATTTAAAATAATCTGGTGTGTCACTCACACGACTTTCTGTTACCCTGAAATTTAACACTATAAATACAGGTTGGAGATTAAGAGGTAACATAACGAGTACTTTTATGTAAATCTATGTTTAAACAATTCAAATTAGGCTTCCGAAGAGTTTTATATGATAATTAGTTCGTGTGAGGGGGCTACCTCCACCTTCAACCCCCGCCCCCCCCCCCTCGTATAGTTACATTTATATAGACTTTTAATCTGTTATTAAAATTAAGAGTTCACTTAAAATTATTCATACAAGTTTCACACGCACCTTTCCTTGAAACTTATCAATCTTGAGCAAACTTTTCCAATAACGAACTTATGTTAACTTGAAATTACAACCTTTGGATCTCCCGAAATTATTTGTTTTTAAGTTACTGTAACAGACACAGATAAAGATCAAACGTTAAAAAACTTGACTTCGGTAATCAGGAAGCCTAAAACGACTAAATTTACAAAAATCAAATGATGAATATTTAGCTTAAGTACACACATTATTTATCATATATCTATAAGAAATTTATTTCAGTTCCTCAGCAGCTTTCCTGACATGGTAAAATATTATAGTAAAGCACTTCCACTAACAATAAAAAAGAATGTTATCGCTTAAATATTTGCAGTCCTGCGTATCTTTTGAAGATTGTGTACAGACCCCATAGTGCACCTAAATATAATCCTATAGTAATAATACACGGCACAACCTAAAATACACTTTCCTGAATTTTCAAGTATTGTCGTACGATATTCTAGTCATTTTGCGTAGCACTGTAAACGAACATTGAATGATTTCTTCGCCATATTCTACATGACACATGTTTTTACGTATATAAAATATATATACTCGTTTCCTTTGGTTAAATGCTGTCTATAGATGTTAAACTTTACTTAACTGCAATTTCCCCCATAGGCGTAATGTAATTGAATAATCTTGGATGTCCCTGTACACGAACTATTTGCTTCATCTCAACGAAAAGCTTACTATAGCATCGCTATATCATACACATTTAGAATACCGAGTTTGGAATTTCTGCTACAATTTGTTCTTGAGATATGCTGATAACAGGCAGACACACACACACAGAAACACAAAGAGACCAACAGCTGAAAATGTGAATTTTGGATTCAGGGAACAACAAAACGTGTAAATATAACAAAAACTCACTTTCAAAAATTTGACCCAAAAACAATATTTTCTCTTCCTTATGGGTAAGAGAAAGTAAAAACAGAAGAAAAAAAATAATAACAATCAATAAGAATAATAAGAAAAAATTAAAATTAATATATAAATATATATATATATATAAACTTTTCTAGATATTAAATTGATAATCGATCCATGTATTTATGAAAAATAGGCGTAATATGTTGTTCAATGTAAAAATTATCCTGAATGCTATTAAAACGTTTCAAAAGTATTGAAATGATTTTCTTTGCATGTTTAAAAGCGTTTCGTAATTAAAGTGCTTAGTGTTACTTTTTTTTTATTTCTCTGTTTTGTTTAACTGGATATTTTGCCGTGTCATTACAATGCATTGTAAAGAAAAAAATAAATAAATAAATAAGATTGTCAAATCGATTAATGTAAGATATTTTACATACTTAAGTCTATTAACAAATTGAAATTCTATCGACATAAAATATTTTATTTACTAGCCTCACCTACCTTTCATTGAAAATGCATTAAAAAGCATTTTATTAAAATTTTTTAATAAAAGGGTGTTTATTTCTTTAGCCGTACATTATTCTTTTTGGTTATTGCTGAAATATCCCGGTTGTTTGCATCACCCTCATACGTGAAAATATAAAATGTGTGATACAGAATTTATTATGTTACCTGTATAGGTTATAGAGTTATAAACTAAGAGATATAAACATTTAAAGGTAATAAATAAAATTATACACTCTATAAATTACTTTTAACTTAGTAATTCTTACTGTGAAATGCTCTCAATTTTCTTCCAAATTGAATAATATCAATGATTTTCTTCAACTTCAGATATATTGCATTAAACTGCAAGTGTTTTTGTTTTATTACATATGAAGAATTAAAAAAAAATGCATTTTATTTTTAATATAACCGTTTTTTCAAAAAATAACAGTTGAATTATATTAAATTTTTAATACTAAATGGCAAATTAAGTATAATGCATAGAATATAAATTAACATAATGTATCTTCTTTCGAACATAATCGTTTTTGAAATTTTTACTGATTAATATCATTACAGTTCTATTAAAGCACGCTAAATGAAACTCTCAAATGTTGTTTATATCTGGCATTGCTATTAAAATAATATAATATAGAACTGTTTTAAATGTTACAATTTCTTTAGTAAAAACATTTGTACAGCAATAAATTTTTATATGAAATAAAGAAGAAGCATTTTTATTCAGTGATATAAAAATGCTTCTAGAAAAAAAGAAAATGCTTTTTACTTTAACAGGATTTCAACTGCTTGAATGTAAAGATTGTAAAACACGTTTTCTGTCTGTTATTTTTCACTTATGGTTGCTGATTGCGTTGATTTTAAATATTTTGTTTATTAAAGTTCAAATCGAGAAGACTGGTTTAACTGTATGCATAAGCTATGCAATTTCTGTTTTTATATGCGTTGTAACTTACACAATTTTATTTTTAAAAAGGTATCAGATATTGAAGATTAAAAAAAGAATTACAAAATTTGAAATTGAATCATCAACAGCATACACATTGTTGAAGGCTATTGAGCGTGTGAATCTATTATTTTTTCTAATTTATCCATCAGTATTTACATATTTATTCTTCAAACATGAAATAACTCATATAAACCTCGAAAATGTGCTATTTTTTGAAATGAACACATATGCTATAATTTTTTTTCAAATAAGTTTACCGTTTTCAATAACGCTATTATATTCAAACTTTTGCTGTTGGTGTTTTTCACTACTAAAAATAACTGAAAATCGAATAAAACGTCCCAATATAATTTTTAAAGAAAAAAGAATTATATCAACGCTACACCGTTACAGGACTATTCTCAATATTGCATATTCAGTTGAAAATGCATTTTCCACTATAACGTTTTTCTCGATAGTGTTATATATGATCATTGCTTTTACAAATATGGGGAATTTAGTCAAAGGAACTTTTTCATACAGTAACATTCTGTTATTTCAAGTGTCAATTACTTTTGTAATCGCAATATTTTGTATGACTGTTTTAGTAATATATGCTTCTGAAACACCTGTTATTATTGAGAGAATTAAACTTAATTTGTGCAGCTTGGAAGAAGAAATGTTGAATTGCTATGATAAAAATGAAAGACTGGCAAAACTATTTATTGAAACATACGCAAAAAGAGATATTTTTGCATTTTCTGCTTGCAACATAGTGAGTTTTAAGCGTTCGTTAATAATCACATGCTATGGTACGCTTATTTCTTATGGATTGTTGCTACTTGAAATAAAATAGTTTTTATTTTCACCGACATATTGTTTTAATACTGAATATTGAATGCATATTGAAAAAGAACTAAAATTTTGCCTCATTTATTTATTTATCAAAATGTGTCGTATGTACAGGATGATCGCAATTAAACTGACCTATTTAGCGCTCTCAGTAACTGTAACTAAAATCTGGATTGAGGCGAAAATTTGTATTTAGACAGTTTAAAAGATAACAAAAAAAAAAATAAAATAAAACAAAATACTTCAGCTAGGGAGGGGGGGGGGGGCATGCATCGAAATACAAAAAAGCTACAAATTTCAATACAAATAACTTTTTTTATTACAGACATTTTTGTTATTTTTTAGAGACTGTTTAGCTGTGTGAAACATATTGTTTAATGTTGGGGCCCCCCTAATTTATTTGTGTGCAACCGACAAACCGTAAGATATCAACAGTTAACGTATGCTGATGCCATCTGTCCCACATTGTCCTTTACCTAACCCAAGTGTTCGTAAAACAGTTCAAAGATTACTTTCTGTTAAACTAACAATCGTCATAACTGAAAGAATGCTACATATTCGATCTATTCCTAAATTATACAGAATTCACACTGAATCCATTTGCTTATAAAAATCAGGTTCTTTTTTTTTTTTTTTTTCATTTGGAATGCCACTGTCATCATTCTTTATAGAGTCATAATGTTTGAAGATGTGAAAATAACAGTTTTAAATGTTGTAATGTTTTAAAATATTAAAGTAGATTCAAAATTCTTTAAAATATAAAGTTAGATTGATCCCTAAATGAAACATTAAGGATTGAAAATAGTACAAAGTTTTGAATAGAAGTCATTTTTCAGTCAGAAAGACTTACACATAAAAATTAACAATACTCTAAACCTTTAATATGTATTTTTTTTAAATTCCGCATACTACATACATTTAAAATTCAGTACTTTTTGCATTTTATCTTTCACACGCATACACACACACACACAAACATTGGTGTATGCAATTTAAATTTTCCTTCACTATCAATAATATAAAATGTCATACTGCTGTTTTTAAATATTTTTTATATAACAGTAGAGAAATATACTATATAAATTTCAAATTCAGTACTTTTTGTATTTTATCATTCACACACACACATTGGCGTATGCAGTTTACATTTTCCTTCACAATCAATATTATAAAATGTCATACTGCTGTTTTTAAATACTTTTATATAACAGTATAGAAATTTCTTACGAACAATTATCCAAATGATTGATTATCTAAATACTGTTAACAATATCTAAAAACATTTTTTTCTTTTACATTACTTTAATAAAATAATAATGAAGAGCAGTTTAATTATATTGAAATAATTTTATGAGATATTTACGATGTTGGAAAATTTTCTCGTTTTTCTTTAAAGTCAGATTAAAATGCACAAGTTGAATTTTTTTTACCGTTTACTTATTACAATAAATTTACCAAAAAAAAAAAAAAAAGCCTAAATCAATTCACATCACAAGAAAAACTTCCATTTACTATATTAACACTTCTCAGAAATTTCTAGAATAAAAATTGTAAAACCGGAGTTCTTACTCAATACATGGCTATCGTTATTTCGAAATATTGATTCAAAAGCAATGCATTCTTCACCTTTGTTTAGGGAAAGTAAAAATTCATTTTCCAAAAAAGTTCTTAAAATCAAGATCTCAATTACTGTATTGATAGGTGTTTGATAAATTATTGATAGTTTCCTTTAGGTAGGTTTAAAACAATTCTTTGATAAATCGAGTTTCGTGTGCTTCAGGCCACCCAACTATATAGCATTTTATGCCTACTAAAATAGTATTAATCATTATTGCTTAATTCGTCTATAAGGCATTCTAAAAACATGGCATATGGTATTAAATTTCTGAAAATTAATATTATTACGAATTTCGAAATAATAGTAGTTATTGTTTTGTCATTCAAAAAGACTTAGGCCATAAAATGTTTAATTTTCATTTCTAGCTTATTTTCGCGTACAAATAGCTCATTTTCCTTTAAAAACCCGCTAAAAATTGCACCAAGAATTTGGATTGGTGCCGTATTTGGCTAAATTTTCGGCCCTTGATGACTTTTTTGTGACCATGGCAAAAAAAAAAAAAAAAAAAAAAAAAAAACATATTATTGATATCTCCAATATCTAAGGTCAAACATAATTAGTTGAGAAATTACTAGAAAATTGTCGTTTAATAAGGGACTCTAATAGGAGCCCCCATCCGACCGAGAGAGTCTGTTTCTTTGCCAACCGTATTACTGTAAAGAACTCCGCTTGACTAAGTCTCTCTTACTGATTAAATCCTACTGCTGCATGTCAAGTCTACAGCTTGTGAATTTTATGTTGTCAGTTGTTATTTAAGCTGTGTTTTACTGGTGAAACTGGTGAAACTGAAGTTAGTAGTTTGTACACAGTCCTGTAATCTTCTAGAAAATTTTGTAAATAATCTTTTACGCCTCAGCAAGATTCATCTTTCATTCACAGGCAATTCACGTAATATCGCACAAAATGTATACAATTCCTTATCGTGCAAATAGTTCACGTTCACAAATAAACTGTGCACTAATCCAGTGATTGCAAACCGGGGGTTCGTGAACCACTAGTGGTTTCTGAGAAAATTTTGGCGGTCCGTAGGAAAATCTTGAAATTATTTGTTTTTTTTTCATTCAAAACTATAGGAATATTAACTACAGAATTTTCTTAGTCACTCTAACTCTTAAAATTAGACGTCAGTTTATTCTGGATGAGAAAGAAGATAAACGAAATATTTTTTTTATCACGGAAATTTGATTTGTATCAGGCATAGTTATCGCGTCAAATTTCTGATTTCCATTTAGCTAAAATTTCTTGTAAATTTATTACAGTATTGGAATTCTTCAAAGGTTTGATATGCATGTAAAAATATTATTGCTGCAATTAATTTCAATAATCTAACAATATAATATAAGGGAGACAGGGTTAGTTGGCATTAGGTGCTAGTTGGCACTCAGCTTCTATTTCCTGTCACAGTTGAGGTAGAGCGTTGTCATTTTACTAATGGTGAGTGGGCGCATATGTATAGGTTCACCATCTACCATAAATCCAACGTTCTTGGAAAGATTATGAAGGAAAAATTTCTGTTTTAACCTTTTTTTGACTAGGAAATTCTTTTTTGCAGTAAATTCCTTCATCGTACATTTTTTATCCTGGAGAAACTATAAATTAAATTGAGGGGCTGCTTATGGCGGTTTTCGAAAGAGTGGTCGTTGCTGCATGCATGTGTTATTATTTGTATTTTCTGGAGTTTGAAATTCTGTGATATCAATCTTATTTTGGGTATCCCTGTGGGGCTTGTTAAAATACAACTAATTCTCAAAATATTCGAATAATTGAGAAAAAGTAATAAGAATAGAAATTATTTTCCATTTACTCATTTTTGGTACTTAGTAAATGCAATTAAATTTCTTATAAATTAAATCTGGAATGTTTAGATAACATTTTAACATTTAGAAAATATAAAATACAATAATTTAGGCATACAATAGCTTTCTGAAACACATCAAAGTATTAGAATAAAATTTAGATTGGTTCAAAATATCAGAATATTTTATTTTACGCAAAAGTATTACTTTATGAATATGAAGTAAATGATAGTTAATATTTTGTAGCATCCCCTTTAGTGTACAATCGATCTTGCACACTATATACGAGGTGTTTACAAAATTTCTAACAATATTAGCACAAACAAACTTTATACGTGCCACTAACTCAGTTTTACTTGAAGGAGGATTTTATTGGAGTTTTTTCTTCATTATACCCCATAAATTTTCGATGGGATTAATGTCTGGTGAGTCTGCTGGCCAAGGAAGTACCTTAATGTTGCGTTGGCGGAAGCAATTCTTAGTTGACACCAAGGTATGCGGTGAAGCTAAATCTTGTTGAACGATGAAATCATCTTCAAATAAAACATCTGATGATGGAATCATGTAATACTCAATTTTTTATATATCTGAGAGTTAACCATTTCGTAGACGATGCATCATAACTTTCCAGGTCCTTCTACGCTCATGCAAACCCAAACCAGGACACTAGCAGCAAATTTTATCGAACGTTTAAGGCATTTTTTATCAAATGATTCTTGCTTCATTCTCCAAACACGAATACTTTGATTACCATATGAAACAGAAAACATATTTTCATCACTAAATAATGATTTTTTCCTATCTTCTTCGCTCCATAAACGTCTTGATTTAGACTAATTCAATCTTATACGCTTTTGTTTTGCAGTCGTGAGAGAACGTTTTCGGTACATGAGATTTAAACTTAAATTTATGGAGATGTGTTAATGTTGTCGACGTAGAAACTTCAAACCCTCCTTCTTTTCATTTTTGGTGCAAGAATCGCACACTTTTAAAACGGGTTTTCTTAACTATACGCTTCTCTAGCAGATGTTTTTGGTTTTCGGCCACCATTTCGGCGATTATTTTGAAATTTTCCACTTTTTACTTTCTCTTTCCCTTAAGGTCGAGAAAGTATTGTTTTTGGGTCAAAGTTTCGAACGTGAGTTTTTGTTATATTTACATGTTCTGAGGTCCCCTGAATACGAAAATCGCGTTTTTAGTGAATGGTCTGTGTGTCTGTGTGTCTCTCTGCCTGTGTGCCTGTCTGTGTGTCTGTCTGTGTGTCTTTTACCAGCATATCTCAAGAACAAATAGTAGCAGAAAATCCAAACTCGGTGTTCTAAATGTGTATCATGTAGGTATGCTACAGTAAGCTTTTCGTTGAGATGAAGCAAATGGTTCGTGTACAGGGACACTCAATAGTATTCAAATGCATTACGTCTATGGGGGAAATTGCAGGCAAGTAGAGTTTAACAACTATAGACTACACTAAACCAAATGAAACGAATATATATTTTTTGTAATAGGGTTGTCAACTGGGAAAAAAATTGTGTATGTAGGAGCCTCGCCTACCCCCGGGGGGGGGGGGAGTTCCCCCTCGATGTGAGTAAATTTTCATGATTGGTACCTTTCAAAATAGCTCGCCAATACCATCAAAACGAATGGCTGACCATCGATCTGCGATAATTTTAAATAAATCGATATTTTTTTTTTTTACTTTTACCAAAAAAAAAAATATTAAATGTAACATTAAGAATAAATTCAACTTTTTTTTTTTTTTTTTTTTTTTTTTTTTTTTATTTAATGTTATACTACTTCTCTTCTCTAATATGGAAATCGTCTGCATTATCATAAAATATAATTTTTTTAAATAAAAATTTTAATATATTATTTTCGAAAAACATAATTATTTTTTAATAACCGAATTAAATTCTATATATATATATAAGTGCATTAATAAAACGGGGGGTTGAGGGGGGTGGCAGCCTCCTCACACAGAACTAATTATCATATAAGACTCTTCCAAATCCTAATTTGAAATGTTTAACAGAGATTTACATAACAGTACTAGTTTTTTTTCCTCTTAATCTGCAACCTGTATTTATAGTATTAAATTTCACGGTAAGAGAAAGTCCTGTGCGTGACACACCAGATTATTTGATATTGTGTAAGTATTTTACTAACGCTTGATTGCAAACATTGTATATAATTCGCTATATAACATTGAATCCTGCAATAACATTTTACCGTGCCGATACAAATCAACGATACAAAGTTTAACAGATTCAGGAATATCACTCTCACGACCCATTTTAAGACGAAAAAGCAAACGAACTGCAAAAAGCGGTGTTGCCAGATAGGAATTTCATCTTTTCCCCAGAACACAGTTGACTTTGCCCCAAAATGGCTCAATTTTCAGAATTTCTCCCTAAATTCGATTTTGAATTTTTTTAAAAAAATTAATTAGCGTGTATGATGTTTTAAGGTGTTAAACTTATGTGACATTTATATAGACTATACATAAACTCATGACATATTTTAACATGCAATATTTGCAAATTTTTAAATATATAACTGAAATTTAGGAACGGGTAAACGTTCCATCCCGGCAAGAAAAGTGACCACTAAAAAATGCAGTATTTAAAAAAAAAAAAAAAAAAAAAAAAAAAAAAATGAAGTATGATATGAAACATGACACAACTGCCTGCAGATTGGGAACTCAGAGCTGCGAAATAGGAATGTGACGCTTTTTATACACATTGGGACACTTCGTACACGTTTTTCATTGCCATAACCGCAAAATTGTTATTATTTGACTTGTGCTAATTTTCTTACCGGAATGTTCCAACCAAAGTCAGAAAAAAAGCCCCCTCTCCCCCCCCCTCCACGTAATTTCGCCGTAATTTGTCGTTGAAACATTCGGCTGGTACCAATCGATTTGTAATAACGTCTAGTTTATAATCGTATAGTTAGATATTGCTTAGGGGGTCGTCTACATATTAAAACCGGCATCAAATTTATTTTTTTAATGGTAACCCTTGTTTTTTTATCATTTATTTAAATTCTTTGCATCAAATCATCGCGGAAAATTGTAAAGTTTATATATTTTGCACAGTTTTTCATAGAGTACAAAGCTGTCAATGTATGGGGATGCTAATTTTAAATGAATGTGACAAACATTAATTCATATCTTCCCAAAAGATTATTATATTCAAATTATGTCTTTTTTATGCATTAGAATGAAGTAACCCAAGCATATTCCATGCATATTTTAATAAAAAAAAAATTTTGAATTATGAAAATGTTTAATAAATTCATATTTGGAAAAATTATGACCTAATCTTTGCACGAATAGAATGGGCATCATCAAATATATGGGTTTCCAAATTTACAGCTTGTTCCTAACATTAGTTTTTGAGTTACAGTGATATTTCATTTTTTACTGTTGTTAGGGGACCGTCATTTGTTATTATTTGTATCCTCTGTGAGTAAAAATACCTATCTATTTTGACGAAAACTATTTTAATTTACCTTCATGTTATTCTAATTGTTTCCTAAGCAACATTTCGATGTTTATTATACAATTTTTTTTTTTTTTTTTTTTTTTTTTTTTTTTTTTTAATTATAGCAATGCAGGCGAGAGATTGTGAAAGAATTAAATAAAAAAAACGAATTATCGTCTCTATATCGCGGAAACAATATTAAAAAAACTAGTTTACATATTCGTTTTTGACTCTATATATGACGCTGGTATGCATAAATATCAATGGCATTCACTACATCGAATGCTGAAGCCACAATTTAAATGAATTAATTGAAAATATGCAAAATAATTTTGTTTAATAATGTAAAGTTTTAGAAAATTGTGTAAAGGCGTAATTTACGTTGCAAAAAGGAATATACCCGATCCTCAAATGTTAAGTCATTGTTCTTAAATATTACATAACTTTTCCTAGTTTCTCACTGCTAAAATACTATTTTAACCGTGCTTCCTCTTTTTTTTTTTGTACTTGAATGCTATTGGGTTTGTGCACCTGAAGTTAAATGTCATGATTTAGGAAACGCGGTAAGACGAGGGTTATTGTTTGAAAGAGCAATACGCAGTGAACAATACTTCTTTCTTTCTTTTTTTAAATTAATATAATTAATATTTATTAATTTTTATAATATTTTTTAAAACGAATTTTCTGTTTTAATCTTGTTGTGACATTTTCGCATTCGTTTACTGTACCGTTTGTAAGCTAATGCCATTTTAAATTTTATCGCATGACGTAACATAATAAAATATTAAATTTTTCTTTTTCTTTTTTTTTTTTTAAATACTGAATAAAATAGTGGTATTTTTTTATTCAAAGAACTACGTGAAAAATGTTTGAGCGGGAAATCGAACCCAGGTTCTCCGCTTAACGTGCAGTTGCTCTACCACGGAGCTATCTTGGCTGATACCCACCTCGGCATTTCTCACATAAAATCCGTTGGCAAGGTCATCGTGTCTGCAAACGCAGATGTAATAGGTGAGAATATTACTTGTGGTACGACTTCAATGGACCGCCAAATTTCACTTTAGAATTTTTTTTTTATTACTTCATGAACCATGGAAATTTATTTTAGATAAAGTGAAGTATATGGATGATTTTTTATATTAACTATGTGAAAAATGCCAGAGCTGGGAATGGACCCAGGACTCTCCGCATAATTGTTATGAATTTTCATGGTTGATGAATTAATAAATAAAATTTTTTAAAGTGGAATTTACTGGTCTATTCGACATGTGCCACGAGTAATATTCTCACCTATTACATCTGCGTTTGCAGACAGGGTGAGCTTGTCATTCATGTTATGTGAGAATTGTCGAACTGCTTATCAGCCAAGGGCAGCTCAGTAGTAGAGCAACCGCACGTTAAAAATAGACCGCGGGTTCGATTCCCGTCTCTGACATATTTAACATATTTGGTACAAAAAATCAACCTTACACTCCAATTTATATGAAATAAATTTTATGCTTGATAAATTAATAAATAAAAAATTTCTAAAGTGAAATTTCATGGTCTATTGGAGTTGCACCACGTGTAATATTCTCACCTATTACATCTGCGTTTGCAGACTCGGTCAACTTGCCAACGGTTATAATGCGAGAGATGATGAGTCGGCTATCCTCCAGGGTAGCTCAATGGTAGAGCAACCGCACGTTAAACGGAGAGCCCGGGTTCGATTCCTGGCTTTGACTTTTTTCCCATAGTTGGTATCAAAATCAACTTTACACTCCACTTTATCTAAAATAAATAAAAAAATTGATGTTCTGTTTCATTATATATAAAAACTTAAAACACAAAGCAACTAATTTGAAACATTATAAGTTTAAAACTATTAACTGCGAAATTTTATTCAATTTTTATTACTGAATTAAAATTTAAACTGGTTATGTCAAATTGCTATCAAAAAATATGTTTTCAAACTGTATCAGATGTTAAAATTTCTGAAGTAAAAAATTTCATGCGGTAACAGGAAAAACTATTTTCTTCAATGATCTAGATGTTTTATAGAAAAATGAATTAACAGGAATTCAGCTAAACATTAACAGAAATTCTGCTGCTTGAATGTAAAGATTGTAAAACACAGTTCCTGTCTTTTATTTTTCACTTCTGGTTACTAATTGCTCTGATGTCAAACATTTTGCATATTTTAAAAATGACAATTTTAGCGTATACATAAGCTATACAGTTGCAATTTTATATGTGTTGCAACTTAGACAATTTTTTTTTCGAAAAAGCATCAAATTCTGAAGCCTGAAAAAAAGTTTGCATATACTTTATTGTAGACTATTCACACCTTCTGAATTTACTTTTCCCCCTAATTTATCCAGCAATATATATATATATGTATATATTCAATTATAATTCTGTATCTAAATCTACCTCTTTTACTGACACTGTAACATGTAAATGCAGTGATCCTTCTTTCTCAAAATTTATTGACAGGGACCATGGACACATTATCACTGGTAATCTCAATATTATTGATAATTATAAATTAAAAAAATTCATGGAATTTGGCACCAAATTTAGACTTCCAGTTAAAACTAGCATTCCACAAATTTTTCAACAGTTTTCTTATGACCTAGATTTATTTATTTATAAAATATCTATTACTCATAATGAACCTATTGTCTACTTCACTCAATGGAAAGTTTTAGTGTTACAAAAAATTAAAAATGCATTATTTATAATTCTTCAAATCTTGTATTATTTAAAAAATCTGTACTTCTTAACTCTATCAAATCACTACAGGATGACTTTGTGATCACTTATGTTGACAAATCACCTAATAATTATGCCATTATTTGTAAATCCTACTATCTCTCTATTTTAAACTCTTCAGTCACTAATAGTAACAGCTTCAGTTTAACAAATAATAGCCTTATTATTAATAACCGAAAAATACATAATTACTATAAACTACTTCAACTTCCCTTCAATAAATTTAATTATTAATATATATAATGACCCTCATCTGTCATGAACAAATCCGGTTAGTACCGCTTCAGAACAATAACTATTGGCAGCCATTTTTTTTCCCGTTTGTTTAATTCAACTTGGAAAACATGCATATCATTTTCATACATGTTTTGTATCGCACATATTCTTATTTATTTCCTATAAACCCTTGAAAAACTATTCAATTGTAATGTTTAAATGTCTAAATTAAATATAACGGATCACTGGCTATTATAAACATGGACCTATAAATAGAATTATGTAACTTCATGATTATAAACAATGCAATACCAAATAAAAACAAACCAAAACTGTTGTTATTCAGAAAATACAAATTCCAAATGGACACCTTTTTAATTACGAATGAACGACTCTTTGACTGTTTCATTAAAAAAACGCTTAAAATATTTCTAAAACATATTAAAGCCTTAAAAATCTTAAAATATTTGTAAAAACGCATTAAAGCCTTTAAATATTTTTATCAAACTTCATTGTTTGTTTACATTGTAAGGTATGATTGGCGTCGAGTTTAGTACGTAAATGCCGCCAGTTGATTTTAGTTTTGAAATTAGTGTAAAATGATAGTTGGGATAGAATGTTTGTTTGGTTGGCAAGTAAAAGTCACCAGTTGAAATGAGTATTGAAAGTAGAGTAGTCTAAGGTGATAATGTCGAGTCAAGGTAAAGTGTTCGGTTGAGAATGAGAAAGTCGCTAGCTGGATCCTGGATATTTTGGCGATGTTGTGGGTGAGATAGCTGGTTAGAGGAATCGAGTAGAAGTGAATTTGGGTTAGCATGGAGTGTCTGTAGTTATTGGATTGTTAGTTAGAAAATTTGAAAACAGGATCTACGATAGTCTTAAAAAAGAGTATTTTGGTAAAATGAAGTGAATCGTTTATTCTTATTATGAGGACTTTAAATACGCAAGCGAAGTGATGACGTCACTTGCCGTTCGTGGATACAAGAAAAATATTTCCTATGTTAAACGCCCAATGGATTTTTCGTAAAAAATTATTAAAAATCGAGGGAAATTATTTCCCGATTTTAATCCCCATATTTAGGTTTATATATGTATTAGTTATCATGTGAATGCGTTAGATTAAGTTGTTTTTGTTCTAAAATTGATAAAATTTGAATTTTAAATTTCAAAACTCTAGTTAAAAAAAAACTTCCATATTCCATTGAAAACATAAACTTTTCATTTCAAAGGATGATATTTACACAATAAATATCCAACTAATATACTAATTAAAAGGAAAACGATAAATATTCTATCATAATTTGAAGTGAAATTTGTTTTCAAATGTCTAAATAAAGTATCTGATATAAGATACTAATATGTTGCAGCGGAATAGATTTGATATCGGTCATCCTTGTCAGAAAAAAAAAAAATATGTATCGCCAAATTATCTGGCGAATATAATTTAATTCCTTTCAAAAATCAGATCCTGTGTAAAAACTTATATTAAGAGTGTAATTAATAATATGAAACAATATTTCCCACAATAGATATTACGAAAATATACATCTGGCATGTATATTTTCGTAGTACGTTTTTGATCGCCAAATACAAAAACGCCAAGGACAACAGAGTTTTGAAATTTAAAATTAAAATTTTGTCAATTCGACAGCAAAATAACTCAATCTAACACATGCACATGATAACTAATACATATATATACCCAAATATGGGGATTAAAATCGGGAATTAATTTTCCTCGATTTTTAATAATATTTTACAATAAATCCAATGGGCGAATAACATAGGAAATCATTTTCTTGCATCCACGGACGGTCAGTGACGTCACACTTCGCTTGCGTATAGAGCACTTAATGGAACACTGGGATGTGTTGTTGCTGTTGTGTTGTCGGGCCTATATTTTTTGTCAACCAGAAGTTTTTTTATTGTCATTCATATTTATTGATCGGGTAGAATTTTTTTTTTATTTCAGAACGAAAATTATAAAATATCGAAACATATTTGATTTATAAACAAAAATTGAAAATACATTTAAATGATCACGTGGTAACCATCATGATCTAAACATTGTTTTCAAGATTTATCGTTCACATTCCGTCATTTTTGACGGGGTTATATACTAGTCATTATATAGTTCTCATACCTAAGTTTCACAAATCTCCAATTAAATTTCGCACTGTCACTGTTGGATGTAACACTTATAACAACAATGCTAATAAAGCTCTACAGGATATTCTAAAACAAGTTTTCAATTGTACTTGCAAAGTTGATAATTTACACTGTCTTAAAAATAGCTTTCAATTAATTCAATACATCAAATCGCTCGATTCAACAGACAATATTATGACTTTTGACTTTCAATATCTTTTCAATAATATTGAGTTATCAGATCTTAGTAATATCATTTATAGTCTTTTTCAAGAATATAAAGCTCAAATTAATCTTCCTCACAATTTTAAAGCAGAAAAATTTAAAACACTTCTTAACTTTGTTATCCATAATAATTATATCTTCCACAACAACGATATCTATTTGCAACAATTAGGCATCCCACAAGGAGGTTGTAGCTCCAGTATTTTGGCAGATCTCTATCTTTATTATTATGAAAAGCAAATTTGCAATGATGATGTTCGATTTTATCGTTACATCGATGATATTATTGTATTTTATCTCAACAAGCACTCGCAAAATCACTTTTCCTTCAATTATCCACCTATCTTAAAGCTAACTCAAAATACTCTAACTAATCAATCAATTAACTTTTTAGAATTAACTTTAAAAATAATCATCGATGGTAATAAAATTTACACAGATATCTATAACAAACGGCAATATTTTATTTTTAAAGTAAACTTATTTACACGTTTTAATTCATGTCTGCATCTTTCGGTATTTAGAAACATCATCATTAACCATTTATTTCGAATTAATAATTTATGCTCTGCGAAGTTTAAAAACAAGAATATTAATAAACTGATCACAGCCACTGCTAAAATGGGTTTTCCTAAAAACTTTGTATTTTCTATTTTATATCCTTAACCATGTCTCTGTCAGTACAAAAAAATAAAAAACTGTGTACACTTTTGTGTATATCAACAAAAAAATTATAAAATAATAAAAGACAATATAAAAGGTGGCGGTTGGGTGGGCAGATGTTTGATTACGGGGGTGGGGTGGTGTTGTAAAGCTGGATGGTTGGGTGGGTTTGTGAAATTAAATTTAAACAAAAGTTACATTTACTTTGTATTACTATGCAAACTTTCTTTTCCAATAAAAATTTAGTTTCTTCCTTTTTGAGTTGTCAACTATATTTAAAATTCTAATTATACATATGGTTCCTGTTCTGGTCGTGGCAGGCTGGGCGAGTGTTGCCAGCGTGAAACTAGTTTAACCCCACAGGCAAGTCACAAGTCTTGCCGCTTGCCTCCTTCCTTCCTATCTTGTGTTTCTTACGTTATTTTTTCATTAATTTTGATAAGTTTATGGTTTTAAGTTAAGATTTGTTGTGTTACTTTATTGATTCGTTTCTTTTGCAGGCTGTTAATTAATAGATCTGGTTTCTTTACATTAGTATATTTCATCCACTGATAAAATGTTTTTAATCTTATTGGTCATTGGTGTTTCAGTGATCTTGTATCTGTTGCTTGGCTTCTACTATGGTTAATAGATCATCTTTATTATGTATAGATGTATATATATATATATATATATATGTATAATCGTCAAAAGTAAAGCAACTTATGTATGCCTCAAATATGTACAGGTTCTAGGAACAAAAACATTTGCAATCATTTTTTTTTCTTTTACTTTCTTCTAAATTTAATAGAAGAATGTATGGGATTCGTAAAAATTTTCGACCTCGGGTTTTTCATGATTTTACACGTTTTGAGAGCTGTAGAACACGAATTGACGATTTTGATTTTTGAAAATCTCTGTGTGAATGGTCTGTATGTGTGGAACAAAATTTTGTGACAACTGTATCTCAGGAACTGCTGCACAGAATTTTGTACAAATTGGCATGTAGTTACACCTTGACATGAATTAGTGTGTATCTAAAATTCTCTTACAGGTTGCGTTGCCATCCCGGTTTTTCCAATTTTTTAACATGCTGGTATAGGGCAAAATTTTGTATAAATGTGCATAAAGAGAATAATTCTTAGTAATCATTATGGAATTTACATGAATCATACATAATAGAGACAGTCAACTGGGAAAAATTTTTTTATATGTAGGAGCATCACCTCCCCCCTAAGGGGGAAGTCCCCCCTCGAGGGGATACAATTTTCATGATGGGTATCTTTCAAAAGAGCTCGCCAATACCTTTAAAATGAATGGCTGAACCATCGATCTGTGATAATTTAAAATAAAGTTATCAATGTTTTTTTTTATTCAATATTCAGAATAAAATGAACTTTTTTTGCATATTTAGTGTTATATTACTTCTCCAATATGGAAATCGTACTGAAGATAATTTTACTGAATAAATATTTTAATAAATTATTCTTACTGTGTGAATTTGCATAGGAAAATATAGAAGAAAGTTATATGTGGTAGTCACAACATTCTAGTTTTTCAAGTGACTTTGCCATTTTCAATAACGCTGTTATATTCAACCTTTTGCTGTTGGTGTTTCTCATCACTTAAAATAAGTGAAAAGGGAATTTACCATGACAATATAATTTTACTAATAATACGCAATATTGCAGCTTTCCACTGTTATAGAACTATTCTAACTATTGCAGGTTTAATTGAAAAAATATTTTCCACTTTAATATTTTTTCGATAGTGTTATGTATCACAATTGCTTTTACAAGTAAAGGTAATTCAGTCAGGCAAACTTTTTCAAAAAATTATATTCTGTCATTTCAAGTAATAATTACTTTTATATGCGCAAATTTGTGAATGACCGTTCTTTTAATCTATGCATCTGGAACACCAGTAATTATTAAGAGAATTTAACTTGATTTGTACAACTTGTTAATTTGCCAAGAAAAGGAAACAAGACTAATTAAACTACTTATCGAGACGTACGCAAAAATAGATAATTTTGCATTTTCTGTTTGCAAAGTCGTGAATGTCACACGCTCATTAATAATAACATATTATGGTACACTTATTTCTTATGGATTGCTGCTACTTCAAATAAAATAATTTTTAAAGAAGAATGTTTTGTACTGATAATGAATGTTGAATTCATATTTTATAAGAACTAAAATTTGGCCTCGTCTGATTTTTTATCTTAAAGCATGGCATTTAAATGGCTTCTGTTTATCAATATGCATGTGAATAAACAACAATAAAATGTTTTAAATAACTTGAATGTTTCTTGAATATCTTCAATCTAAATACTTTCATTGTGTAGAACACTGTATGAAACACTAGCGATTTAAAATAGAATAAAATATTGAAAGTGGACCATTCTTCAGTAAGAAAATCTGATATCTAAAAATTAATAGTATTCTAAATCTTTTGATCTAATTAGTATTTTTTTCATTCCGCATACTATATGTACTTCATATTCAAAACCTTTTATATTTTATTATTCATTGGAGTTTCAGGTTCATATTTTCTTTTACAACTATTAATATATAATGATCCATTCTGCTGCCTTTGAACATGTATTATATAATAGTAGAGGAATTTCTAAAGAGCGGTTATTCAAACGATCGATTATCTAAAATACTGCAAAGAATTTTTTAAATTTCAAACTTAAAAAAAAAAAAAAAGAAGAAGAAGAAGAAGAACTGTTTAAATATATTTCAATTAAGACTGAGATTTTTAAAATATTGAAAAATAAAATTGTTCGTTTTATCTTTAAAAGTAGTTTAAAATGCACAGGTTGAAAATGGTATGTTTTACATTTTACCTAACTGTTAAACTCAAATGACAAGAAAAATTCAATGACAAGAAAAAAAAATACACAATTTTTAAAACCTATTTTCAATATATTCGAATAAAATTTCAAGACAATATCACAGAAAAATCGCTATTTCAATCATTGGGTTTCTTTTGCAGACTGAAGTCAATGTCAATAATTTGATCTAATACACTCCTGCTCAAAAGTTTAGAAAGATTTGGAAACGATCAGTTTTTTTTTTTTTAATTAAAAACTTATGTCTCCATGAAATGTTGTCAAACATTGGGTATTTAAAGAACTGGGTCTTCCTCGTGTTTTTCAGTAAAGATTGGTTTAAGACAACAATTTGGGGGCCGGTAACAAATTGAGCAAAAATTACTAATGTTTGTGATCACCCTGTATTGTTATGTGAACGAAATGAACTGTAACTTTAGGATATGTTAAAATAGACCCAGTTCAATTTATGGCTGAATTTGTGTGACGGTAGCATGTCAAATAACGGAGATATAAGTATATATTTTAAAACTCAAAAAAAAAAAAAAAAAAAAAAAAAAATCAGCATTTTTTTTAATTATAATATACAGAGTTTTTAACGAAAATTATTCCCACTTTCACATAAGGTGGAAAAACACTTTTAAAACAACATACTGCAATCAGCATACAAATATCTTAAATATCTCATGAATTATGAACATTTGTATGAAAAACATTTTTACTGTGCATGTTCGAAAGATAGAACACTTTTTATTGCATGGGTTGAAAGCTAAGTCAGTGTTGCCAGACTTGGGGACTTTTTTATTCAACTACCACCAATAATTTTGAAAAGTAAAATTTGACATACGTAATGGACGATTAGTCTTCGATGTGATTAGGCAATTGTTGCAATAAAAATTTGATGGTGGATGTTGAATAAAAAAGTCCCCATATCTGGCAACACTGAGCTAAGTGTAACGGGCAAATTTTATCAAAAGTGTATTTGAATAGAATAAACATTAAGCAAATTGTAAGAAAAAGAACGAGCTAGATTTTAGATATTTTCGAAGAGTTGAAATTTCTTAAGGAGTTTTTCACAGGCTGCGTAATTAATTTGAAGATCCAATTATTTCAACCACGCTCCAAATGTACATTTTGTGAAAAACTCCTTATACGCTTGTAACTCTAACATATGTTTGTTTATTTACTATGATTTGTTAGATCATAAGTGGTTTTTCCCAAAAAACAAAATTTGGAAAGTGGTTGAAATAATTTTATCTTCAAATTAATTACGTGGCATGTAAAAAACTCCTTAAGAAATTTCAACTTTCGGAAAATATCTAAAATCTAGCTTGTTCTTTTTCGTACAGTTCGCTTAATTTTTATTCTATGCACTTTTGATAAAATTTGCCCAATAATTCTAGCTTTCAACGTATGCAATAAAAAATATTTTATCTTTCGCCCATGCGCAGTGAAAACGTTTTTCATAAAAAATGTTCATATTTAATGAGATATTTAAGGTATTTGTATTCCGATTGCAGCATATTATTTTAAAAGTGTTTTTCAAATTTATCTGAAAGTGGGAATAATTTTCGTTAAAAACTCTATGTATTATAAATAAAAAACATGTTGATTATTTTGGAGTTTTAAAATAAATGATTACATCTCCGTTATTTAACATGCTATCATCACACAAACTCACCCACAAATTGAACTGGGTTTATATTAGCATATCCTAAAGTTACAGTTCATTTCGTACACTTAACGACACAGGGACAATCATTATTAATATTTTTACAATTTGTTATCGCCATCCTAATATTTGCCTTAAATCAATATTCACTGAAGATCTAGTTCTTTAAATACCCATTGGTTAAAAAAATTTCATTGAGAGGTAAGTTTTTAATTTGAAAAAATCTGATTGTTTGCAAATCTTGCCAAACTTTTAGGCAAGATTGTACTATAAGGACAATTTACAGATTAAGGAGTAAAATATGGAATTCCCTATATTAATACACTTTAAATACAGCTCAAAATAATTTTAGAAACATTGTATCTCACAAGTATTTCTAGTGAAGTAACTGCTCCCTCAAACCTGAGTTAGAATATAATACATACATTCAAAATTAATTTAATAAATAAAAATAAAAATAGGGCCGTTTTAAATTTAAAAGTTTATTCCAAATTATTCAAACACTTTCCCTCTCACAATTTTGGGAAATTAGGTTGTCTTTGTTAAAATATTCAAATGACATTTTTAGTCGATCTCTAAACAAACAAATTTGAATTTCCTAAAACTATTTTATTTTTAATTATAGTAATAATAGAAAACAACTTAGATCCTTCACTAAAAACGTGTTTTTTTTTTTTTTTTTTTTTTTTTTTTTGTACTAAAGGAACCTTAAAATGTGTAATTATACCAAAGAGTTGGCTTTCAAAATTGCACTTTAAACAATACTTTGCCTAACATATGGGAATGTGAAAGCAATGGTCATTCTTAGGCAGTTTTGAGAAAAGTGCTTAGTAAACTGGGTAAAATTTAGTAAAGCACAATTTTGCGTGTAATAATTGTATGTTTACTTATAATTTTTAGTATATTCTAAAGATCTTAATCTGTATCTAGGAGAAATCCTCCCCCCCCCCCCCCGACACACACACGTAATGTATTTGAATTTTCTTGAATGCTCCTGTACACAACCATTAGTCTGATTTAAAAAAAAAAAAATCGCTGATACACACTGTAACAGCAGAATGTGATGGCATATATATTGCGAGCACGTTCTGCTGTTAAATAAGGCTATTTACAGCGGAAACTTCTGTAAAGCGAGGCTCTTTTACAGTTTTTTCTGCTGTAAATTACTTCTTTCTAACAACAGAATGCGCTGGCACACATATTGCCAGTATATTCTGCTGTAAATTACTTCCTTCTAACAACAGAATGTGCTGGCACACATATTGCCAGTATATTCTGCTGTAAAAACTACCGTTATTTTTTACAGTACATACAGCTACCGCCAAATCTTATATTAGACGAGAAGTAGCTAACTTTAAACTATAGACTTTCACCAGCTTTAGTTACTTTATCTTGTCTAATTTGACCTTATATTCCTTTTGGTGTATTTATTATTATTTTTATTATTATTTTTATTATCAGTTTTTTTCGTTTCAATACAATATTTTTTATGGATGTTAGAGCTTTTTTTATTCCCTTTTTTTATCGTCTAAAGTGCAGTGGTTTATAAAGAATTGTTTATAATGAAACTAAGCATTTTGACATACAACAGTACTTATAAAATCTGCATGCATTCTTGAAATTTTAATTGTAATTGCATATTTTTAAGAAAAATCACTAAATTAAGATACCATTAACTATACCGTTAAAAGAAATGAACAAAATTTCAATATTATAATCAAAACTTTTTTCTGAATGAAATATTTTTATATTATTTCACACTGAAAATATCAATTTTATGAATCAATAGCTGAAGCATCAATAAATTTAATCAGAAGGCAATATGCATTTTTTTTTTTTTTTTTTTACAATATTACGGAAAACTAAACGGTAAATTATATAAATATTAATTAAATTACATTTGATCGTATGTTTCGTTCTACAATACAGATATTTTAATCATATGGAGAAATGAGTGTATAAATTAAAGAACGTGCAATAAATCCCAAGCACTTTGGTATACTATTTTCTATAGGTTCACGGAAAAGAGAAGCCTCATAACTAGGAGAAAAGTCGCCTGTGCGTGACTGACGTCACAGCGACTTCACTAAAAAGTAGGGGGCTGTTTGCAGGATGTTTAGAAGCGGATGATTCACGTCATTCCCTTTTATAAAATTAAGGATGTACAACTTAGATAGAACGTTCAAAAATTGATTACCTTAATGCAAATATATGCCATGAAAAAACATAACATCAAAACAGTAAAATTATTAGCAAATAATTCATTCTGTATGTAAAAAAAAATTCTGAAAGTTCATTTTTTATCATTTCATACAATGTTATTATTCGTTACGTATAATGTCCCCTGAGATGTAATTAATAGAGAAAAAGTAAATGAAGTCACCAGATTATGTAATGTTGCGCGCTTAGCAACTTAATGTGATAAATGCATTTTATATGGAAAAAAAAATAATGAATGGTTAAGCCTTATTGTATCCGTTCTTGCTCTATAATTTGTTTGATTGTTACTTTTATTTCAAATGCATATCAAGTTTATCGTAAAATCAAGGCTCCTACTATAGGAATTATACAATTATTCGGCTTTGTTGTGTCAGTCATTTCTTTAAGCCTAATACACTTGACGCTATTTCTTAAAACTAACGGCTTACATCAGATCCAAAAAGATTATTTAAAAAAAACATAAAAACGAATATAGTCTAAAATGCTATTCTTTTTAATCTACTGGAAGTACTGAACGTAATTACGTTTTTATTTTTTCTTGTGGTTATTTATTTGCTAATGAAATCAATGTAGAGCGTTGATTATTAATGTGCTTCAAAGAGGCTATCGTTTCATACGCTTACATTTTTAAGGAAATTATTTTGAATTTTTCCATTACGTTGCTTCCTGTAAGTATTTGTCTGTGGCATTCTACTACCTAAAAAAACATTAAGGAATACATGGGAAGGAGAGATTGTGCCTAATTATAAATTGTGCCTAATTATACCCTATTATTGTGCCAATTAAATTGGTAACAATAATAATTACACTTAAAGGGTATTTTTGTAAGGTTATTTAAACAATTGTTTTTTGTATTAGGAGTTTCTATTTTAATTTAATAATTAAAGAAAACAGAAAAATAAATAAGTAAATAAATAAATAATTGTATTTAAAAAAAAAAAAAAAAAAAAAAAGATATGGGAAACAAACAACACCAGGTAATAAAGATAACATTTAAATACTAGATAATACGTTTAACTTAAAAATTATTACAGTTCGTTTTCAATTTGAATGGTTTCTTATTTGCTGATTTAATCTGTCATTGTCTACAATCATTGCACATATTCTTGTAAATAGTGCATCTTTTGTGCAAACACCTGCCCCAAGTAACAAGTAAAAACAAGTAAAGCAGAAAGCGTTTTATTTAAAAATATTTTGTTGCATTAACATTCTATAGAAATTCCCGGGAGGAGTTATGAAAATTCAAGCAATCATTTTTGAAAACGAAACAAATTTACCCCGTTTTATCTTAGAAGGTGAGGGTAATCAATATGCACATTCAAGTCGGAACTCCACTATTCATGTTATACAAATACCTGGAGTCTCAGTGAGCTCACTATTCGCCTTCCCGCCTAACTGCTCCGTGAGTAAACTCTGTTACCACCCAATCTCTCCTAATTTTACATTTTTATTTCATCTGATACATGACTAAAAAGTAATATAAACTGTACCCACTTTGGAAAACAAAATTTACTCATTTTTGCTTTATTTAATCCTTTAAATTATGCTTTATAATACTTCATAAATAACGAATAACAAAGATATCTTGATCTAACGTAAGTCCTTATTTCCTTTGCAATTCAATATTTGTTATACTCCTTCACACTACACCTGACTTAAATATAATTAGCACTGTATTCGCTTTTATATTAGAAATGTTCACTTTTACTCAATTTATGTACTTTATAAGTAATTTAATAATGAATTGTGTAATTTATATATCCTAAAGTTTCTCTCTTTTTTCAAACTTTATAAAAGTTATTATGTATCATGGAAATGTTTCGTAAAACAAGCGTGAAGCATGGTTTTTCTTTCTTCTTTAAACAGAAAAGAATCTAAATCTTGCATTTCTTAAAAAAAAAAAAAAAAAAAAAAAAAAAAAGAAAGAAAAAAAAAAAAAAGTTATAAATTCATATATGAAAAATGGCCGTATGGTCATTGTAGAAAGTATCCTGAAGATTATTAAAATTTTAAGAAAAAAAAAATAGAAATGAATTTCTTCGCGTGCTTAAAAGCGTTGCGTAATTTAGGAAATTGGTGTGTTTTTTTTTTTTTTTTTTTTTTTTTTTTACTGCATATTTCTTCATTTCATAAGAGACATTACGATATGAAATTAAAATAAAACACCAACTACATAATAATAATAATAATAATAATAACACATTGAATCGATTAATGTAAAATACTTTAAATACTCAACTGCATTAGCAAATTGAAATTCCATCGACATAAAGTCTTTTATTTACTAGTCCCACCCATCATTCTTTGATGGTGCTTAAAAAGTATTTTGTTAAAAAGAGGTTCATTTTCAGTTTTACACATTTTCCAATAGCTAACAAAACACTGATTCTTTGTGCACCCTCATCTTTTAAGAGATACATGGAAATGTAAAACGTTGTGTAGATAATTTATTACGTTACCTGCACAGGTTATAGGATTATCAACTAAAAGATATAAAAAATTAAATGTAATAAATAAAATTTTAAATTCTATCATTTATTTTTAACTTAATAAATCTTACTGTGAAATGTTCTTAGGTTATTTCCTATTTGGATAATGTCAATAATTTGTTTCAACTTCAGATATAGGGAATTAAACTGTTTTATTTCTGTTTTATTATATATGAAGACTTAAAACGTAATGCATCTCTTTTGGAACATAATAGTTTTCTAAAAATATAACAGTTGAATTTTACTAAATTTTTATTACTGAATGCTAAATGAAACATGATGCATGGAAAAAAAATAATATAATGCATCTTCTTTAGAATATTATCGTATCTTAAAATGTTGACAGAGGAATTTTGTTAAATTTTTATTGCTGAATGATAAATTAAACTCTCACACGTTGATTATACTTGGAATCGCTCTTAAAATAATATAATATCGAACTGTTTTAAACGCTATAATCTCTTCAGTGTAAATATTCCTACAGCAGAAACTTTTACATGAAATAAAGCAAAATCCGTTTTTCTTCGATGACATAAAACCTTACTAGGAAAAAAGAAAATGCTTTTTTCTTTAACAGGAATTCAACTGCTTGAACCTAAAGATTGTAAAACACGTTTTCTGTCTATTGTTTTTCATTTATGGTTTCTAATTGCTTTAATTTTCAGCATTTTACATATTAAAGATCAATCCAAAACAGCTGATTTCACAGTACACATAAGCTATGCAATTTCCGTTTTTATATGTGTTGCAACTTACGCAATTTTATTTTCAAAAAGGTATCAGATATTGAAGATTAAAAAGAGAATTACAAACTTTCAAATTGAATCATCAATATCAAACACATTGTTGAAAGCTATTGAGATCCTGAATCTATTATTTTTTATAATTTATCCATCTGTGTTTACATATTTAATCACTAAATATACAAAAACTTATATAAATCTCAATGACGTGCTGCTTACAGGAACGTACGCACATGCCATTATATTTTTTCAGATAAATTTACCCTTTTCAATAACGCTGTTATATTCAAACTTTTGCTGCTGGTGTTTTTCACAACTAAAAATAATCGAAAATAGAATAAAATGTCTCAATATAATTTTTAAAAGAAAACGAATTATCTCATCATTACACTGTTACAGGTCTATTCTCAATATTGCATCTTCAATTGAAAATGCATTTTCAACTATAACGTTTTTCTCGTTAGTGTTATATATGATTATTGCTTTTAATAACATGGGGAATCTAGTCAGAGGATCTTTTTCAAACAATAACCTTCTAATATTTCACGTTTCAATTACTTTTGTAAGTGCAATATTTTGCATGACTGTTCTAGTAATATATGCTTCTGAAACACCTGTTATTATTGAGAGAATTAAACTTAATTTGAGCAACTTGGAAGAAGAAATGTTGATTTGCTATGATAAAAATGAAGGACTAGCAAAAATATTTATTGAAATATACGCAAAAAGAGATATTTTTGCATTTTCTGCTTGCAATGTGGTTAAATTTAGACGTTCGTTAATAATTACATGCTATGGTACACTTATTTCTTACGGATTGTTGCTACTTCAAATAAAGTAGTTTTTATGGGACAACATTTTGTTGTAACATTGAATGTAAAATGCACATTGAAAAGAACTGAAATTTGGCCTCTTTTGCTTACGTATCGAAATGTATCGTATGTACAGGATAATTGTAATTACACTTGGCCTATTTAGCGCTCTATGTAGTTGTTACTAAAATGCATGTTAAATCTAAAATTTGTACATGGACAATTCAAAGGATGCACATACTGATTCTGAAAAAAAAAAAAAAAAAAAAAAAAAAAGAATTAATAAATAAATAATTCTATAGGGCCTTATATAAACAAGCTACGAGTTTCAATAGAAACATCTTTACTTATTACAGACATTTTTGTAATTTGTTAGATACTAAATAGCGGTGTAAAACATATTGCTTAATGTTGGTGCCCCCTCATTTATTTGTGTTCAACCGACGAACCGTGAGAGACCAATAGCTGATGGATGCTGATCGCTTGTCATCTGTCTAACATTGTCCTTTATCTCAGCCAAGTTTCGTAGAACCGTTCCAAGGTTACATTCCGTTAAAATAACAACCAGCATAACTCAAAGAATACTACACACGTTATCTGCTCCTATTAAACACATACTTTACACTAAACCCATTTACTTATACAAATCAGGTTCTTTTTTTTTCATTTGGAATGCCCCTGTTATAATTTTTTATAGTGGCATAATGTTTGAAGATGTGAAAATAACAGTTTTAAATGTTGTAATGTTTTAAAATATTAAAGTAGATTCCTAATATTTATTGCATATCATTTCAAGCTATTTGACTGTAATCCACAACCTAGCGGATTAGTTTTTCAAAATCATTCAGCTCATAATTTGACATGTCTATTTACAAAATTTCTACTCAATACACATTTTAATTACAGTTACAGAGTCATCTAAATAGGAGAAGTTTAATTACGATCACACTGTATGTTGCTTATGCTCTGCATTATAATGTGTATTAACGCCAATAACATTTTAATGTCTTGAATGATTTTATAAATACCTTCAATCTGATATTTTTATAAGATTGAACCCTAAATGAAACATTAAGAATTGAATATTAGTACAAAGTTTTGACTAGGGGTCATATTTCAGTCAGAAAGACTTGCACATAAAAATTAACAACACTCTAAAGCTTTAATATAATTTTTTTAATTCCGCATGCTATATACATTTAAAATTCAGTACTTTTTGTATTTTATCAGGCATACACACACACACGCTCAGACGCACACACATTGGCGTATGCAGTTTAAATTTTCCATCACAATCAATAATGCTACACACTCCATCTGCTCCTATTAAACACAGACCTTACACTAAACCCATTTACTTATACAAATCATGTTCTATCTTTTTTATTTGAAATGCCACTATTAACATTCTTTGTACTATCATAATGCTCCAAAATGTGAAAATAACAGTTTTAAATACCGTAATATAGTTTGAAAATGTTAAAATAGACTCCACATATTTATTATATATCATTTCAAGCTATTTGAATGTAATCTGCCAACTAGTGGAATTTTATTTTTAGAGTCTTTCAGCTCATGCTTTGAAATATATTCTGAAGAGGACAAGATTATTTGCGATCACCCTGTATGTGGCTTATGTTGTGTGGTGTGCATTGTGGCTTATGCATTATGTATTGTATTTTGAATAGATAAAACTATAAATGAAATACTAAGGATTTTAAATAGAACAAAAATTTTGAAAAAGGGTCATTCTTCAGTAAGAAAATTTTACACTTAAAAATTAATAACTTTAATTTTTTTTTAAAATTCCGCATACTAAATAATTTTTGAATCCAGCATATTTTGAATTTTATTATTCATTTTTATTTTCAGTTTTCTTTCATAATTAATAATATAAAAGGTCATACTGCTCTTTTTAAATATATTTTATATAACAAGAGAAATTTCTGAAGAACAATTATCCAATTAATCGATTATCTAAAATATTGTTCACAACATCTAAAACTTTATTTTATTTTTATTTTATTTTACATTACTTTAAAAAAGTAATAATGAAGAACAGTTTGGTCATATTTGAATTAATATTATGACATATTTTCAACTTTGGTAAAATTTTCTTTTTTTTTCTTTAAAGTCAGATTAAATGGCACAAGTTGAAAAGGGTACGTTTTAGTTATAACCGTTTACCTTTTACAATAAATTTATCAAAAAAAAAAAAAAAAAAGTTTAAATCAACTCACATGACCGAAAAAAAAATCTATTTTTTATTTTAACACTTCTCAGAAATTTCTATTAAGAATAAAAATTGAAGAAAATGTTACAGAATAATCTGGTGTGTCACTCACACGACTTTCTCTTACCCTGAAATTTAATACTATAAATACAGGCTGCAGATTAATAGGTAAAATAACGAGTACTACTATTTAAACCTATGTTAAACAATTCATATTAGGCTTCTGAAGAGTTCTATATGATAATTAGTTCTGTGTGAGGGGGGCTACCGCCCCCCTCAACCCCCCGTTTCATTAATGCACCTACATTTATATAGAATTTAATTCGGTTATTAAAAAATATTTCTCTTTTTAAAAAATAATTTATTAAAATTATTATTTAAAAAATATATCTTTTATGATAAGGCAGACGATTTCCATATTAGAGAAGCAGTATAACACCAAATATCCAAAAAAAGTCTATTTTATTCTCAATATTAAAAAAAAAAAAAAAAGTACGATTTTTTTTCAAAGTTTTTTTTTTTTTTTTGTTAAAAGTAAACAAAATCGATAACTTTGTTTTAAATTATCGCAGATCGATGGTTCAACCACTCGTTTTAAAGGTATTGGCGAGCTCTTTTGAAAGATACCCATCATGAAAATTTACTCCCCTCGAGGGGGGACTTCCCCCCGAGGGGGGAGGCGAGGCTCCTACATACACAAAAAAAATTTTCCCAGTTAACTGACTCTATTACAAGAAATATATATTTGTTTCATTTGGTTTAGTGCAGTCTATAGACGTTAAACTCCATTATCCTGCAATTTCCCCCATGGACGTAATGTATTAGAATTCTCTTGATTGTCCCTGTACACGAACCATTTGCTTGATCTTAACGAAAAGCTTACTGTAGCATCCCTATATGATACACATTTAGAATACCAAGTTTGAACTTTCTGCCATAATTTGTTTTTGAGATATGCTGATAACAGACAGACACACAGACACACACACACAGACACACACACAGACACTCAGACCATTTGCTAAAAACATGTTTTTCGTATTCAGGGGACCTCAAAACGTGTAAATATAACAAAATCTCGGGTTCGAAAATTTGACCCAAAAACAATACTTTCTCTACCTTAGGGTAAGAGAAAGTAAAAATAGCTATTTTACTCTTTGGGCTTCTTCCACAGGCTGAGAGTGATAACCAAAATAATCTGATGTGCCACTTTCACAAATTTCTCCTACTCTACATTTGAATACTATAAAAACAAATTTCAGATTAGGGATTAAATTTTTAAAATCTGTATATTAATAAACGTTAAACACAGTTGAAAACAGTTTTAGAAACATTTATGTGACAAATAATTCGTTGTGAGGGAACTACCGCTCCCCTCAAAGCTCAGTTCGAACATAGTACCTACATTAAAATTAGTAAGACTGTTTTATATTTAAAAAAACTTTTCAAGTAGGCGCAAAGTTAAATAAAAATTGATACCTTTATTCAATCCAAAAATCAAATTCTATTCAAACTACACATCTCACATTGTCACCTGCAAAACGCAGACGAAAAATACTTTGATTCAAGAAAACAAATTTTGTAAACTGCAAAATTTAGCAGAGCTGCTAGTATCTGGTGTCCTTGGTGAAAGAAAAATTCGCCAAATTATCTGGCAAACATATTTAATTTCTTTGAGAAATCGTGGTTATTTTACTAAAGTATATTAAGAGAGCCATCAATAATATGAAACAATACTTCGTACAATACATATTATGAAAATATGCATATTGCGTGTATATTTTTGCCTTACGTTTTGATCGCCAAATCCAAAAGCCTCCATGAATGATACTTATCAAAGTTATACCAAGTTTGCAAAGGAAACTCTGACTTCGTAGAAACATAAATACCGAATTGCGAAGGATGTTAACTGTTCTATATAGATGTTACAAATGGACCAATTGTATAGAATGATGAAACAATAAAGGAAACATGAAAAAGGATCAACAGCATTTGCAGCTACCGAGCTAAAAACAAATCTTTAAAAACGAATTAAATTTCATTTACTTTCGCGCCGACTTCAAAAGTTGTAATTAATTGTAGTGTTACAGGTTTTTTGGCGAAGGAATTATTTTATACTTTTAAGCGCAATTTACAGTTTCATTTCACATCTTTTTTTTTTTTTAAAGTCGTTTGAATAGTAGTTGCTGTTTGGAGTCGGTTCTATTTTTTTACAAAAATATTTTATTTAATTCAATTTTTATGCCTCTTCGATGTATTAAACTTAATTCCATTTTATATATATTTTTCATGAATAAAAAAATTTAATAGATGTTCCAAAAATATTTTTTTTAAATAAATAATTATTAAAGTAAAATAAAAGCTTCATAAATATATTTGTTTGAGGAAAAATTGAATTGTTTGGGGAAAAATTAAAAAAATTAATTTTTAAAATTAGTTATAAAAATGGCCATACATTATTTTAATCAATCATAAATTTTTGATCAATTAAGTAAACATTATTCATATTCAAGTACATTACGAAGAATATTTATGAATTGTATTTTTCTTTTAATGAAATTTAGTGTTGATCTTTCGTATGATTGTATATGTGTCAGTATAGCTTTTTGCCTATTGAATTCAGGAACAATGATTTATTGATTATCTTTATAATTATTATTTCTTCAATATTTTCTGAGAAAACATAAATATATATATATATATGTGTGTGTATATATTTAAATGTTAACACTTTGGAAACAATGAATTACTTTATTATGATATAATAATCGAATTTTATATGAATTAGAAACTAAATTGAAAAGCAGGATGTGGTAAAAGTTCAAAGAGAAAAGTAAAGTATAATGTCATCTCGTATAAATGAACACTTGTTTAATCATTATTAATTGTGTCATAACACATACTTTTATTTTTCAAATAATTGTATGATTGATAGTTGTTGAATTAAAAACATGTCTTTTTTTATCAGTGGTTTAATATAAAACTGAGCGTTTTTATATGCAGCATTGCATACATCACAAAATTTCTGCATTCTTGAGAATACATTTGCAATTGCATATATTTAAGAAAAAATCCTAAACTATGATATCTTTAAGAATTTTTAATTTTGTAAATCAATAATTTATGTATCAATAAATTTAATCATGAAGCGGTATGTAGTCTTATTATTATTATTTTTTTTTTTTAACAATATTACTGAAAAAAGGAGTTGGGGTAAAGCACTACAATAAAAATTATACTTACAGTTTGATTATACTTTTTACTCTACATTTCAAGTTTCGAAATCATATGGAGAAATGACAAACTCACTAAAATTCTCTAAATTTATTTCATGTATACCACCAAACATTAGAATTAAGCTTCAAGAGGAAGGTATTAATAAATACAAAGAAGCTGTTGATAGGGCACAAAAACTATTTGAAATTCATGTGACAGAGGATATAACAAAAAACACAGAAAACACAGACACAAACAGTAACATCATTTTGGAGAAAATCAATTTTTTGACTGAACAAGTTAACAGCTTATCATGTAAACAGGATAATAAAAAAGACTATCATGATAAGCAGAACCATCAATTACAAAACAAGAGAACAAAATATTCTCCAAAATTGCACAGATTTGCTGATAATCAAACACACTTTAAAAATAAAAGAACTTTCTTCCAAAATAGACAAAGTAGAAACAAATTAAATTCTAGAGTTTGCCAAATTTGTGAGAAATATGGACACACTGCTAAATATTGCTTCAGATGGAAGAGACAAAATTTAAGAAAACAAGATTATAGACACTACTCACACCAACAAAATTCTGAAGCAAATTTTCGAGACAATACAAAGTTTAAAGAGGATAGGAATTTAAACTGATAGAGAGATTTTTTCCTACTGGTGAGAATATTTCTCAATCTCTACAATCACCAGTATTTTCTACGCTAAATAATGATATACCAAAATTAACAAATCGTAGGCTAGTTAATTCTGTTGCTTCTCAAACAAATTCTATCATTACGATTTCAAACAATGTAGCTATTCAAACAGAAATGGAGCAAAGAAGTAAATATATTTGTAATGTATATCAAAATGCTTCTTCTTTACCACTTATTAATGCAGTGATGGCTCAATCAAAAGTAAATTTTTTAATTGACACAGGCAGTTCGTTAAGTCTACTTTCACAAAAATTGTTTAATCAAATCAAAACATCTTTGAAATATAAAAGAGAAGGTTCTAATATTACAATTAAGACTGTCAATTCTGAGGTTAATTTTTCATCATGTATAAGTGCATCTTTTAAAATTGAACAAAAGAATTTTCACCATACATTTTATATTGTTGATATCCCTTCATCCTCGTCCTTCCAAGGAATTCTTGGAATTGATTTCATTAAACATAATAACATCCAAATTGATTTTGCTAATGACTTACTAAAAATAAATGATACATCAATTCCATTTTACTCTTGTAATGAAGAGGATGATGGTACTTGTAATCACAATCATACTGACCGTACACATAAAAAAAATTGCATTCCTGCATATTTGCATTCTAAATGTATTCTCAACCCATATAAAACAAAAGCAATTAAGGTATTCACCAAATTAAAACCTGATCCTACTGAATATATGTTTGAGGGAAATGAAGATAAACAGATAAATTTTTACGATTCTCTTATATCATTCAAGGACTTCCAAAAAAGTTACAATAGGAAAAATCATATAAAAGAAATTTATAATTTCCACATTTATGTATCAAATAATTCTGAAAAGAGTGTTCACCTTAATAAAAATATGAATATAGGTAAAATTGCTTTGGTTCAACAAATCAAAAATTTTGATGTAAGTGAAATTATTTTGAATGATGGCAATGACACAGTATCTAAAAACAAAACTGAACACTCTGTTAATTTAATTCAACCATCAGAACAAATTTTAAACAAAAGAAAATCAGATTTAACTCATTCTGACTTCAAACTTGATCACTTATGTAAAGAAGAAAAAGAGCAGTTGCAAAAATTACTATTCGAAAATTTTGCTGTTTTTTCAAAATCTTTAGCAACCTTAGGACATACTGATAAAGTTATTCCAAATTTAAAGCTCACAAATGATTTTCCAATAAAAACTCTTCCTTTCCCAATACCCCAAGCTCTGCAAAACGAAGCTCTCAATCAAATTAGAGAACTTGCAGATGCTAATATCATTGAGCGTAGTTGCTCTGAATGGGCCTGTCCCATCCTTTTGGTAAAAAAGAAACCGGATGGTTCAGGAAAACAAAGATTCAGACTAGCTTTAGATCTAAGAATGCTAAACACGGTAATTCAGGGTTCTTCTTACCCTTTACCAAAAATTCAAACTATTATTTCAAATTTATCATCATATAAATATTTTACGTCATTAGATTTTCAACAAGCATATCATCAAATTGATTTACCGGAAAAATTTCAAGATTATGTTACTTTTACATCAATGTTTGGTTCATATAAATATAAACGTTTATGTTTTGGTCTTAAAACAGCTAGCTCTATTTTTCAATCACTTACGGATAGTCTTTTAGATGAAATTCTGGAAGATGGAATCTATTCCTATCAAGATGACTTAATTTTAGGGGCTAACTCTTTTGAAGAAACAATGTTTAAATTAAGGAAAGTATTCGATGTTTTAAAAAAGTACAATTTAACTTTAACTCCTAACAAATGTTCATTTCACAAAACAGAAGTAGATTATTTAGGTTTTCACATTCAAAATCATACAATTTCCCCGGTGCAGGCTAATATTATTAAAATTAATTCATTTCCTGTACCCACTACTAAAAAACAGGTGAAAAGATTTTTAGGACTTGCTACTTATTATAAATCATTATTACCAACTTTCTCTCAAATTGTCCAGCCATTAATTGACTTAACCAAACCTAAAGTCGCTTTTAAGTGGACTCAGAAACATCAAGAAATTTTTGAAAAATTGCAACAATTATTTTTCAAACCTCCAATTGTCAGATTACCTGACTGGAACAAAAAATTTTTCGTAAACACAGACGCATCAAAAGTTGCAATTTCAGGTGTACTTATGCAAAAATTTGGCGATAGACTTTTGCCCATTGCATATTTTTCAAAATCATTAAAACCCTCTGAACAAAAATATCCTTCATTGAAACTAGAATTAATGGCCATACATAGATCTGTACTTGCATTTAAGTACTATTTATATAATCGAAATTTTGTAATTCTTTCGGACAGTGCACCTTTAAAAAAATATAAGAAAACAACAAATCCTGCAGACATTACCACTAGATGGCTTATGGACCTTTCTGAATATTCTTATTCCTTTGAACATATACCTGGTTCTAGCAATATTTTAGCTGATTATTTGTCGAGATGTAACTTAGATGAAAATCAAGATAACCTGTCTACTAATCCGAAGATTGTTTTTGAAGAAAATCTTCCTGTCGTTCAAAATGATCCTGATAAGGTAAGTACAAATTGTCATGAAAATTATGAAAAAGGTAAAAATAATTATCAATTGAACTTTCTTATTTCTGGCCAAAATGGCAATAAAGATCCCCTCCTGGAAATATCAAATAAAACTTTTGTGTTTGAACAGAAAAAGGATGATAAATTATCTCCTATATATAATGAAATTTTAAGAAAAGGATCATCTAAGAAGTTTTCTAATTTTTTTATACATCCTGATACTAAAGTTCTAATGATAAAAAAATATGACACTTGCAATGACACATATACTTACTGTATTGTTGTGCCAGAAAAATTAAAAGCTAAGACATTAACTATTTCTCATTTATCATACTTCGGATTCACAAAAACTTACGAATTTTTATCATCTAGATATTTTTGGAGAGGAATGTACAATGACACAATAAATTTTGTTGCATCTTGTACAAATTGTTTACAATCAAAACATCATCGTATACTTAATGCACCTTTACAGCCAACCTACACACCAAAATTTCCTGGACATACTATATCTACTGATTTGTTAGGTCCTTTCGAAAATGGTCAATCCATATTGACCATAATTGACCATTTCTCAAGACATGCAGAACTTTATCCATTAACGGATACATCTGCACAAAAAGTTGTTAAATGTTTATTTTCTTACATATCCACACATGGTCGTCCATCTGTAATTCTTTCAGATCTTGGACCCCAATTCACGTCACATGTTTATAACAATTTCAACGACACACTAGGTATCAAAATTTTACACTCTTTTGTTGCTCATCCACAGAGCAACGCTATTTCTGAAAGAATAAACAAAAGTATAAAATATTCCATAAAAACACTCCTACAAGAAGGACACACATTTGCAAATGCTATCCATATTCATAAATCTTTGTATAATGGATCAAAACATTCGTCTACACAATTTTCACCAAATTTCCTACACTTTGGCAGAGAATTATCGTTAATTTTTTATACATATGATTCTCAGTGCAACCAACCATTCCTTGATAGAAATGTTGATGTTTATAAACTAATGCATGACCTTGATAAAATTTATCATAAAGCATACAGTAATATTAAAATGTCTCAAGAAAGAAGCTATAACTATTATCAAAGAAAAACAAAGTTAAGAAACATTTTCGAAAAAGATATAGTATATTTAAAATCTACTGACAGATTTAGACTTAAATATTATGGTCCTTTTATTGTATTTAAAAAGCATTCACCAGTTGTATTTTCAATAAAAAGAATAAACTACCCTGATGAGTCTGCATTTAAGGTACATGTGGATAGACTGTTGCTAGCTCCACCCAGAAACACACATTTAGTTGATAACCGTGTTACAAATGATCAAAACGCTTTTCAAAACGTATCAACACCTACACACTCATATAATCTACGTCCAAGACAAAAATGCACACCAAATAATTTCAATGCTATTCCAAAATCTACACAGTCATATAATTTGCGTCCAAGGAAAAATAAGGCAAATCCTTAAAAAAAAAAAAAAAAAAAAAAAAAAAAAAACGAGTTACCATTGCAGGGGTACCACTGCAGGGGTAAACTTATTGTCATAAAAATCATATACTCATAAATAACTTTTATACTTTATTTATTTAATATTTATAATTTGAAATTTTATTTTACAATCAATTTATCAGTTTCTCAAAAGATATTCTTAACAGCATTTCTATTATATGGTTTAAAAAAAAAAAAAAAAAAAAAAAAAAAAAGGAATATGTAAGCGTTTTTGCTGTGTTTCCTATGCGCAAAGTATCTTTGTTGTGCTTACTGCATCATTGCATGCCATTATTGGCGGGCCCACTTTTTGCATGTTCAAGGGTGCAATTGACATAACAGTATTACTCTAAAATGTTGCATATTCTTTTATTCAAATCGATATATTTGACATATTTTCTAAAAAAAAAAAAAAAAAAAAGAATCATGACAAAATTATAAAAATATACTCTTACGTTATATTAACATTTATTTAAGAACATAAGAATTACAATTTACACACATTTCCATCTTAGACACTTGTCAAAAACACTTAAATTACACATTGTTTAGTATTCAAAAATAAATAAAAATGTTCATAAATAATAAAAAAAAAATAATAATAATATCTTATGCTATTTCATTGAACACATAATGTTCTAATATATCATTTAAAATTTTGAATTTTCCCATTTTTGAATAATTTGAACGTTTTGCTAGCAACATGTATTGCCATAAATGTGTCAATGTGTGAATATTACCGATCGTGACTTTTTATGCTCTCAATTTTCTTGGAATGACTTTTTTATGATTTTTGTAGATATCAAGTCATTGAATCTACACCTTTTTTTTATTTTTTTTTAAATAATTATCCCTCCCTGAGAAGATGGTTCGTTCAAAATTATTGCCCCAAGAATCATCAACTCAATTGAGAGCATCCAATTTTGAGAATTCTAGTATGCTATTAAACTAGTAATTCTCTATTTATTCATTTGAAAATCACCCGTCCCTGTTTTTGAGGTGCTCCCGATCGTACATTTTTCTTAATGGCGTGGTGGAGCTGTTTTTTACATGCCCTATTCATCTAGGACGAAGGCCCTAAGCCTGAGTCATATACTTGTGTTTCACACAAGAGTAAGGTGGGTTTTTCGTGTTACGGTGGATGCCTAACACAATTGAACAGCTTTCCTGGCTGGAATTGGCCAAAACACATTTTTCTTATATTTTATGGTGTTATTCACACATCATATTTTTTCATATGTTTATCTTGACAATATTTTTTCTGATGTTTATTACACATCATTTGGTGTATTGTATATTTAGTTTTAGATAATTTTGCTTCTTTATATTTCATTTTTGCATTTATATGTATTATTTTCTATTGTAATGAATACTATTTCCACAAAGTACTATTATGTTTGCAAACAAAGTATAGTTATATGAATCTAGCAGAAGAAATAATTAGAAAAATACATGATATCCAATATTACTGCTTTTTCATTGTGACTGTCAGTGATTCATATAGATATATCAACAAATCGTATATGCAGTGGACTATGAAGCATGTATTTAAGAAAAATAATATGACTGGAAAATATTCTCATGGACATGAGTGAAAATGTGCACATAGTTTAAAAAAAAAAAAATGTAAAGGTAGCTACTCTATATATTTCATACAAAGTTGTACAACTGTTTACATATACATTTCTTTTGATATCTTATACATATATATAATTTTTATGTTCTATATGTAGAATATGTATTGTATATGATAACCCTGGGCAACACCTCTTTCTTTTTCAGACGAAGGGGAGAAATATGTGATATCGAAAATCACATATTCTAAATTATGTATTACATTTCTGATAAATTTAATTCTTTCCCAATTCATTTTCTATCTGTATAAAAAGCGAGTTGATATATGCGGTTTCATTCTTTATTCCTTCTTACAAAAAGAGCAAACCATACTATTCCTTTCAGTTAAAAGAAATAATAATAATAAAAGCAAGAGATGATCTTTCACTTGCTTAATTCTGTGGAGAACAATTCGTTTCATCGCAATTAAATAAAACAGAATAAAATGTTTCCTGATGTCATTTTTAACATTGAACAGATTTCGCATCTGTTACTTATAAATAGAAATCGCGTATTCTTTTAGACTAGGGTTATGAATAAAAATTTAACGATAAAATTCTTGTGGTCAAGAGTTAAGGTTGGTTTGCCAGATTCTCACGAACTGATAACGGATTTTTTGGCTAAGAAATCAATCGCCAATATATTTTAAAAAGTTACACTAAATTAGCTGTAACTGAAAAAGTTGGGTGTTGCCTTGGCTTAATTTTATGTGGTTTTGGGTAATGTATCCAGCCAACAATTTCATCACTTCTGCATTTTCTCTGCTGCTGAAAAGACGTCTCTTGATTTGCGTCTCTCCTCGTGTCCATCCCGTTCATTTAATGTTAATTCAGATTCATCTTCCATATATTATACATAAAAAACTTTATTCTAGATGTTTTGGGTGACTATTTGTACTGTGAATTTTTTCAAAGGAATTTATGTGTTATTGAAATTGCAAGATATATGATGACTTTGAATTTTATTAAATGATTGCATTATAGATTTCGCTTACTTGAGTTATTTGTGGGACATAACGCTTCTTCTGTATCTTCACGGCTGTTATAAAGAAAGAATTCACACTATCTACCAAATAAAATACAACATATTATGTGGTGCTTCATACCAGGCGAAATCTTAGAAAATTTATGCAAGAATTTAAAAATGGGCACGGGGAGGAGAAAAAACTGCAACATTATAAAATTTTCTTTTTCGGAGCCACTTTTGAACTACCTTGAAAATTTTTTTTTGCCTGTGTTGTTTTTCAATATTACTTTATCTGCTGCAGTTGTTTCGCCTATAAGCACTAACTCTTCAGAGTAAAAACTTTTATATATTATTGAAATATATATATATATTCCCGGAACAGTAATAGAAACATTTTTAAGAACTTTCACTTCTGTTTGTTGGACTGCCTATGCTGCTCATGTTCTATACTGTCGGTGTTCCTGTCAAGAGGTTCCTGTTCCTGTTTTCTGTCTGGCTTGGCTGGTGATCGTCCGATGTCTCTGCCGATTCCCTATTTGAGACCCGTCATTCTGTGTGCAGTGTTGGAGCATATTGGCGGCACATAAATTATAACATATGATTACTAATACATTCTAATAAAACAAAAAACATCAATTAATGAAATATATATATATATATAAATTTTTAAACTTTAGGATAACAATCCTGAGAATCTCGAAATGTAAAAAAAAAAAGTTCCTCCTCCCTGAGAGAAGGCTTCTTCCCTTACTCCTACCACAAAGTAAAGCCCTTTCAGATAAAGAAAACCGGAAGAAATATTTTCTAAACATCTGAAACTTTGGGATAACACTTATAAATATTCTAGTAATGGAAAAAAAAATCTCCTCTACCTGAGTAAACACTTCCACCTCCCTTCCTTCATAAAATATCCTAGCTTCTTCAGATTGCAAGAAATAGGAGACTATAAACGCATATGTATAGTCGTATATAGTTATACAGTTTTTAATGTTTGAATTAACACTCTTGAAAGCTCTCGAAATAGAAACCAAAAAGTTCCATATTTTGGGTTTGAGTTCTCCCCTCCTTCCTCACACACAGTGTAGCTCTTTTATATTAAGAAAAATGGAGAAAATAATTTATACTTTTTGAATACTTATGGTTAATACACATGAATAATTAAAATCTAAATCTTCTAAAAGTTTAGAAGTTGTATTAAGTACACGTGTTAACATTGTACATAAGATGTGTTAAAAAACACTTTAAACACGTATTAAAATTTATTAAAATTGTTTACAAAGCTTTTCGCCACGACGTTATGACATCATCAGGTAATTTACACAAAAACAGATGAGACAGCATCTTATATATAACTGGAATTTTAATACGGTTACAGTATAAGGATAACTTGAATAAAATATTATGAGTCAATTTTTTTACTTGAGCACGTAATAAGAGTTTTTACCTATCTGAATTACTCATGTATAGTCTAGTAATAGAAATGCAAAAATAAATTCCCTCTCCCTGAGTAGGCACTCCCTCCCCCCCCCCCCCCTCCTATTCTTGAAAAACTGTTCAAGTTATTCAAATTTGAAAAAAAAAATGGTGATTTTGAAGGAATATAATATAGTGGTATATATTTAAAAATTTTTAAATTTTCGAATAACTCTTAAAAGCTCTAAAAATAGGAAACAAAAAAAGTTTTTCCTTTCTTTGGACAGCTTTCCCTTTTTCCCCAATACCGATAACTTTTTAAGATTAAGAAAAATAGAGAAAATTATTTATAATGTTTCGAATTTTCATTATGATACTTATGAATAGTCTGATAATGGAAACCAAAAAGAATTTCCTTTCCCAGACAGGAGCTTCGAACCTTATAAAACATATAGCTCCTTCACGTATGAGCTGAACACAGTATGTTTTAAAGCAATAGGCTTGTGACTAAAACTAAACAATCTTAAATGAATAATATTTTCAATCGAGTACATGAGAAGACTATTAATATCAATGATAAATTTTTCTTTGTGATAGATGGAGGATACTCATCCATCGTGTCATACGGATGAATCAAGGAACATTTCTTCATGTTTATAAAACATATCTACTGCCGACGACTCTATATCTTTTTTATGGCTACATTGAATGTACTTTAAACACTAAAAGTATTGAGCGTCAAAGACGATATCATGGGATCTTTTATTTACTGATGATAAAACCTTTGTTGAAACTCAATCAGTATTTCTTAGCAAATCTAATAACAAAGAAAGGTTTATTTTGCAGATTAGTCTGCGATTATTGAATGCTGGTTTCGAGGCAAGCAAAGAAAGGATAAAGTAAATGTTTCCATTGTTAGAAAAGCAACTGAGGCTCAGACTCCACTCACACAAAACCAGGCGAGTTGCTGTTGTCGGACAAATTAAATATCGTGATAAAAATATTTAATCATTAGTTATTTACACTTACGATTTCCTGTGTATAATACTACACTGCAAAAAAATAAATATATAAAAGTGCAGGAAAAATCTGGCAGCTGGGGTGCCACTATTTCTCCGTCAAACATACAGTTTAAAACCGCAAAATTGTATCAGTGACATACATTTTGCGTAGAAATCCTATAAATCAAACAGGTTTTTTATTAAAAGTACAGTTTTGTCCTGTATATTTGACGGAGAAACACTGGCAACCCAGCTGCCAGATTTTTCCTGCACTTTTAACAGATATTTTTTACAGTGTAATAGTAAATACTGTGATAATTTTTTATGATATTTGTTTAATTTTAGATATACCCTAGTTTCCTGCGTATAAACCACAGACCAAATAATTCCATTTTAAACCAGAATTTTAATCAACAAACACACTTATTTAAGTTCCAGATCGACAACTGAAATTACATATGTGTGTAGCACCTAGTTTCCACAATCTACTTAACCAGACAACTAGATCTGAGATGTGTATAAAATTCAGTAGGTGCTCCGGATTCCTGCGTTAAAATTCAGGATAGAATTTTGTTTATAAATTGAGTTTTACGTATCTCGTTATGTAGCTAGTTAATCATTATATACATATGTGCGCGCGTGTGTGTACATATATAATTATTTTAAATAGTTTGACATAAATAAAAACTTTAATTGTAAAATTGTCATTTTACGTAAGAATCAGCAAGAAAAGTATCAGATCTCGAATTTTTTTTTTTTTTTTTTTTTTTTTCATGTCACGAAAAATAAATATTTTGCAAGCATTAGGTGTTCCACTTCTTAATTGTAATAAATTTAAAAGTAAAAAGAAATTATCCGTTTTTTCTGTTTGCTTTCATTTTTTCATAATATTTGCTTTCACTTTGAATGTGACCACTTTAAAAAAACAACTTTATTCTTCAGATTTCACCAGCCCGTTAAGCTACGCATTTTTAAATACAACATATTTGGCTATGTTTATAGCATTATTGTTAAAACGATGTCGAGTATTAAAACTTAAGAAAGCAGTTGAAAAATTTACTGATAACACATCTAAATCATTTATTTTCTTACAGATACAACTGATTTGTGTATATTAATTTTTAATCCAATTGTGCTAACGTATTCCATAGATGGAACTTTAAAAACGATAGTTTGTGAGGTATAGCAAAGTTAGCTACAATTAAAATTCGCACTTTACGAGTAAAACATTAATGTGAAGATTTTAGGATTCGGCTGATCAATAGAGTTAGTTCCTATGATAAATGATAAATGAAACTGTAATTCATATTATGCTAATATTTTTGGAAACTGAATTGTATAAAAGAAGAAGGAAGATTGCTTTTGGGAGTTAGTTGGAAGGAGAGTAAGAGAGTAGGTAGTAGAGAGGTAGCCGAGAGAGGTAGATGGTGAATTAGAAGTAGTAGGGGGTTGAAGGAGTTAGTTGTTAGCGGATATAGTAGGAGATAGTAAGTCGAGTAGATAGTGGTGTAAGGGAATCCTCCCGCTATTGAAAGATTACTGAGCCGTGAGGGTTAATAAATTTAAATAAAGTAATTGAGATCATTTGTGATTAATTAAGTAAATTAAAGTATTTGTGAAGGCTGCCCATTTAAGTTCACAAAGTTATTAAAAGTGATTATAGTCCAATGCCCACCTTTCTATTAATCTCAAATAAAAGCTCATTTATTTTATATATCTGACTCTGTCATTACTTCATAAATTTAATTAAGTAATTAAGTTTCATCTCCAAGCAAAAGTTAAATTGAATCATGGCCCACTTTCGTTCGTCACAAGTTTATACCTCCACTTTAATTTTCTTTCAAATAACGTTGCCTCTGTCAATAGCATTAATATTTGCTAGTTTTTGTTGCTGGTGTTCAACTAAGTTAAAAGTTATTCCAAATAAAATTGAAAATACGAGGGTAATTTTTAACGAAAAACATATTTTTGGAATCTTACAGCATTTTCAATTTATTCTTGATATTGCCATGTCAGTAGAAAAAGCTTTTTTTACAGTCATGTTCTTTTTTTTTTTTTTTTTTTTTTTTTTTGATAACCTCATATTTAATCATAATTTTTAAATATATGGCAATTATTATCAGAGAACATTATTTAGAAAATCACATAATACGATGCCAAGCAATATTTAATTTAATGATTGAAATTTTTGGAATGACCATTCTTATGGTTTATGTATCTGACGTACCAGCAGTAATTGAAAGAATCAAACTTAGTTTGTGCACATTGGAAGAAAAACTCTCCTTGACATGCTTTAAAACTGTTTCACATGATACAAAATCATTAATCGAAACATTTTCAAAAAGGAGTGTATTTATTATTTTCGCTTGTAATTTAGTTCATTTCAATCGATCAGTGATTATCGCATCGTATGGCGCACTTTTCTCGTATGGATTATTATTAACTTAGTTGAAAAAGTCCAAAAACTGAAAAAATTTAAAAATATTGGACCATTTATTTCATGCGTATTGCGCATACTGACGGTAGAAGAGCAGTAACTATTCCTTACCCATCCCTAAAAAATAAGTAAGTAAATAAATAAATAAATAAACATGATTTTATTTTGATAAACGTTTTATTCCAGTGAGGGATCCAAGATCACAAAAGCAAATCCGCCTCTCAGCTGACAGTCTGTTGACACTGGTGTACTTGGCTCGATTCCTGATAGGGTGACGCTTTCTGGAGTTATTTCCAAGCATTCATGTTGTAATTCTGTGCTGTTTTATCTGTTCTCATCTCCATGAAGACTTACAAGCGGACTTCATGTCTAACATACAAGTCCGACACATGCGTAAACATCAAATAAATAAATAACACTGCGCTGATAATAGTAATAATAATAATAATAAATCGAGGACTGACACCATTTTTGTGGATTTTTCTGTAAAATGACCTCCTCAATACGAATATGACGCCATTTTACCTTGCCTTTTCTGGGGACGCCACCAGTTCCCACAACTTTTATCACTGTTCGGTAATTTTATGGCTATGAATTTGATTTTGAAAATGGAAAAGAATTATTTTAACCTCTTAACGCGCGTGTCCTCGCTACGCGCGCTGTCCTCGCTGCAAAATTTAAGATTCAGCTGCAAAAATTCATCCAGGAAATTTTTTAGCAAAAATTCACGTTTATAACATATCAAAAAAGGTCGGTTTTTTAAACCTTAAAATTTAAAATTTCTTTTAGTTTAATTAAGTTCATGAATTCCCGTGGCAGTATAATTTAAATGTCTCAAATTGTCCTGTACCGCAAAGGGTTAACACGTAAAAGCAAAAAAAAAAAAAAAAAAAAATATATATATATATATATATAACGTATAATGAATAATAATAATTAATTAATTAATTAAATGGAATAAGCGTAATTCATAATTTCAGCGGCAAACACCCCTCCCCCCAAATTTTCCCTTTGCTGTAAATGTTCATGTTTCAGAATTTTTCATTTCTGCAGCCCCTCAAAAGGCGTTTAATAGTTTTAAAAATCCTTCCCCACCCTGCAAATCAAATTTATACCCTTTAAATCACAGAAAAGTGATAAAAATAAAGGGACGTCCCTAAAATATGGTGGTTGATAGGGCAAAATGAATGTCATATTCGGATTCAGGAGGTCATTTTACATAAGAATTTGCAAAAATGGTGTTGGGGCCGATTTTCATGCAGAGCAGTGCAATCAATTTCCTATGAGATATTAATAGTATGAAATGCTGCATTGCTATTTAACATTAATTTGGCATCAAATTGGCATCAAGACAGCCATAGCGTTTTGTATCGTTTGAATGACATAATAAATATATTGCATTTTCTTGCAATAAATATTTGCTTAACATTTGCTGTTTTCATTTTTTTTTTTATGTACATTATGATATTATTTTATCATTATAAAAATATTGTTAAATTTCATAAAGATCTAATTTTTACTTTCTTCTCTATGCATGAAAAATATATTGGTTTCTTGAAAATGTTCCACTTCTGCTTTCAGATAGGATTATACGTTTTTATATGCCTTGAATACGATTTGACTATTTTAAAAAAATGGCTGTTTGTCATTTGTGTCTGTTTACGTGTTTGATTATGTGAGTTATCAATACTATTTTGGCACTCTTTAACACAATGGATGGTAATCCAGACTATCTATTAGATATTTAAATGTAGAGGAAATGTAAACGTGCATTTTTCGTTGTCTAATAGATGTAACATGTTAGATCAAAACAAGATTTGGATATTTTTAATATTTATTAGATGAAACAAGTCCAATTATTGGATATCTAGATATCTAATAGACATTCAACGGATGTAAAAAAGAGTGACATTTATCGTGCTAATAGACATCCGTATGATTTCTATAGAAATTTATTAGATTATTTTAAACTTTTATAGATGTTTTATGGGTGTGATTGGCTTTGTGGGTTCTAGCTTGCTTTGGCGTTAAAGTAGCTCAATTTCCTTTAAAAACCCGTTAAAAAGTTTCGCCAGGAAGGTAGTGGCCTTGGCGTCGAATTTGGCGACTTTAACGATAAAATCCTTATTGTGGATATATCGATTATCTAACCTCTAAATCGAATATCTCTGAAGACACTGGAAAATTCCTGAATTGTACGAGGCTATATAAAGTGTTTGCATCCCATCCGTAATTCGTAAGTTTTCGCCAAGACATTGCGGCATAAAGAGCTCTGCTATCAATTATAACTCATATATTGTGTATTATTCTTATGGTACAGCTTATGCTGCAATTTTCACGTCTTCAGCTCTTAGTTAGCCGGTGATTTTTGGTAAAACTAAAGTTGGTACTTGTTTAACAGACCTGTAATCTCTGGAATATTCTGTAAATAAACTTTTAAGTCACTGCAAGACTTGTCATTGATTCACGGACAATTCACGTATCCCGAATACGCAACAATATATATTATTCCCTTTTTATTGGATTCTTTAATTTGGATTCTTTATTTTCATTATTTTAAAATCGTTTAAGGCGGTTTATATAACTGATAATTTGAAATTTTTGTACTTTTTAGCTTATATTTACAGGTGTACTTCATGTTAATCGAAAGTTTTTTTTTATTTAAACAAGATAAATAACTGACATCAAACTTTATAAACTATTTTAAAAACGTTTCTTTCACATTGCTCTCGGTATGTTTTATGCTTTGATATGTCTTCTAAGCTTTGAAAATTGTACCGAGGAAATTATTTATTATAATTAATATGCTTTAAGTTTCTTAAAAAAAAAAATAAAAAAAAAAGTACATATATGGGTAATTGTAATATTTGTAAGCGCTATTCTACTGCAAAAGTACTCTAATATATGTGTAAAAACATATTAGTCGTGTCACCATAGTCTACAATAAAAATCGCATAACTGCCATTAGACGGATAATTTGAAATATAACGCTTTTCTTGCACGTTTGGGTGCTTCGTACGTATTTTTTTAATGACTTAACTTACAAATTTTCTTTTTTTGACTTGTATCATTTTTCTTGCTGGAGTGTATAATTTTTATTAAAGCATAATTTTCAAAAAATATTTCTTTGACATTCAAATGAAAATCCTTACATTTAAGGTGGCCAAATAAAGTCTGTAGTTTGACGGATTTCAGCCCCCTTATTAAATGATCAGCTTTATCTATATCGATAACCATTATCATTTACATTCCATCAAAAGATATTGTATTTATCGTTTTTTGCATGTTCAAAAAAAAATCATAATCCAAATGACGTAATTTTATTTTAAATTTATCTTTTTTGTTAAATGTCTGCAGGAATTTCATCGTCATTTAACTATTCTTATATTTTTTAAATTCTTTTCCGTTTTTCAAACATATTATATAAAATTGGAATTTGAGAAATATTTATATTCACAAAAAAGGAAATCGTCTGGAAAAAGAATTCAATTGTAAATAATAATAAAATGATTTGAAAACTTTTAGCAAAAACATCGATTCATACAATAGTTTCGCATAGTGAAAGAAATAGGCAAGAATTTATTTATTTTACTTTTATTTAGTTATTTATTTACATATTTTTGTAAACCTTTTTGTAATGGTTGATTTACAAAAAAGGATTGACATACATTTAATAAAAAGAAATAAAAAATGTATGATACAAAAATTAAAAAAATTCTTTTTATAGAAAAAATAAAGTAAAATTTAAATATCACACAGATTTTTTAATTCCGATTGTTTACTTTTAGTAATGACACCTCAAACTGAATACTCATACAAGAATGTAAATGTTAAAGACTGAAAATGTGAAATATGTATGCATTAAATTAATTTATTCCGTTTGCTACTAAAGATTTAATAATCTTGATTACAAATGTCTGAAGTTATTATGAATTTTTATTTATCTTTCAATTTAATAACCAGATATATTAGAATGCTTAGTTGAATTAACATAATCTTACTCGTACAGATTAGATTCTTTTCTTTTTTTAATAATTCTACAAGTGTAATAACTTATTCGATTAAGACGCATTAGTTAATCTAAACGTCTATTGATTCTAATATTCAGCATCATTTATTATTTACAAGAATTATTATTCTATAAATTATATAATTTCTTTAAATATATTTTATATATGAATAATAAATCCTCTATTAATTTTTATAGCTTAGATTTAATTTTTTTTTTTTTTTTTTTTTTTTTTTTTATCATTAAAAATTTTTTTTTTTGTTATTTAGTAAACTATCAACCAATAAGTATTTGGACACTTCCGAATTTAGACGTTTTGTCAAATGTTTAGAAAAGTACTTGAAGAATCATCTTGAACGTACAAATTTTAAAAGTTATGAGAGATAAAATGAGCAGAATTAGTTCCTCTCAAAAAAAAAAAAAAAAAAAAAAAAAAAAAAAAAACCTAAACTATAAAAGATTTAATTCACATATTTATTTTCATTCAATCAATGACCAATGACAAGACAGAGTCCATTAGTTATAAATAAATACTGATAATACCCCTATCATTTTCCTGTTTTTGAGAGAGAACTGAAATTCTGTTTATTCTGGAACTGATAACTTTTTGAATTTTCACGATATTTGTTTGGGGTTTTTATGTATGTATCTTAACCCATATTGGACCACTCATTAAACGAATCATTGGAAAAATGTAATTTTTTAAAAACATGGTCAGTATAAGATACTTACACATATAAAAAAGAAAAAATTAAAAAATTATAACAATTTTACAAAAAAATTTATTTTGTTTGTTAGTCCGAAAAACAGTCTCTACACTGTCCAAAAGTGAGCATTTTGCAAATTGTAAAGATTTTTACGAATGGAATCTCTACATAGTCCAACATTGCACATTTTGCAAATTGTAACAGGTTTTTTATTGCATGATTTAAGTTGACATCGTCTTTGACGACCATTTGGATTTTTCACTAGCACATGCTCACTATTTAGCAGAAGAAGTTCTTTATTATTCTGCAGCATTAATATTTTTTTCAAATTCCATTTTTCACAGTAATTTAATTAATTTAGTCTATTTCTAAAAATTTATGTCAAGTTTTTTGCAGATTTTAAATGTTTCTTTTACATTATTGACATTTAATTCAACTGTCCTATAAATAGGACGGCGGTCCAATATGGGTTTAACACATTAGTCAATTCAATAAAACAAATGAAATTTCGAAAAGCTTGCGCATACGTAGTGAAAAAATTATTTGGTAAAAATGCTCATATTTCGTAAGATATTGAAGTATTTTGCATTCTTATTGCAGCTTGCAGTGTCTAATGTAGTACATCAATTTTGCAAAATATGGCTTTGCACTGGGTTTAATGCCCTACGTGAAAAAATATAAAAAAATATTGGATATATAAATATATATATATATATATTTTAAGAAACCATTATATCTCCATGAATATATGCGGCAGCCACATAAAAGTTTATATAGATAATTGGTACAATACTCAAAATTGCATGCTACAGCTAAAACACTTTTCAAGCATTACTTTTTATAGGATGATCAAAAAAATTTTGTCTTTTGTTTAATTCTTTACTGGTATCCTTTTTCTCTTCCAGATAAAACTTTTACACTTTTCTACTTTTAGTTATCAAACCTTAGACAAATCAATTTTTAAAACATATAAAAACCTCACTCACTTCGTCTCATTCCTGATCTCTCCCGTAGAAGATCGAGATTATTATGGCTTGTATCTGGAACGCATAAAGAGGGAATCCGAGACCATTCCATTTGCCTATTCCATAGCTCAACATCACTTCCTATAATAGGAGGTGTTGAGGTTTACACTGTAAAAAATATGTCCTATTTGCTGCAAGAAATTCTCTGTAATTTGAGAAAGTACGCATAATTTACGAAAAAATTACGTTGTCAGAACGTATTTTCTCAAATTACACAGAATTTATGGAAAAATATAGGACATATTTTTTACAGTGTAGCATCTAGTGAGACGTTAAAATGTTAATTTTAATACGGTAAAATGTAAATTTTGTTCAACAACTCATCCATGGGCCAAGATAAGACCCTGGAAAAATTATCTACTTTCACCAAAACCAAAAAATCAGAATTAGTGGACAAGAAAGTTTAGCATTGGGCCAGAGTGTTTAACTTGAGACATGAAGGTCTTTAGTTCCATTCCCGTCTCGGTCGAATTTTAAATTCTTTTTTTTTTTTTTTTTTTTTTTTTTTTTTTTTTAAATATTAAACATACAATACCAATATTTGGTTCAACATAAACTTACCGAAACATGGTAGAAGGTTAAACCATGAGGTGGTTGTAGCTATTTCAGTACTTTAAGCACCAAATAACAAACTCCAAAATTTTAGCTCCATACTCACTTCTATATCCTTCTTTCATATGAAATGTAACTGCCAGTCTACCTCTCCAGTTTATACCCACAGAATTTTCCTAGCGAGTTCTTTAAGAGTTCCGGATTTCATGTTGCCTCCATGTTAACCCAGGAAACCTCCAATTAACACTCCACAATTTTTGGATCCAGTCCGATTTATTATCAATCTTAACCGTAACTGTCGACTGTTTTTTGTAATAATGATCGTAAACAATGAAAGTATATAATGAACGTAATGCTGCACTTTGTTTCGAAACTATGTTTTATTAAAATATTTCCTGATGATGCTCTGACAAGCAGGTCGAAAAGCTTTGAAATGATATGCGTAATTTTATGTGGTTTTATTTAAATATACCTTTTTAAAAATTCTACGTGTTTAAAAGTGTCATTATTTAACAAATAAGTTTTTAACAATGATACACGTTCTTATTGAATATCTCTACATGAGATGTGATATTCTAGAACAGAGATGGTTCAAAAAATAAGTGTTTTGTAATTATCGTGTTTTCCTCTTCTCGGTTATAATAAACGAAAAAAAAAAAAAAAAAAAAAAAAAAAAAAAATCATGTTTATTTTTCATTTTCTTTCATATCTGGTAAATTTTTACCTTCATTTTAAACATGTATTATATTAAGGCACATTCGGAGGCTTTAAATTTCACCAGTACATTGCGTTATGCTTTCGCAAATACAACATGTTTCGCTGTGTTCATAATAATGTGGTTGAAAAGGCGTCTAATAATGAAACTTGGAAAAACGACTGAAAAATTATCGCACGCTGATATATCAAAACATCTTACTTTTAAAAAAAATTTCAGATTTTTAATTTATTTGTATTCATTTTTTATCCGATTGTGTTTTCATACTTATTCTTTCAATATAATTTTGGTGGCCGTTGGTTATTTTATGTGTATACATTCATTTTTATACCTCTTTACTCCTCTTTCATACCTCTAACAATAACACTAATATATGCATGTTTTTGCTGCTGGTGTTGAATTCAACTAAAATTTACTGAAAATCAAATTAAAATCACCAATATGGTGTTAAACAAAAGGTATATACATTTGGAATTTTACAGTATTATCAGTTTATTCTTGACTTCGCCATGCCAGTAGAAAATACTTTTTCTACAGTTGTATTTTTTTTTTTTTTTCTGTGACCTCATATTTAATAATAATTTTTGCATACACGACAACTATAATTAGAGAAAATTTAAAAAAAAATACATAATTCATGCCAAAAGATACTTAATTTAACGTTTGAAATTTTTGGAATCACCATTCTTATGGTTTTTGCATCTGAAATACCAGTACATATTGAAAGAATTAGACTTCGTTTCTGCATAATGGAAGATAAACTCGCCTTGATAGACTTTAAGAATATTTCACATAAAACTAAATCACTAATCAAAACATTTTCAAAAAACAAGTGTTTTTACTTTTTCTACTTGTAATATGATTCATTTCAATCGCTCAATGTTTATTGCAACCTATTGCACACTCTTTTCATGTGGATTTTTCTTAACTCAGTTGGAAAAGCCTAAAAACTGCAAAGAGAAATAAACATATCAGCGCATTTATTTCATGAGTGTTACATGTCACAATATCAGAACAAAATTAATAAAAAAAAAATATTTAAATGGCATTAAAATATTGAATGGATGAATGTTTAAAGAAAAATGAGAATGTTTACCCTTTTTTGAAGGATTTATTTCTAATGAAATATTTATTGTATAAGATTTTGCATTCCTATATTGCATTAATTTGTACTCGAATTGATATTAAAACAGTCTTAGTGTTTCCATTTGTATTTAATAAAATCAAATGTATTTTTTCTCTCATTTCTTTTTCATTTCTTTTTTTCTTTTCTTTCTTTCTTTTTTTTTCAATAAATCTGTATTTTAATATATGAACCACGTTCAATATATTATTATTATTATTTTAATCTTTAATGTTCATTGTGATATTATTTTATCGTTTAAAAAAAAAATACTTAATAGTTCATGAAGTTTCATGAAGTTTTATTTTTTTATTTATTTATTTTGCATTCTTCTGTATTTAAGAAAAAACATTGTACTCTGAAAATTTTCGACTTAACGGTTGCCAGTGGATTATACGCTTTGAGATTCCCTGAATACGATTTGACCATTATTAGAATATTCCTTTCTGTGTGCGCGTGTAACTAATATCTCCTTGAGCTGTACCTTAGAAAATAATGCCTAAGGTTTAGCATAACTTTATATTTAATTGGAACTGTATAAAATCGCTATATATAAATTATGTAAGGCTACATAAAGGTACGCGTTTAACACTTACTCATAAAAAAAAACTTGAAAAATAAAATACGTAAGTATAAACAATATGAGCAATGAATTGTGGTAGCAGCTAGCACAGTCCAAGTACTGAAGAGTATCTTTAAGTATTTTTCGGGCATATTTAAACTGGAGTAAATTGATTTCCCAGTTTTTATAGTTTTTTTTTTTTTTTTTTTTTTTTTACTTTTTCTTTAATGTTTTTCTGCGATGAAATGTTGCGCAATATTCAATAAATTTTGGAAATAGGGGGTAGGGGGTGACTTTAAATATTAGATGTTGCATTCTTGTATGTTGTATTTATAATTTTATGCAGATTTAATTAATGAAATTTTATATAAGCATTTTGTTTTTCATATCAAGCTTAGTTAAATCTGTATTTCCGATCTAATGCTCATAAAATGCCTCATCAGAATGGTTACAATAATATTCTCATTTTCTTATTCCTTATAATTGTTTTCTTCTCAATATGATGTAAATAAGGATTAATGATTTAAAAATGGGACTTTTTTCACTTTAATATATTATTCTTTATAGTCGTTTTCTTCCTACTATAATGTAAATGACTATTAATAAATTAAAATTATGCTTTGATTTTTTTATTTATTTTTTTTTTTTTTATTGCAACTATCATTTTTTGAAGATGAAATAAGAAAAATCTAATGTAATTTTATTTTTCTTCTTTTAAATATTTTACGGGGAATTTCCTATAAAACTAACAAGCAGAGGTAGCTTTCTGACCCATATTTCGACTTCTACATTTCAACAGTTCAGAATGAAATTTTAAAGCAAAGTGTTCAATAAAAATTTCTTTATAGCCATATTATTATTATGAATATCCATATTCATTTTTTCATTTATTTCTCTTAAATTATATAGATATTTTTTTTTAATTATTTATTCATTCTTTATATATATATATATATATATATATATATATATATATATATATATATATATATATATATATATATATTTATATATATATATTTATTTATTTATTATTATTATTGTTATTATTATTGTGTGTGTGTGTGTGTACGTTTCATTTCTTCATTCAGAAAATAATATTTTAATAACAATATAACATATTAAAAAATATGTTTTTCTGAAGACTTTTGATTGCATTTATAAAGTATGCCTGCCACTAGCACATCTATAGTATCATTAAAGAAAGCCTTAACGTTTAATTCCAAAAGATGTTTGCCAATTTTACTGGGAAAAGGTTTTTTTTTTTTTTTTTGGACAACTTGATCAAAAAGGAAAACAGAAATTTAAAACTTATTTTGTAAAAGTGTATTTTTTAAAAATATACAAAGATCGTTTAAACAATTATCTTAATTGCTTTATATTGATCCACTATTTAAGGTGCTACAAGAAAACAAACTTTAAAAATACATTATCGAAATATCAATATACCATTTTAATAAATCGTTAAAAGGTTTGGATTTTATACAAGCAAGATTACATAATATTTTCTGAATAAACTTGAAATACGTGCTTTAGAATTGTGTGACGAAATGAATGTGTGTTGAAGATTGAGACGGCGAATTTCCTATAATGAAGTTGATGAATAATATTTAAAATATTTCTTTTTCTATGTGATTGTAAATCACATGGAAAATCAATGAATCACATGGAAAATCACATGAAAATCAATGGGCGATTTATAAATAGCTTTTTTTATTAGGGATAGTCAGGTATAATAAATATATATATAATAATAATTTTCATTGTATATTGGTTTAATTTAAATAACGATTTTGGAAATTTTAAATTTATATTAAATTTGTAACAATTTTTTTTTTTCGAATTCAGAATTATTTATTAAAAATTACTTGAATAAAAAGACACTTTCTTCTATATAGATCTTTGTAAAAACTTTTTAATCCCTCTAATTAAAAGGTGAGTGTAAAATGTGAACCTGTTTTGAATGTTATAATAATGTTAAAGCACTGCCGTCTTTAAAACACATGCATACTTTAAATTAATTGCAAATATTAAATCAATATATTTTACTCGATCTAATTAAACAAATGCAAATTTTAAATATAATTTTAATATTTCAAAACATCTAAGTGAGTTTTTCAGAACTGCTGATTTAATGTTGAAAATTTCATATATATACAGCATTCTAACAAACATTTGTATGTGAGATATATAAGAAAGAGTTGATCACAGAAAAGTCTTTCCTGTACCACCCACTATTTTAGTAGGAAAAAAAAAAAAAAAAAAAAAAAAAAAAAACCGCCCCTTTCCCCATAATACTTCACTATACCAAATGTTTATCTATTAAAAAACTTCTGAATTGTAATTATTTATCATACTTATAAAAGACTCAAGTGCCCAGTGGAGAAAAGTGAAACTGCTTCCGTGGAGAAACTACAGCTTAAATGACTGTACAGCTATGAAAAAAATTCAATTAATTTACTTAAATTATAATTGATTTAAAATACTTTAATTTCAATTAGAACTTTTATTTTTTTAAGCACTTGCATTTCACTTTATATCGATTAAATTTATCAAAAGTTAAGATCAAAATTCGTTCTTATTCATTTTTACTTACATTCCTTGTACATCCCTAGTTATTATTATAATTATTATACTTATTATTTATTTTTTTCAAAAGAAAAATTTTAATCTCATAAAGTAAAAATTATTGCTGTAACTTTACATTGTTAGAAAACTTTATGATTCAAATGACTACTGACGTCTTCAAATCACATCAGTCACGCAAAAACGATAGCGCATGTACTGAAAGTAATACTATTTTCCACAGTATATGGCAAGAAACGTCTATCAGAGTCAGAAAATACTTAAATATTTAAACTTATATTTATTTATTTATTTTCATTTATTATGTTTCGTATGGCTACAATAAAGTCAAATACATGAAATTAAGCTTTTTTTTCTTTTTTCTTGTAATCTAGTTTAATCCGCTAATAGGTTAGAAATTTTATGAATGAATTTCTTACTGCTATAAACTATGTTGCTTATTCTGATAATATTCCACATTTTTGTCGCAGTTTATAGTAAATTTGCAGTTCTGTTGTTAAATTATCATGTATAGTTATCACATAGGTAAAATTTATTCATTTTTATTAAAAACAAATAGGATGAATTATTTAAATATTTGATTGATTTTGTATCATCATTGAAAAATAAGAACTGTACATTTTTAAGAAAAACTTTCAGCAAATGCTTGTGTGCAGTTTTATATAGTTATAAATGTACTAATATAGAAAACACGCACACACACACACACACACAAACACACACACACACACATATATATATATATATATATATATATATTAAAGTTAAGATATACCAGAAATAATCTTCAATTTATTAAAACTCTTAAAATTTGTTTTTAACTTTCGATTTTACATACAAAAAGTACTTTTTATTAAAGTGTCAAAATATTTTTATGTTATATGTGTTGTGCATGTTATAAATATATTCAACAGATCAGTATACATATTACAAACAACTTTTAACAATTTTTTTTTCTTTTATTTCAGGTAAAATGGAGCCAATATACTTTTCGAAAGAAGACTGAATCTACATTGCAATGAATATTAATTCAGCATAAAGTTAAAATGTGTCATTCAGTATAATTTTCAATGCTATAAATTAAATTGCATTTCTACGGGTTTTTTTTTTTTTTTTTTTTTTTTTTTTTTTGTTTTAGGAAATAATGTACTTTGGAAAAATATAACACCTTTTTTTTTTTAAATAAATATAAATATTTAATTTATTTTAACTCACATACATTTCTCTTATGATAAAACTCCTTATCGTATTTACTTTACGTTTGTAATTACATGAAGTTATTTTAATTAGAAACAAAGATTTGAATATTTCTATATTTAGCAATAAGAGATATGGAAAATACGATAGTATAAGTATAAATCTTGTAGTTCATCTAACGTTTGTGAATGATACGTTTTATGCTTCATCTGAAAGATCTACTTTGAAAGTTTTATACATATATAAAAAGGAGAAAAAGAAATATAATTTTCCATCAAATACAGCAATTTAAATCAGTAATAAGAGATCGAAGGAAGTGTTTCACATAATGTGAAAAAATATTTCGATACAGTAAATTAAAGAGTTAAAATAATATAAAAGCTCAGTTAATCATAAATTACATGAAAAGTGTTCACGATAAATCATTGTATATCGCGCTATTGAAGAAGTGATTTTGTAGAAAATTATTTTTTTTTTTATATTTACATTTTGTACAAGTGCGCTAAAACATTCAACATTTACCAGAAAACTTTATCGAAAAACACAAAAAAGGGTGCTGCAAGTGGCTAGACTGTGTAATGAAATCAGAATATAAATGCTTGAATACATTAAATATAAGATTCTGTGTCCAAAGCTAAGAAAAACATAGAAGCGTTTTTGGCCTCAAATACTATTTTACGTTTAAAAAATTTGCTCTTTCTTTCTTCTTTCTTTCTTTTTTTTTTTTTTTTTTTTTTTTTGAAATAATAATCAACACAATATAACAGCTTTATTTCATAAAATATAATTCTACATTTTAGAAAATAATTTGAATAAGTTTTGTCTGTATCAATATCTAGCTACAGCAAACAGAAAAGATGATACATACATTCAATAATGTAGAATTGAAATAGAGGTTGATTTTCATTGACATTATATTCCAATACGGTTTTATACAACGGATATTGATAAAATAGAACTCTTTTTTAAATTTTCGTAAAATTTGAAGCAGCCTATATTATTAAAAATTAGAAATTTTTGTTAACATAACACAATTAGTTTAAAGCGCATGGTAATGCAAAATCTTTGAAAATTGGGCATTTTGTCATATACGTCTGAATTTTCATAAATTATGTAAAACTATTCCCAGATGAGATTTTTTATAAAATGCTACAATCTAAAAAAAGATATATAGTTAGATGTTATTGAAATGCTGATGTTTTGAAATTCTGCAATTAAATCAAAACCTAGTCTGAAATAATTTCAGTTTTTTCTAAACAAGGACTCATTTAAAATAAAAATAATTATATTCCTTAGTTTTAAAAGAATATTATTTGGAAATTCTGCACGAAACTGCCAAGCTGGTTCTAAAAATTATAATAGTGAGATTAAATTAAGTTTAATAGAAATGCTTCAAAAAATAAATATTTTGCAATTATGCGGTGTTTCACTTCTCAATTATAATAAATGCAAAACAAATAAACGATTATACTATTTTTCAATATTTTTTTATATTTGGGTAATTTCTGCATTCATTTTGAATATGTATTTTTTAAAGATTCAGCTAGAGTCTTCTGATTATACTAGTTCTTTAAGCTATGCGTTCGCAAATATAGGCTGTTTGTCTACGTTTATAATAATTTGGTTTAAAAAGAACCAAATATTAAAACTAAAGAAAACGACTGAACAAATCGTCAGCAATAGCACATCTAAACCCTTTGCTTTCTTGAAATTTTTTCAGATTTTTAATCTATGCATAATGTTATTTTATCCATTTGTGTTTGCGTTTCTGTTAATTCAAAACAATTTTGGAAATTGGCTGCTGGTAATTCACTTGCATGCTTTCGTTTTTAATCAAATTACTTTACCTCTGACAATAACAGTGATATATGCAAGTTTTTGTTGCTGGTGTTCGATTCAGCTAAAATTTACTGAAAATCAAATCAAAAGTACCAGAATCACTTCAAACGAGAAGCGTATATGTGGAATTTTACAGTATTATCAATTTATTCTTGATTTCGCCATTTCAGTAGAAAACGCTTTTTCTACAGTTATATTTTTCTTGATGACTTCATATTTAATAATTGTTTTTACATACATGGCTAATATAATCAGAGAATATCACAAAGATAACTACATAGTACGATGTCAGATGGCAATTAATTTAACGATTGAAATTTCTGGAATGACCCTACTCATAGCTTACGCATCTGAAGTACCTGTAATTATTCAAAGAATCAAACTTAGTTTGTTCATAATGGAAGAGAAACTCTCCTTCACATGCTTTAAAAGTGTTTCGCATGATACTAAATCTTTAATTGGAGCATTTGCGAAAAGAAGTGTTTTTGCATTTTCCGCTTGTAATATGGTTTATTTTAGTCGATCAGTAATTATAGCATCCTACGGTACTCTTATCTCATACGGTTTACTCTTACTTCAGTTAGAAAAAAATTAATGTAAACACCCCTTTTCTGAAAAAAAAGTTACTTTTTACCCTTTTTTCTGAAAAAGAAAAAAAAAAGTTACTTTTTTTCATAGATATTAACAATAATATTGATATATGCCTGTTTTCGTTGCTGGTTTTGATTCAGCTACAATTTATAGCAAAACACATTAAAAAATACGAAAGTTGTTTTTAAAAATAGGCGTATTTTTTAAATTTTACAGCATTATCAAATTATTCTTGATATTTTCTGGTAGTAGAATAAGTTTCTTCTGCTGTTATATTTTTTTATGCATTCATATTTAAACGTAGTTTTTATGCATAAACATATTATAATTAAACCGTATCACAAAGATAATTAAAAGCACCACATCAAATTCAACTTAACTTTGAACTTTCTGAAATGGCTATTCTCATAACATATGCATCTGAAATACCAGAAGTTATTAAAAGAATTAAACTTAAGGATAGTGGGAAAAAACTCCTTGACAGGCTTTAAAAATGTTTCACGTGATACTACATCATTAATCGAAACATTAACAAAAGAAAAGTTTTTTTGCTTTTTCTGCGTATAGAATGTTTTATTTAAATCCATCCCCTAACAGCACATCATCTCCATAGATCATTATCAGGATATCCTGAGGATAAAAGGTCATCCCGTGGACATCCATAGGATATACTAAAGTTGAGTGTGCTGTTATGGTCAGTGATTATCACATCCTATGTCACTCTTATCTCGCATGATTTACTCTTACTTCAGTTAGAACAACGTTCTTGTTCAGAATTTAATTGATTTCAGAAAAGAAAAAGAAAAAAAATTATTTTTGTTGCACATTTTAATCCCAGTAAGGTGTTAATCATATAAAATGTTGCATTCCTGTAGCACAATACTTTGTTATTGAAATGATATTGACATTTTGTTATAGCGTTTTGCAGCGTTTGTATTTAAAATAAAATATACTGCATTATATTGTAAAAAGTCTTTCTTCACGTATGAGCTTTGCTCCTTTTCATTTTTTTTTATCTTTAATATACATTGTTTTTTTGTTTTTTGTTTTTTTGTTTTTTTTTATAATCACAAGATATTCAATAACTGTTGTACTTTTAAAAAATATATTTTTTTTTATTTATTAAAGGGACTTGCCATCTTTGACTTGAAACTATTGAAGGTCCCATATGAAAACTTATATTTCCATTTAACATTTATAAATTAAAGTATATTAGATATTTTTTGTTAATATATATCTATATATATTTAAAAAAAAAATGCAACAAAAATTATGTTTTTGTTTATCTATTTATTTTTATTTTTTAGCAAGTTTTAACATAGATATGCTTTTTTTCAGACAAATTAATTAATATACTTCAAAATCCCTCCCTAACTGATCTAATTAAACTTTATTAAACATCCAAAAACCATTAAGTCTTCTCTTAAATATCTGTAGAAGGTTTAGCATTTTTAAGAAAATAAATTCATGAAAATATGCAAAGTGTGATAACGCATTTTAAATATTTCAAATCTGTAAAAAATATATTAAAATCTATTAAAATTGTTGCCTAAATATACAGGGTGAGTTTGATATAATCTGCCAAACGAAAGGAGTTGATAGAACAGCCCATGGGAGCATAAAACTCCAAAGAAACCCTGTTCTATCTCTAACCGTTTCCGTGTTATGGTATATAGAAGAAAAATATGTTTTTTTCATCCCGTCTGAAAAAACCCAAATTTGTGAGCTTTCTGAAAGACTTACACGCAAAATAAGCACATATTTGGAAAGAGCTGAAAAAATCCTATCGGGTGGCAGACACCATTTACATCAGGATACCTCAATTTGCCGACGAGCTACAAGCGCTAAAACATTGGTGAAGTTTAAAATCTAGTTGTCACCAAATTCTTTAAGAGGTAATTCTGCAAACACCGTTCAAGCTACAATCGGTCAAATTTACCAAAACGTCTCCATTCCACAAGCTTTAGAATGAGCCCACAATAAACTCTCTCGGTGTTCTAGTTCAGGAGAAATTTAGCCTTTTGTTTGAAATACATTCATAACTGAACTCAACGTTCGTCGAGCAGGAGACTCACGGGGTGCCATGGTCGTTCCTGATTTCATGGCCGCCTTTAGCCCGCTGTTTTGTCAGATGCAAAATAGAAAGTTTTAAAGACAAACAAGAAAAGTAGCAGTTGTATTAAGTTTACAAACACAATGGAATGGAAACAAAAGAAGTATGACATTTCTCACGTCTTTCACAAAGGAATATGCAAAAAAAAAAAAAAAGACGTATCTCACGTTTATGATTAAAGCACATATGCATTCGAAAGGATGTGTGAAATTTAGGGCCGCTGCTGAAATTGGTCATCCCACACTTGATACATGTCCTTGCCCGCTTACGAACGGAAACCACAGTAGCTCTTAGCGAAAGCTCATCCCTCAGTTTTATTATTGCATCATCAAGCTAGCTGCTTAAATCTTGCAAACTGGCAACTTCTGTGCTGTAAACTTCTTGCTTCAGGAAACCCCAAACAGAGAAGTACAATGGAGTGAGATCTGGCGATCTAGGTGACCAAGGAATTGGTCAATTACGACCAATCCATCACGGATACTGCTGATTCAAGAAGTCCTGGACGGCACTGGAAGAATGTGCAGGAGCCCCATCGTGTTGGAAAATGATTTCCGCTCTTTGGGGTACAGGATTGACATCAAGTAATCCTGGATGATGATGTTCCAGAAACTCCAAAAATGTGTTGTTTGTCAAATGACCTTGGAACACATGTGAACCTATCACGCAAACTCCAACCACTCCAGGCCAAACTTTTAAGCTGAATCGCGTCTGCAACGATGAGTTTCGTGTTGCAAATGGATTTTGTTGAGCGTAATGATGCCAGTTATATAAATTTAACATGCCATACCGAGTGAAAGGGGACTCATCAGTCCACAGTATCGTTCTAAGGAAATGGTATTCCTCAATATCTCGCTCTAAAAACCAACGGCAGAATGTTACCCACTTTTGGAAATCTGAGCGGCGTAATTCTTGTACCGGTGTGAAGTGGTATGGATGATACTGGTTTTTGCGCAAATCATTCATCACTTTACTTGGGGAGATTCCACCTTCTCTCGAAAGTATGCGTGAACTCATATTTGGATTTTTCTCCACTCGGTCGAGTACGGACACCTCAGCGGTGGCGGAGCGGCGACCATGGCCATTTTCGTACACCCTACCGAACGAATTTTCAGTCCCCACGATTGTAAACAAACACTGTAGTGTCGACTGATCTTTGCATAATCTTCAATCTATACAATACACGTTTTTTAAATAATGAAATATTTTACGAGGAACATAGCAAGGATAGAATTAGATCACAAGCAATTGTAAGAGTAACAAAAGTGAAATTTTTACAGAACCAAACTTTTAGCCACCACGATAGTAAGTTAATACTACTGTTTCGAGTGATCCTTACATGATTTTCAATCCATGCTAGGCACAATTTTTATTATGATTCGTTACTTAAAAGAACAAAGAATAAAATCACGCCACAAAGAAGGGACATATAGCAAACAAGAGAATTTTCAGAATCCAAACTCCGGACTCGATGACGAGCTGTTGTCTTAAATGACCCTTACACAATTTTTAGTTCACACAATAAACATTTTTTATTGTGATTCATTATTTCAGAAAAAAATCGTACAGTAGAATTATACAAAAACATATATAAGAATAACAATCAATGGAATCGGAAAATAAGACATGGAAAATTAAATTACTGAAGAGCTTCGACAAAATTATAGTAAATTATGACCATAACAATATCGAGAAAATTGTTTTTTTATTAATAACTTAGTTTAAATTTATTTTTGCAAAGTCTCAATGCCCCAATGTTGTATTTAGTAGCCTACGCAGCTACTGTCTGGAGATTCTCCGTTCGATACAACCTAATGACATTTTTTTTTTCAATCTAAACGTATTTTCTTTATTTTTATTGATTTATTTTCTATATTTAAAAGAATTTTAAATTTGTTTTAAAATTATAGTGTATTATAAATTGTATAAGTAGAAAAATGTAATTGTAACACATAGTTTTTTCAGTATACGAAGGTCTCAATTTCCGAGCTAGGTTTTAGTGTTAATTTTGTCCTGGGAAATTTGTAACAGATGCGTTCATGAATTTTGGTGTGTAAGATAGATACTTTTATCAAACACTATAGATACTTTTTGCTAAAAACAATTTTCCTAGAGTGATTCTTCCAAATTACCTCCTGATGACGATGTTTTGGTATATGTGTGTGCTATGTGTGCACAACACGCACTATAAAGGGATTTTGCGAAGTGTTTCCCCTTCCCCCACCCCCACCTTTGCGGCCTTAGAATAAAAAAAACATTTCCAATTGTAACTTTCCTCTAAAATATCTCAGAAAGACGATTTCTTAATATATGGATTGATTTCGTGTGTCTAAAACACAGTGTAAATTAATTTTGCGATATATCCCCCCTTTCTTCTTTAGCAAGGGCGAGAACGGGTCCAAAAAACACATATTCAATTGTAAGTCTCTTCCAAATTATCTCAAAAAAAGGGGGTTTTTTATGTGTGTGTGTATATATATGGGGGGGAGGTTATTGTGTAAGTAGCACGCACTGTAAAGTGATTTTGCAAAATAGCCCTGTTTACTCTTTGAGGTCAGGAGGATAACAGCATTTTCACAAATGTAACTATATTCTAAATAATCTCAGAAAATAATTTCTTGGTGCGTGAGTATGTCTCACACATACTATACACAATTACTATCGATCTTGTAAAATTTCACTTCCCCCTTTGCCAATGTGAGGCAAAAAATACATTTACAAGCGTTACTCCGTTTATAATTATGATCAGAAAGGCAATTTTTTGTTATGGGGCTGTGTTATATGTAGGTATTTTGTGAAGCATTTTCTTTCACCCCTTGGAGTCTGGCGGGTAAAAAAAAAACACGTTCTAATTGTAATTTGGCTGTGTGTTGCTTATGTGCACGCAACAGACACTATAATGTAATTTTGCGAAATTCTCTCCCTCCACCTTTGGAGGGCGAGCGGCAAAAATATATTGAGGTTTTAACCGATTTCAATAAATTTGTACTAAATTTTTCGTTTTATGGGATTTTTATATTAATAACTTTTATGAAATTTTTTAAATTCATTTAAATATAGCGACCAGTGATGCGGGTAATGCCTGCTAATGTAGGAATAAAGAAAAAAAAACAGACAAGAAAATTAAATAAAACAAAACAAACCGTAATAACAGGAGACTTGGCGTTGGAATATTAAAACTCGAATAAACGACTACGTCAGAAACGCCAAAGAAAAATATTGGAAATGCATACAGCTGTTTCGGCAACTTTAAGCGTGCCGTCTTCAGTGCAAAAAGGATGCAAAAAGGATCCTTTTTGCACTGAAAACGGCACGCTTAAAGCTGCCGAAACAGCTGTATGCATTTCCATTATTTTTCTTTGGCGTTTCTGACGTAGTCGTTTATTCGAGTTTTAAAACAAACCGTAGTTTAAGAAAAATAATTAGCAGATGTGCTGTTTAAATCTGGATTTAAGCCTTGTATTTCGGTTTTAATAGTTTTGTATTACGTAACGACTTCTGAGTTTTGAACATTAGATAGCACCTGCAATTTTATTTCGAACATAGAAAGATAAAAACTGGTAAATGCCGAAGATCACAATCTATTGATTAATAGTTAAATAAAACATTTTCTTTTCGATGTTGTATAAGTCCACAATTTTCTTAGTGTTTATCCTGTACCTCTAGAAAATATTTCTGTAAAATACTAGTTCTTTTTAATAATTTCTTGTGAAAAGACATATTATTTATTATGAGTATCATTATTGTACAAAACTTTGTTTCAACTGATAATTATCGTTGAAGAAAGACATTGCAAGTGTGATGGAATTTGAGGAAAAACTTGACGATTAATCATAATTATACAATTATGCATTGAAAACTAGATACGTATTTAAAAATCTATATTAATAAAATCAGACTTTTGTCTGTAAATTTGTCGGAATCGAAAAATTTTGCGATATCTTCACGTTTTACACCCCATGAAAGCCGAAAATGACTTCAGAAAATTTTGCCTGTGTGTGTGTGTGTGTGTCATCGTGTCCGTCGCTTTTTTTGTCCGGGCATCACTTGAGAACGGCAGAACGGAATTCAACGGCGCTTGGCAGGGATTTAGGTCTTCGCCCAACTTAAAATTATATCTATCAACTTTTCAGAAATTCCCCCCCGTTCCCCCCTGGGGGGTAAAAGACTAAAACACGTTTGTCCGGGCATCACTCGAGAACGGCTGGACGGAATTCAACGGCGCTTGGCAGAAACTTAGGTTTTCACCCAACTTAAAATTATATCTATAGAAATTTTTAAAATTCTGATTAGTGTTTAAATTGTGGGTAAAAAACGCCTGCGCATGCGCCATAAATATTTTTTCACTAAAACGCTTTGAATGGAAAAATAAAATGCAAAAATAAAATTTTAAGATAAAGACTTTTTTTATTCGCGTGATTCGCACTACAAATTATGAAAAGATTGAAATGTGCCATCTGAGTTTCATACTTTAGTTAATTTTAAAACATCTAATTGTCGTATCGAAAAACTGTTTACATCCCAGGATTCAGAAAAATCACCTCTTTCATTTGGTACTGAATTTGTAACGATAGGTCTGATACTTCTAATTTATTTTCCCCTTTTTCCGTTTTTCCGTTGCCACTTAAATTTCATACTTTAGTTATTTTTTAAAAATCTAATTGTCGCATCGAAAAACTGTTTGCACCCCTGGATTCAGAAAAATCACCCCTTTCATTTGGTATCAAATTTATAAATATAGGTCAGATATTTCTAATTTATTTTACCCTTTTTCCGTTTTCAACGCGGATTCGTTGGTGATTTTTTTAATTTTTTTTTATGAGGAATTTGCACGTAGATAAATATTTTCATAGAGATATTTGGCATTAGTTTAATATTTTTATTTAATTAAGCAGTACTTTTCTTTCCTGCAGTAAAACAAAATATTTTGTTATTATTATGTACCTTATGAGGGTTTTTTTTATGTTCTCCCATTAATTGTAAATGATTATAATTTGGATTTTATTAAGATTTTTTATTTTTATTTTCTAAATATCAGAAAAGATTTTTTATTTTATTTCATTTTATTTATTTATTTATTTTGTGTATGGAACAGCTTTAGAATTGGATCCCTTTGGCAAAATTTGAAATTCGGAACCGACGTAGCTCGGACGTTTCTCGCCAAGATCTTTAATTGCACAATTGAGATAGCCAATTCAGTTCATCGCAAAAATGGCTTAAAATATTTAAATTATCCAAAGGTGTCCCATACTAAAGCTGTGCTTTTTGTATTTATTTATTTGTAATATTTGGTATTAAAGACTTCTGTGGTCACGAAATTTGGTGCGTAAATTGTTTGTTTGCATCCGGCACTTATTGTAACTGGATTTCACGAAATTTGAAATCCCCCCCCCCCTTCTCGGAGTCGGAGGGCTAAACGGTATAACTTCAGTATAACCCAACAGCTGAATTTGGCGATTTTTCTTTGGCGCCGTTTTGAAGGATAACAATGTCGTTCTGGACTGTTTGCGATATAATATGGCAGGCTAATATGTTGTTTATTTTGGATTTATGATTTTATGTTTTATGATTCAGATTATGATTTTATCATTTATCATATATGATTTATGATTTTTAGATTTATGATTTAGCTATAATCGCCAAACAAAAAAATCGCCAAATATCGTTGTGGGGTTATACTGAAGTTGTTCCCAATAAACATGTGTAAAAACATGTTTTTCCGTTTGAATTTGCTTTGAAATATCTTAGAATGGCGAATTTTGGTGTGTGGATATTGATTAAGTGTACGCATTATGTACATTAGTGTGATTTTGCAAAACTTCGAACTCACCCACTGAGGAAGGGGAAGTAAGGAGTGGGTAAGTTGTGCCGAAGACAGTGGAGACCCAGACTGGATCTTGATTAAGTGTACGCATTATGTACATTAGTGTGATTTTGCAAAACTTCGAACTCACCCGCTGAGGAAGGGGAAGTAAGGAGTGGGTAAGTTGTGCCGAAGACAGTGGAGACCCACACTGGATCTTGATTAAGTGTACGCATTATGTACATTAGTGTAATTTTGCAAAACTTCGAACTCACCCGCTGAGGAAGGGGAAGTAAGAAGTGGGTAAGTTGTGCCGAAGACAGTGGAGACCCAGACTCCTCACTTTACGAACGAGAATACCGCTACCAATCACATCGAGAACTTAGGTTATTAATAAAGATATGGGATTTTGACAACTCATTTAAGTTTAATGTCCAGCGAAGTGGGCAAAGCCTGCTAGTAAATAAATAATAAATAAAATTAAGAACAAAACAATTTAAATGCATCAGAATATTCTACTCAACTATATTTTTTTTATGAAACTACATTAAATGGAGAAGTTGTTTAATTTTTTTAAATACACTGCTCGACATTGAAAATGCAACACCAAGAAGGAATGATAATAACGGAATGAAATTTGTTGGACACATACATTATAGTAGGAAGAACAATTGATTAAAATTCCATGAAATTCGGAGTAATATGTACTGAGAAAACATAAAGCAGCTACCTCTGTGAGCCATAACAGCACATATCTGCCTAGGCATTGAATCGAACAGCGATTGGATGACATGTAGGGGTAGAGCACTTCATGAAGCTTCAACACGATGACAAAATTGATCGATCGAAGTTACTGGTGAGTGGTGAGGGGTCAGTCGCTTATCAATGATTAAACAGTCATTTTCATTGATGCGAGATCAGGAGAACGCGCTGGCCAGAGCAACAGTCGAACACATTCTGTACCAAAGAAGGTCCGGACAATACAAACAACTTACGGTCGTGCATTATCTTGCCTAAATTTTGCGCTACGGAGGCCTCGAATACAGGGCAGAGGGGCGGGCCTTAACTCATCAGAAATTTAATGGCCGCTGTTCAGAGTGCCAGGAATACGAACATGAAGTAATCGAGACGTGTATCCAATGAGAACCCATAATATCATTGCAAATGATGGACAGTATGGTGATGTCGAATCCCAGCTGGCAATGTGCACTATTCATAATGCTGTTAAATACGGATAAGGCAATCTTGATGCTGTAAACAGGATTGTTATTTGTCTGAAAAGTGACTTCACCCCATTTTTGCGTCCAGGTTCACAGTTGATCACACATTAATGGCGCCCATATCAGTGATGCAGTTTTGAGGATAATCAGAATTTTGGTAGCCGCATACTGAGTCACCACCTGGATTGATGGTATGTTGTACCATTGAATACACTTCCCGGTGTCACCTCTTGTTTTCATTCCCGCCACTCTGAATATCAGCCGTTACATTTCTGATGAGTTAAGACCCATAGCCATTGATGCCGAATATGTTCGACTGTTGCTCTGACCAGCGCGTTCTCCTGATCTCGCACCAATGAAAATGATTCTTTAATCGTTGAAAAGCGACTGGCCCCCCACCACTCACCAGTAACTTCGATCGATGAATTGTGTCATCGTGTTAAAACTTCATGAAGTGCTCTACCCGTACGTGTCATCCAATCGCTGTTCGATTCACTGTCTAGGCACATATGTGATGTTATTGCTCACAGAGGTCGCTGCTTTATGTACTGTTTTCTCAGTACGTATCACTCAAAATTTCCTGAAATTTTAATTAATTGTTCTTCCTACTATAATGTATGTGTCCAACAAATTTCATTTCGTTATTCTCATTCCTTCTTGGTGTTGCATTTTCAATGCCGAGCAGTGTAGTAATTATTTATTTGTATTTTCTGGTGTATAAGTCGACTTTTTAAAACCTAAAAATAACGGTAAATGCCAAAGTAGACATGCAAAGTCGACTCAAAGAAAAAAAAAAAACATGACTATCAAGCCTTTCGTTTTGTTAGAGGGACTTGACCTGTGGGCTTAAAAGTCACTAATTTGATGTGTAGTTCTAAAATTGGTAACTGATGACTTTGAATTTTTTTTTCTAAGAAGTTAAATTAGAGATATGCATTAAATGTTTAAATATATTTGTTAGTTTATGACGAAGGAGCTTTCGGTGAATTATGTTAAAAAGCCAGACAGAAGGTTTATTGACAGGGTTTATAATGCGACAGTCGAAAGTAAGTGGACAGTAGTAGTAATAATAGTTGGGAGAGCCCAATGTCCCGCACTCACATTGGTCTGAACGTGAGCGATGGAATTTATGCAGGTAGGTTTTAAAAGAATCATGTCCTGTGAGAAAGGCAGTGACTGCTGGTGTTAGGTCGAAGTTGTATTCAGAATACTTTGGAAGTATTGAAAGGTGTGACGACCTTTTTCCGAGTCGTTCCAGTAAATTTGCCACTCCTCCATAAGATTATGAAAAAGGATTTTCTTCACGTGAGAGGGAGGTATTGGCAGTGGTGTTTGGATTGTAGAGAAAGTAGTTGCTTCTTTAGCTAGTCTGTCAGGTAATTCGTTGCCAGCGACCCCGTATGAGCAGAGACGTGGGCGAAAGATACCTTGGTTGAGAGAGTAAGGAAAATTGATTTAATTTCCTGAACAATAGAGTTAAGAAAGCGGAGGCGACCAAGGGCCTGCAAGGCTGAGAGACGGTCGCTGAAGACTGAAATTCCAGTGTAAAGTGGAAGTTCTTGAACCCAGTTCAGAGCTTTTAGAATTGCGTAAAGCTCAACCTGGAATACAGAATTGCAATCTCCCAGCCTCGAGGCCCACTGATGTATCGAGACACCTTCGGTTATGACGTAGAAAGCTGCCCCCACGCCATCAGTGGTTTTCGACCCATCTGTAAATATCGTGAAAGGAGCAGAAGGGAAGAAAGAGTTAACGTCAGTATCAATAAATTCATGCAAGGTGTCCACTGCGGGGTGTAGATACCAGCTGCTCTTGTTGTGTTGTATAGTGGTGTTTGGAAAGAATGTATTTTGTGTGGCTAGTGTGTTAAGTTGCAGGATATTAGCTTTATAGTATTCATATTTAATTTTAATGTGGATAGGAGTGACTCCGGTAATGAAGTGAAGGGCGTCAGTTGAGATAGTTCTATAAACTCGTGACAATTGCAGAAGGAGAACTCGCTGAATTGAATTGAGTTTGTTGGCTGCTCTTTTGGAAAGGTTGCCCCCCCCCCCCCCAGATACCTGCCCCGTATGAGATCATTTTTTCTGCAATTGTTGTGTACCAAATTTTTAACACTTTAGATTTAATTCCCCATGTTTTACCTGTGATTTTGCACGCGTTATGAAATATTTTGAAAATTTTTTATTTATGTAGTCTATATGTGAAATCCAATTTAGGTTTCTGTCAATGTTAATTCCTAATACTTTTATGCTATCCACATGTTTAACACTGACGCCATTCACTCTCATCGTCGGTTTCCTTTTTAAGAGACGTGGGCTTGAGAAAGTAAGCGCTTGCGTCTTATGTGAGGAAAGGGTCAGATTGAGGGAACTCAGCAGCTGGGTGAAGTTGGAAAGGGCACCTAGAGCATGTATTTCAAGGTCGATTCTTGTTTTTCCCGAGAGAATGAGAGTGAAATCATCCGCGTAGGCATAGATGTCGTAACCTTTTAGAGACATAGTTTCAAGAGTTTGGTTTGCGACTATTGTCCAGAGGACTGCTCCCAAACAAGAACCTTCGGGTCAGCTCTTTTATTGAGTGTGTTCACTGGAGCCGGAACCCCAGTTAACAATGATGCTTCGGTTAGAAATATAAGAGCGGATGACCCCAGCGACATTTCTCGGGCACTGTAGGGAGGCGAGAGCTTTAAAAATGTGAGGCCATTCGATGTTATCGAAGGCGCCTTGAATATCGAGCGAGACGATAGTTGTGTACAATCCTGACCTTAAGCTGAGAGCAGAGAACGACAAAATATTGTTCAAAGCCTTTTCGCAGGATCTACCCTCTCTGAAGCCATATTGCCTGTTATTTAAGAGATTGTTATGTTCAAGATGGTAATTTAATCGAACGACAATTAATTTCTCTAAAAGTTTGCCTAAGGTTGGTAGTATGCAGATCGGGCAGTATGATTTTGGCTCAGAGGGAGTCTTTCCCTGTTTCAGAAAATACACAACTTCGCCTCTGCGAAGTACTTTGGAAAAATAGAAAAGCTCTAGGCATTTGTTAACCCGATTTAAAATAATATCTGGGAAAGATGAGTTAATTTTTTTTGAGCATCCTGAAATCGATGTTGTCACGCCCAGGAGCCATTTTAATATTAAAGCTGTCAAGAGCAGAAAGGATCTCTGTCTTCGGGAAGGCTTTGTCCTCCCGCTCAGAAAATAAGAAGGAGTGATTTGCTGAATTTTGCAGAACTGATGGGCCGAAAAGCTGTTGGGTAAGGTATTCTAAATTATTTTGTTTGGAGGATAGACATGGAGACCTAGACTTAATTTTTAAAACGCTGTAAAATATTTAAAAAGAGAAAATGCGTTATTCCGAAAGATACAAAAAATTTATGCATGTATATATATATATATATATATATATATATATATAGTAGCCTTAAATATCAGAAACTTAGTCACTTTATTTCATTTGACAAATCTCTAATACTATTAATATTTACTAAACTTAATTTTGAGAAGGGAATTTTTCCTTAAATCATTGATACAGCATTTGTCACAAGCTCAAAATTTTAAATTTATAAATTTATTTGTTGCTTGATTACGTACATTAAACTAAATAACATTCATACTTCTGTCAAAAAATAAGACTTTTAATTTATTTTCGGACATTGATCGATTTTATTTCGTAACAATTGATTCATTAAAAACTTATGTATTGATTTTATGTCTAATTTATTTGCTTTAGAAGATCAGAAGAGCGTTTGAGAGATAAATATGAAACAGTTTAATTATTTTAATGCACATAGCAACTGTGAACTCAGGCAACTTCTGAAGACTAAACATAACACAAATGGTGATTTTCATTTCACATTGAAAGTAAAAAAAAATATGGATTTCAGTTTCAGCTCTGTAAAAATAAGTTTAATAGTTATGGTTTTTTGAAAAAGAAATATAGATTATAGATTACAAAAGAAACCTTCTCAACTCAAGTATTATTTCAACATATTAAGAAATTGTGTATCTCATAAATTAATATAATAATAATAATAGTAATAATAAATAAAATAATGTCTCGTTGTAATTGAGAAAACTTTCAAAAGATAATTGAATGTGCTATAATTGAAACATTTTTTTTTATTATTATTTTTCTTGTGGAATTACATATTAGTTTAAAATTTATGTTATGAACCGAAAATTACTGTTTAAATGTGTAACAGTTAATGATTATTAAGAGTTTCAAATATAATTCCTAAGTGTAATAGTATATATACAGCTAAAAATTTTCAGAATAACATTTTATGATCTCCAAAAATAAATTTTATATTTAAATTAATAAAAATTGCAACATTTCTTCGGTAGAAAGTGCATTATTTACCAAATTCTAAAAATGAAATTTTCAAAAAGTGAAACTACCATAAGTAAAGCAAATGTTATTCATTGTGAAAACCAATTTTACAAAAAAATTAATTCTATTAGAGCTACACTGTCGAACACGTCTCTTTCTTACAAGTCTCTTGAAATGTTAGGCATCTGCAGCGATATTTGCAGTGATACCAAAGGTATAAAATCATGCTTGTATGCAGTGTTTCCACTATGGTTGCTGTTATCATGTTGTTTAACATTATATATTTTCATCTATTTCAGAGAAAATGCTAAATTGGACAACACAATTTTCTCTAGCATAATATTTTCAATTATATTTTCTCTTGCCACTTATTGCGGCTTGTGGTTTAAGAGACGAAAGCTTATCTATATAAAAAATATTTTTAAAAGTTCCAGGCGGAAAACGATTTCAAGGAAGCTTTTCTTAATTAATATTCTTCAAATCGTAAATTTAATATTTTACTTTTTATTTATCTCATATATTATTTTTGAAAATATATTATTCCCAAACAAGAAGTATTCATCTTTCACACATCTTATTTCTGCAGGCAGAGTTTCCTACACTTTTTATCAATTTGTTTTTCCTTTTCATATGACATTTATATTTGTTAGTTTTTATTGCTCATGTTCTTCAGAATTAGAAACTATCAAAAATCGTATGAAAATGACAGACATTTCTTTTGAAACAAAAACAGTCTTTAACATTCTTAAATCATACAGAATTGTTCTGGACTTCGTCAATCGAATTGAAAGTGTATTATCAATATCAGCTTTTTTCCTTCTCATAGTCCATTATATGAATATGTTTTTGCTGATGAATAGTTTAGTAAGTGGCACATTTTATAAAACTCATATTGAAAACTATTTTGGGTTTATAGCAAACTTTACAAGTTTTTCAGCACTCATCGGATTTGCTTCTGAAACTCCAGAAAAAATATAAGACATTAAACTCAAAATGTCTAAAATATATGAAGACAATATTTTCTCTGAAAGGGAATTGACCTATAAAATGAATAAAAGACTTTTTAATGCATTTATAATGAGAGAAAATATCGTATTTTCCGCTTGGAGAATGGTGTATTTCAGAAGATCTCTGATAATTGCAGCCTATGGAACTTTAATTTCGTATGGATTATTACTGATGCAATATAAGTAAAAAATAAGTATTTACACAGTATCGTCAGTTAGTAATAAGTCCAAATTATTGAACAACGACAAACTCTAAAAGAAATTGTCATTTTTTTAGACTTAACATTTATTATAATTTAGGAAAAAACTATCTCACATTTTTTAGGTGAGTGGATTTAATATCGCACTGAAGTTTTGTAGCGAGTAATTGGTCATGATATATGATTCGTTCCTACAAGTGATATGGCGATTATTTGTTTTTGGCTAATTTTAAACTTGTTTGTACGAATATTGTAAATTAAGTTAATTTTATTTTTAACCGACTTCAAAAAGGAGGAGGTTCTCAAATCAAAGCGAATGCCTTTTTTTTTGTTGTTGTTTGTTAGCTCATAACTTTTGAACGGATGATCCGATTTTGATACTTTTTGCATTGTTGTAAAGGTCTTCGTCCGAAATAGGTCCCATTGCAAAATCTTTACTATCAAAAGAAAATACAGGGTGCCCAAAAAAGTCAGTCCCCGTACAGTGGCGGATCCAGAACTTAACTTTTGGGGGGGGGCTAAGACTTTTCAAAATGTTATTCTAGACCAATAAAAAATTTACAATTGCAATATTCAATTGTGAATGTCAGTGTTTTGGGGGGGCTTCAGCCCCCTACCCCCCCCCCCCCCCCTTAAATCCGCCACTGAGTCCCGACATATTTAACTGCTGAACCGCTGCAGCCGTAGTCATAAAAGTGGAATGTCGGTATACTAAAGTGGCCATGCGCTACGCGATTCAACCGCCTACAGCGCCACCTGGAGGAAAACAGCAGAGTTAACGTTCCTATCTCGGAAAAGGTTCAAGATAGGGGGAAAAGTGAATTTTATATATATATATATATATATATATATATATATGTATGTATGTATTTTTTCTGTTTTTGCAGAACATCATTCAGTACGAAAAGATAGTTTGTAGACATTAATGCTAAAAATAGAACTCTTAAAACGTGCATTTGTTTGTTCTCGATTTCCTATTTTCTGCACACTTCAAATACATTGCATACTGTGTAGTGTAGCGGTGGACATTTATGCTATGTAAAATTCAAAGTATGATTATTATAAGCGGTCACATCGATTAACGCATAAACGTTTTAAACGGACTTCATAAAAGATGAGGTTCTCAATACAAGCCATCTTTCTTGTTGTTGTTGTTGGAATTTGTTAGCTTATAACTTCGTAAAAGATGCTTTAATTTTTATTTTATTTTATTTTATTTTACTTTTTGTCGTAAAGATCTTGTCTTGAAATAGGTTTCATTGTGATTTCATTAAGACATAAACAGATTACAGGATACTCACAAAAGTCTGTTCTCACTCTAACTGCTGAACGCATGCAGCTACACTGGTAAAAGTAGTATGTAAGTATCGTAAAGTGGACATACGCTACGAGATTTGACCGCTTACACGCCACCTGTTGGGAAAAGGGCAAAGTTAGCGTTTCTATCTTGAAAACAGTACAAGGTACGAGAGAAAAAGTAAATTGCAAAGTTGAACAGCATCAATTATTTAGTACGGAAACATACCTTGTAGACATAAATGTTAAAAAAATGATGTTTAAATGTGCATCTGTTTGTTTTCAGTTTTCTACACTGTAAACATATCAAAAAACATTTATTTCGATGTTGAAACTTCTATCAATCAGCTGCAATTCATATTTTGCTCTTTGTTTAAACTTTACGCAGCGTACTTTCCAGCGTAGCGGGTGGCGCGTATTAACTGTAAAGTTCAATATATGCTTAACAGAATTCTTGGCTACGAATACAACGTATCCGTTCTTTAAATTTCTAAACCATTTTTAATTTAACGTATGTTTATTCAATAGATATTTTTTTTTACTCTTTTCCGATAAAGGCAAGAAAAGTGACACTACATAAATATGCATCTTTTGAGAAAAAATCAATTTAAAGATAACTTGACTAGAATAAATCTGGAACAACTGCCTCTCAAGTAGATAACTTTCTAGATGGGGATGTAACTTTTTTGTTCACATTGGGTGCATTTCATATATTTTTCAGTGACATAAACCATTTTTTGAATTATGTCACTTTTCTTGGGGGATGTGATTTGTGGAACTGCCGTCGAACGTCTTCTGATATTCTTCTATATGAATAAATTTTCACTGAAAAGAAAACACTAGTGCGACGTAAGAGCCAATCACCCAACCAACCATTGAAAAGAAAAAAATGAAACCTTTTAGTAAAAAAATAGAACCGACTCCAAAAAGCAACTGTTCTTCAAACAACTAAAAAAAAATGGTATAAAATGAAACTGTAAAATGCACCTAAAAGTATAAAATAATTTCCTTCGCCAAAAAACCTATAACACAACAATAAATCATAACTTTTCAAGTTGACACAAAATTAAATAAAAATTGATACATTTTTTCAATATAAAAATCAAATTCTATTCAAAATACACATCTGACATTGTCACCTGCAAAACGCAGCCGAAAACTACTTTCATTCAAGAATGGAAATAACATTTCATAAACTGCAAAAGTTGGCGGAGCTACGGAAATCTGGAGTCATTGGTGAAAAAAATTCACCAGGATATCTGGCAAACATATTTAATTTCTTTGAGAAATCATGGTTATTTTAATAATGTATATTTAGAGAGCAATCAAGAATATGAAACAATACTTTGTTTAATATATATTATTAAACTAGCAGACCCGGCCACGCGTTGCCGTGACTAAGTTATACTTTGAATTATATGGCAGTAAACTATTTAATACTGTCAAATTATTATTTACGAATAAAGACGAAAACGTTGTAGCCGATGTAAAAACCCACAGGATTGAGATTTGAACCTTAGGTCAAAAATTGGAAACGATTGATAAAAATTTTCGTAGTGTTGATATTAAGTACAAATTAATTTTATTGTAGGGTCCTATAAGTTTTAATGGAGAAGTGATATATATTATTTCTAATGCTACTTAGGATAAAATTGCTAAAATGACTAATATGTAAATTAAATTCTATTAAAATTCTATTAAAATAAAAGTATAAAAGAAGCAGACGATTTCAAAAATCAATTTTTATGGATTAGGGAAATATAATGTCTAAAGCTATTATGGATTAAAATGCTAAAAAGACTAATATGTAATTTTATTTTTATTAAAATTCTATCCGCGATTGTAATGAAATGCTCGCCCTCTGGTGGTCTAAGGTGAAATTACATTTAACATGCATAGCTTTCGGCTTCCATCGAGACGCCATTGCTTGCCGATGTTTAGTTTCACATATATTTATTGAATAAAAATGAATAAATCCGGTAAAAAAGATAACACATACTGTTGTGTGCCACAGTGTCACTCCAAAGAATCAAGAAATCCAGAATTAAGCTTCCATTTATTTCCAAATGACAAATATAAAATTTCAGTTGCTTCGGCTAATGGAAGTAAAGAATTAACCAGATGATTTGAAACTAATATTTGTTCAGCTTCAGTTAAAAATCTACTTCCGATCGAACTTTGAATAAACTGAAATATTTTTTTCCAAAAGCAATCAATTTTCCATGATGTAATGGCGGAGAAATTATAGCACGAACATTAAATAGTAACACAATTAAAACAATAATAAATACACATGGCTATTATATTTACTAACAACAAAAGCTGAAAAAGCGCCATCTATCGATCATTACAAACGCGGATTAAAATAAAAGTATAAAAGAAGCAGACGATTTTAAAATCAATTTTTATGGAGGTGTGAAATATAATATATGCTATAATGGATAATTTTACTATAAAATGACCTCATCATTTTAACTGTTTTAAAGAGAGCAACAGCTGTAGTTATAGAAAGGAAAACAATATGGCTAAACCAGAAAAATAAGTAAATTTGATAAATATTTTAAAACTTTAAAATAGGACATCTTATGAAATATTGGACATTTAAAGTAAATACATGTATCATTTTAAATAGAAAAAGATTTTGGAAAAGTTTAGTGTATTTTAACGAAGTGATCAGAAGGCTTTGAGTATGTTAAAATTTTTATAGTTAATTCAAGTTAATAAAGATGGGAAACATTGAGGATTAAGATAAGAATAATTATAAGATTAAAAAAAAAAAACCTTTTTATATGCCATGCTTTTAAATTTTAATATACTAATAATATACTAATTAAAAGGAAAATGATAAATATCCTATCATAGTTTGAAGTCAAATTTGTTTTCAAATGTCTAAATAAAATATCTGATGTAAGATACTAATATGCTGCAGCGGAATAGATTTCATTTCTGTCATCCTTGGCGAAAAAAAAAGAATATCGCCAAATTATCAGGCGAAAATATTTAATTCCTTTCAAAAATCATGGTTATTTTAACAACTTATATTAAAAGAGTAATGAATAATATGAAACAATATTTCGTACAATACATATTACATGTCATACATACGTACAATGAATAATACATATTACATTTCGTACAATACATATATCTGGCATGTATATTTTCGTGTTACGCTTTTGATCGCCAAATAAAAAAAAAAATAAAAAGCCAAGGGTGACAGAGTTTTGAAATTTAAAATAAAAATTTTGTCAATTTGACAGCAAAATAACTCAATCTAACGCACGCGATAACTAATACATATCTATACTCAAATATAAGGATTAAAATCGGGAAATAAATTTCCTCGATTTTTAATAATTTTTTACAAAAAATCCAATGGGCGATTAACATAGGAAATCTTTTTCTTGGCTGCCCAGACGGTCAGTGAGTCACACTTCGCTTGCGTATAGAACTCATAGATATAGTATAGCATATATAGAATAGAGCGATCATTGGGGAGAAAAAAGTTATTCATTTTCACTTGGTTAAAGACGACGTTTTTACCAAAATATGGCCGTCTTTCCCCGAGTGAATACACACGGGAATACATACTAATATTTTAGCAAATAAAATTTATGAATAATTTATTTGCTAAAGGTGAATGAAAAACTCCAGATACAGTTCCAAATTCATATTTCTTTCTTTCTTTTCTTTTCTTTTTCTTTTTCTTTTTTTTTTCTTTTTTTTTTATACCACTTAATGGCTATTTCCAAAGCTTTTATTTATTTTTTTTTCGGCATTAAAAATCTTTGTACGATAACATGAGGATGAAAGATCTATATATATTACTATATCTATGATAGAACTACATTAACACTTTATGAATGTGTATAAAATCTTTAAATTGATTATGACGTCAATTTTCGTGAGATGCATAACTTAGCTTTTTATAATTTTTAACGTTCACGTTTGATTAAATGTATTTATTTTTATGTCGAAAGAAAATGAACTCGTATTTTTTTATTTTTTTTGGCAACAATTAAATTAATGGAACTCACAGATATTTTGGAGCAACTTTAATAAAGGTCTATACAATTGCAATAAATTGTGACAATAAATTGAGATAAAAACTATCCTATCTCTCAAGTTGGACCAAACTGCACACAGTGTGCAAAATTTCATTAAAATCGGTTCCTTAGTTTAGGAGTTTACCCCGGACAAACATCGTGACACGTAATTTATATATATATACAGATTATACATCTTGCGTACATATTTTTGCACTACGTTTTGATCGCCAAATCCAAAAGCCGTCAAGGATGATAATTATCAAAGTTATACGAAGTTTGCAAAGGAAACTCTAACTTCGTAGAAACATGAATACCGAATTGCGAAGGTTGCTCACTGTTCTATATAGATGTTACTAATGTATGAAGTGCATACAGTGATAAAATAATAAAGAAAGCATGAAAATGGATCATTCGAGACAACAGCATTTGTACCTACCGATCTAAAAACAAATCTTTAAAAACGAATTAAATTTTATTTAATTTTGCGTCGACTTCAAAAGTTATGATTAATTGTAGTGTTATAGATTTTTATTTTATACATTTAGGTGCAGTTTACAGTTTCATTTTATTTTAAGAATTGAATCTATTGTATATGACTACAGGAAATATAGCCACCTATGAAGATGATTATTTATAAAGATGATATTTTGAGCATTGAATCGATTGCATATGACTACAGGAAATCATCACAAAGATCATCAACCATTTATTTTTTACTATTTTTAAAATTTATTCTTGCAAACACTGTAATATTGGCACATTTTCTAATTTATTGTAATCTAGAATTTTATTTTTCTTTTTTACTTTCTCGTACCCGTAAGGTAGAAAAGGTATTGTTTTAGGGTCATATTGTCAAAAGTGAGTTCTTGTTATATTTACATGTTCTGAGGTCCCCTGAATACGAAAATCCTGTTTTTAGCGAATGGTCTGTGTGTGTGTCTGTGTGTCTGGTCTGTCTGTGTGTGTGCTATCAGCATATCTCAAGAACAAATGATAGCAGATACTCCAAACTCGGTATTCTAAATGTGTATCATATAGGTATGCCACACTAAGATTTTCGTTGAGATGAAGCAGATGGTTCGTGTACAAGGACACTCAAAAGTATTCAAATACATTACGTCTATGGGGTAAATTGCAGGTAAGTAGAGTCGCGGCCTTACTAGATCACTCCTCGGCGCCAACGCCGCGTTTGCGGCGAGGAGTGATCTAGTAGGGCCGTGGTAGAGTTTAACATCTATAGACTGCACTAAACCAAATTAAACGAATATATATTTTTTATATGCATAAAAAAATGTCTCATGTAGAATAGAGTAGGGAAATCATTGACAGTTCGTTTACAGGGCTACACAAAAGAACTAGATAAAAGTGCGACAATCGTTGCAAATTGGTGGAAGTATATTTCAGGCTGGGCCATGTGTGATTACTATAGGATTATATTTAGGTGCACCATGTGGTTTGTACATAATCTTCGAAAGATATACAGAGCTGCAAATATTTAAGCGATAACATTTTTTTTTTTTTTTTTTTTTTTTTTTTTTTGTGGATGTGCTTTACTAATAATATTTTACTATTTCCATGAAAGCTGTTCAGGAATTGAAATAAATTCCTCATAGAGATATGGTAAATAATGTAAGTTTTAATCAAAGTATTCATCGCTTGTTTTTTTTTTTTTTTTTAGTTACACGTTTTGAGGCTTCCTCATTACCGTAGTCAAGTTTTTTAACGTTTGATCTTTGTCTGTGTCTCTTAGAGTGACTTAAAAACGAATAATTTTAGGAGATCCAAATGTTGTATTTTTAAGTTAATATACGTTTGTTGCTGGAAAAGTTTGATCAAGATTGATAAGTTTCAAGGAATGTTGCATGTGAAATTTGTCCGTATAATTTTAAGTAAACTTTTAATTTTAATAACAGAATTAAATTCTATATAAATGTAGGTGCATTAATGAAACGGGGGATTGAAGAGGACGGTAGAGCCCTCACACAGAACTAATTACGTTATAAAACTCTTCCGAAGCCTAATTTGAATTGTTTAACATGCGTTTACATAACAGTACTCGTTAACTTAATTCTTAATCTCCAACCTGTATTTATAGCATTAAATTTCAGGATAAGCGAAAGTCCTGTGAGTGACACACCAGATTATTACTTACTATTTTATTATGCAATATTATCGCTCGTTAAATCTGAAATGCAATTCCCCGCCAGTAGTGAAATATATTGCACTTTTCACTTCAAACAGTATTTTTAAGTACACATATTTTACGATTCTCCTATTTTAAAAGATTAAATAGAAATTTTTATGTATTTTCTTATTTATTTATTTATTTATTTATTGTAGATGTCTAATTTATATTTATTCTCTCTTTTTACTTTCTTCTATATGTAATATAGAGAAAGTATTGGATTCGCGAAAATTTTCGAAGTCCACTTTTTGATGGATTTACATGTTTTGGGATGTGGAGAACACGAATTAATAGTTTTTAGAAAATGTCTGTCTGTCTGTCTGTCTGTCTGTATCATTTTTTTGTAGACGCTGTATCTCACGAACCAATGAATGAAATTTAACCAAACTTGGTATTTAGTTGCACCCTGACATAAACTGGTGCTGATTAGATTTTGGGATCAATCGCTCAATAGGTGGCGTTGTGATCGCATTTTATGCAAATTTTTAACATGGCAGGATAGGACAAAATTCCGTATAAATGGGCATAGAGAGAGTTATTTTACACTTGTGATTGTAAAATTAATATGAATTATTGATAATAGTAGTAGTTAGCTAGGAAAAAAATTTTGTGCATGTGGGGGCATCGGTTCCCCCCCTGGGGGGGGAAGTACCCCCCCGGGGAAGTAAATTTTCAAGGTGGGTATCTTTCGAAAGGTCTCGTTGATAATAGTAATAGTTAACTGGGAAAAAATTTTTGTGCATGTGGGGACATCGGTTCCCCCCCCCCACCGGGGGGGCAAAGTTTCAAGATGGGTATCTTTCGAAAGGTCTCGTCAATACCTTTAAAACGAATGGTTGAACCATAAATCTGTGATAATTTAAAACAAAGTTATCGATTTTTTTTACTTTTAACAAAAAAAAACAGAAAAAAATCGCAATTTTTTTTTTTTTTTTTTTTTTTAACGAAATTTAACCAAACTTGGTATTTAGTTGGTCCCCGACATAAACTGGTGGTGATTACATTTGGGGATCAATAGCTCAATAGGTGGCGCTGTGATAGCATTTTATCTAAATTTTTAACATGGCAGAATAGGACAAAAATTCGTATAAATGTGCATAATTAGAGTTGTTTTAAACTTGTGTTTGTAAAATTAATATGGATTATTGATAATAGTAGTATGTAACTAGGAAAAAAATTTTCTGCATGGGGGGGGGGCATCGCTTCCCCCCCCCTAGGGGGAAATACCCCCCCCCCCAGGGAGGGTAAATTTTCACAATGGGTATCTTTCGAAATATCAGGTTGATAATAGTAGTAGTTAACTAGGAAAAAATTTTTGTGCATGTGTGGGCATCGGTTCCCCCCCCCCACACCGGGGGGGGGGGAGTTCCCACCCGGGGGGGCAAAATTTCAAAATGGGTATCTTTCGAAAGGTCTCGTCAATACCTTTAAAACGAATGGTTGAACCATAAATCTGTGATAATTTAAACCAAAGTTATCGAATTTTTTTACTTTTAACAAAACAAAACTTAGAAAGAAATCGCAATTTTTTTTTTTTTTTTTTTTTTTTAACGAAATTTAACCAAACTTGGTATTTAGTTGGTCCCCGACATAAAATTATTTTCTTTGATAAGAAAAGTTATAACTCTGATGAATCAGAAAGCTGGGATTATTATCACAATTTGTGTAAAGAGGAATGTATTCTTTCATGATGGCAAAGGGCTTGTGGCTCTGTTATGGTATGGGCAGCAAATTGGTATTAGTAGGAAAACTTATATATACTTGTCTATCCAAGCAAAGTAAATACAAATATGTATCTTGATCTTTTAGAAAGATTTTGTTATTGTAGGCTTCAATTTTATATATATAGCTTCCTACAATTTTATTTTTGAACAAGACAACATTGTTATCCACATGGATAATACTGTAAAAGCATAGTTCACTATAAAAATAAAATTGTAGTTCTTGATTGCCCAGCTAGATCTACTAACCTATATGTCATTGAAAATCTGAGCCCACATCATAAGAAGAAAACATAAAATTTGCAGTTGACAAACAAAAACAGCAGCTGAACTTAAAGTGCACCATTACAAAGGAATGGAAGTTTTTTTTTTTTTTTTTTTTTTTTTTTTTTTGGGGGGGGGGTGTCCTACTTTTTTGTTCATGAGTGTATACTTAATGCACTATTATAATCTTATGATCCTTAAAAATCATCAAGAATAATTCTAAAAAAAAAAAATATCTATTGTCTCTTTTCATACCGTTATATTCACTCTATTATAGTTAGACTACATTCAAGTGAACAGATAGTAATCAAAGCTGAATGTGAATTTAAAGGAGATACTCAAGTTCTTAAAATTTCTGTTTCTTTAGCGGCAATAACATAATCGCCATAAGTAGCACATAGAAAACTAACATTGCACATCCTTTTCATTTAAATTTTGTTGTAAAGTTAGTTTTGTAAAACAGAAAAAAAAGTGCTATTGTATTGAAATGACTTTATATTATATATATGGCTAAGTGTAAATAAAAATATATATAAGGTATTTGCTAAAAGTGGAAAAACTATGTATGTTTTATGCATAAAATATTTTTATATGTTCTTGTCAGATAAAATTACCAATGTATGGTTTTTTATTAAAAAAAAAAAGGAAAAAGTCCTGGTAAATATTAATTTCTATCAAAAATTAAAATATTTTCACATAGATTATGCATTTGTATGGTCTAAGCAATTCTAAAAAACTCCTGATAACTAAAGAAGTTTTTTTACTTTAGAACTAAAGAATCACTTAAGGGCCCTCTTCACTCGCCGAGGCCGGAAGCCGAAGTTAATGTTATTCTATGGGAAATTTTTCTTTACAAATAACTTACTAACTAATACATATTTTTAAATTCTGTTTTCACATTCTGAAAATTCCCAGCTGTTAAATTGATGCACCTTTTTTAAAAAAATTAATTTTTTATATTTTATTTTGAAGCTGCAAAATAACAAATCTTCAATATGTGAATTTTTTTCATTTTGCAATTTCAAAATAAAATATAAAAAATTAAAAAAATTCATTTTTAAAAAAGGTCCGTCAATTTAACAGTTGGGAATTTTCTGAATGTGAAAACAGAATTTAAAAAATGTATTAGTTAATAAGTTATTTGTAAAGAAATTTTCATCATAGAATAACATTAGCTCGGGCTTCCGGCGACGGTAAGTGAAGAGGGCCGTTAAGGTGCTATATGACGGGATACGATATATTCTAAAATAAAAGCTATTGCCACTCAAAAGCGACCAAACGACTTCAGTAGGGTTGTTCTTAAGTACAAACGGAAGAACAAAATCCAGAAATGTAAACAACGGACTCAACATTTGGCTATTATTCCCCCCCCCCCCCCCAAGGATGTTTAAAAGGGAAAAGAATAGAGGGTGTTCAGTAATCACGATTCTCTGATTGGGGGATTTTGTTCTAAAGACTACCATATGTGATTTAAACAGTCCAAAATATGTTATTGACGAACATACGTTCGGCAGTTTGTATCAAACGGCATATTTGGATCATTTCCCGCATGTGAAACCTGTTTATGAGGTATTTTGTGCTAAAGACTATCGTATGGATCTTCGTTTGATAGCGGCTTTAGAAAAAAATGTTTTATTAAATCTGTTGTAGCTAGGTAATTATATTTAATGTGTATTCCTTCTAAAATGACTTGAATTTATAGTATGCAAATAATCTTGAATAATTATATCCAGGTTATGAAATAAAATTCCAATATTATAAAAAGCCTAAAAAATAGCAGATAAATTAGGCTATCTTCTTTATTATGTGTTAACATATACTGTGATATTTCTATAAGTATTTTTGATGTAAACAATTTATAATTACATAAAATGAATAAAATGTAATCATCCTTTCATATTAGAATATTGATACATATTTAAACACATAAAAAAAGAAAAGAGGAAATTGATTAGTACAAAATTTTATGTAAATACCATAAAAAATAAGAAATCACAACAATTGTTTTGGGTCGGAAGAAAATACAACTCTTCGTAAGACAAAATAGGCACGAGTGCTGCAAACAAAGCAGCAACGTAAAGTTTTGCAGCACTCGTGCCTACTTTATTCACCTGATAAAGGGTTGTGTTTTCTTTCAACCCGAAAGAATTGTTGCGAGTTCTTATATTTTATAATGTTTATTCAAAATTTTACACCAATTACTTCTAAACACCAGCTCTGTGGTGCGTTTTTGTAAAAAGAGGAAAATATTTCAAAAATAAATTAAATAATTTTGTTTTTAATTCTAAGGGGAGCTGGGGATGTCGTAGATTATTTAAAATTCTAAAAAAAACTAGTGATAGAAAAGCTTATATCAAAACATAAATAAATATTGATTTTTTATTATTAAACTACTCATGGCCACGGTGGTCAATAATGGCTGCATATCATAAAAACAATAAAGGGTCAAAAATGGTGCATTTCAGACATTTCAAGCATCTGAAATGATGATCAATTTCAGACAATAAAAGTGTCTGAAATGTGCTTTTTCAGACATTTCTACTGTCTGAAATAAATAAGACACTTTTTAGCATCTTAAAATTAAACACCCCATTTCAGACACATTTTTGTCTGAATTTCAGACACTTGTATTTACAGTGTGTGTTAAAAAACTTAGTACCTATTTTGATTATAGTACTTTTCATTATTGCGTTGTTTAGTCAATTTATGACAAAAGTTCATGTGCACTGTTAAAAAAATGCAGAAAAAATACAGAAATTCTCTGTAATTTCAGAAAAAAAGTCGTAAATTACGGAAAAATTACGTAGACAAAACGTATTTTACGACTTTTTTTCTGAAATTACAGAGAATTTCTGTATTTTTTCTGCATTTTTTTAACAGTGTGGGGATTATATCTTTCTATATATAGTTTACAAGAGAGATGACGATTCCGGTTCGTACTTTTCTATACAGCAAGTTGCGACTATTATTTTATAATTTTTTGTTTTTCGCGTGAAAGCACATTTCATTTTACGCTAAAATAAATAAATGACTGGTAAATTTTTTTGGCAACAATTATAAATTTAAATGTCCAAATTTGAAGTTACTGCCAGGTTATTATTTTCACATTTTAATTAATTTAAAAAATCTAATCAAACTTCGTTACAAATAAGGTACCAAATGAAAGGCTATTTTTTTCTGAGTGCGTCGGACTAAACAGCTTATTGATCGGACAATTAGATATTTTAAAATTAACTAAAGTATGGAAATTAGGTCGCAACTTGCTGTATAGAAGAGTACGAACCGGAATCGTCATCTCTCTTGCAAACTATATATAGAAAGATATAATCCCCACATGAACTTTTGTCATAAATTGACTATAGTACTTTTCATTATTGCGTTGTTTAGTCAATTTATGACAAAAGTTCATGTGGGGATTATATCTTTCTATATATAGTTTGCAAGAGAGATGACGATTCCGGTTCGTACTCTTCTATACAGCAAGTTGCGACCTAATTTCCATACTTTAGTTAATTTTAAAAAATCTAATTGTCCGATCAATAAGCTGTTTAGTCCGACGCATTCAGAAAAAAATAGCCTTTCATTTGGTACCTTATTTGAAACGAAGTTTGATTAGATTTTTTAAATTAATTAAAATGTGAAAATAGTAACCTGGTAGTAACTTCAAATTTGGACATTTAAATTTATAATTGTTGCCAAAAAAATTTACCAGTCAATTATTTGTTTTAGCGTAAAATGAAATATGCTTTCACGCGAAAAACAAAAAATTATAAAATAATAGCAAACCCGTGCGAAAATTTCGCACTTTCTTTCTTTCTTTTCTTTTCTTTTTTCCTTTTTTTTTTTTTTTTTTTTTTACCTTTAAAATTTTAAACTCATAAACCTTAAGCCAAATTTCCCATCCAATTTTAATTCCTCAGAAGCCAAAATATTATTAGAAACAAATTAATATTGTGAGATGAAATGATAATGATAATCAAACTAATGTCGTTCACGATACACTTATAAATGAAATTCATGTTTAACGACCTAATTTTCATACTTCGTGTGGCAAGACAGATTTAGTATAAGACCCTCATGGCGATTTTTAATTTTTTGTTACCATGTTAGCGATACATTTTTAATAATTAATTAATTTATTTTTTTTTAATTTTGTGTTAAGAAACTTAGTACCTATTTTGATTATACTTTTTATTATTGCGTTTTTTAGTCAATGTTTGACAAAAGTTCATGTGGTGATTATATCATTAATATATTACTATATTTAAAACGACGCTTGCAAAGATGGTAAAAATGCAAACATTAAAAATACATTTTTTATATAAAATTATCTTATCGTACGAATGTCGTCATTTTTTATTAGATCACTGAACTGAGTCCGCGTGCTTAAATATTGCTTATGTATTATTTTTTATCCTCGCGATTTTATTCAGCCCCTATCGTATCGTTTCTAAAAAAATAATCGTAACTGGACCACGTTAGAAAAATATTATATAGGTTAAATTTGCTCATAGATATGAAAATAAGAAAATGGAGTAAAAGAATAACTATAACCTTTTTTTTAATATACTCCAATTTTAAATATTTTTCTTTTTTGTTTTGTTTAAATAGTTTTGTTTAAACGTTTTTGGCACGGATGTATCGCGCCTGGCATGAAAGCTAATTCATTGATAATCCTGGTTAAAATTTTGATGCAGAAATAGATCGGACATTTTTCGCCAAGAACCCTCTTTTGTGAAAGCCACTTTAAGCCAAGTTAGCGCATCAAAAGTATAAATAAATTATAAAATATTGAAAAACAGAAGAGAAAGAAAAAGAAAGGAAAATGAAAAGAAAGAAAGAGAAAAAATAATCACACAAATTATGTATTTTTGTCTAAAATGGCAATAAAAATTCAAAATTCGACAAGGGGAGTACTATAATCAGATTTACATATTTAATTATTTGTTTTTCTATATACCAACTACTGTTAACTAACACAACTACTATTATAACCACAAAAAATTAATTGTCTCATGCGATAGCTGTAGCCGTTCATAGCATATTGTAATATTATATTTCGCGTGAAATTGTTGTCATTTTATAGTTGATCGAATAAATCAAATAAATGTAGAACATAACGTGAAAATATTATGTACACCACGTATCATGTTGTTCATATGCAACTGGGGTTTCATTTTTTTCGATACTGTCGGTTTCGAAACTGTCATCTGATAAGCAACCAAATGGAAGCCCACTTGTAAGCTGTTGTCCCAGGCACCCGAGAGTCTGCGATTAAGTGGGTTGCTGCCGAAGGCAGCGAGGACAGGAAGCGAGATTTTGAGCAATTTCGTGATTTTTTTAAACTTTAATTTTATTTAAAAAGCGATATAAAAGAGTTTCCTTGAAATATAGTGACCAGCAAAGCTGGCAAAGCCTTCGTTGACTCACTACGTTCATTGATTTCACATTCCGTCATTTTTGACGGGGTTATATTCTAGTTATATAATAATAATAATTTTTTTTAAAAAAACAGTGATTTTGCAAATTTTAAAATAATTTGTAACTAAAGTAATATTAATTGATCACAAAAAAGAGTGTTCTTTTACATAACAAGGGTACAGCTTTAGTACAGTACCCTCTTGCTGATATTTAAATTTTTGTCTCTTTCGCGATGAAGTAAAATAGCTATGTCAGTTACGTTAGAAAAGACCTTGACGAGAAATAACAGAGCTACTTCAGTGCCAAATTTCCAATTTGGAACCACTAAAGCCGCTTCAAAATATAATTATTTTCTCTATTTTATAACGCATTTAAATTGAACGTGTGTATTTGTAATAAAGATTTTTTGTTAAAATAAATAAATAAATCCCCATTCAATAAACCGACTGAAATAGGCCTCTAGCACTAATTAAGAGTGACGTATAAAAATTCGACAACTGTACCGACTGAAATAGGCCTCTAGCACTAAAATATATATATATATATATATATATATATATATATACAGACACGACATTATTTCATTATTTAAAACATGAAAATCTGACATTGACAGATTTTAATTTAGTGCCTACTGCTAAACTTGTTAATATCGACAAATTCTTCTTTAGTTAATTCGTGACGATCTAAATTCCATGATAAAGTTTTCATTAAATCAAACCAATGTGTTTCAGCTGCAGATATTGTAAAAATAACGTTGGAAGTCCAAACTGTCTTATAGCCGCAAAACAACGTTTTTTCTCTTTTTCCCAATGAGGGGGAGGTGTGCCTTGGGGGGGACACATGTCAAAGGTGTGCCTTGGGGGGGACTCATGTCAAAGTTGTGCCTTGGGGGGGACTCATGTCAAAGTTGTACCTTGGGGGGGGACTCATGTCAAAGTTGTACCTTGGGGGGGACTCATGTCAAAGTTGGGCCTGGGGGGGACTCATCTCAAAGTTGGGCCTGGGGGGAACTCATGTCAAAGTTGTGCCTAGGGGGGGACTCATGTCAAAGTTGGGCCTGGGGGGGAACTCATGTCAAAGTTGTGCTTAGGGGGGGACTCATGTCAAAGTTGGGCCTGGGGGGGGACTCATGTCAAAGTTGTGCCTTCGGGGGACTTCATTCAATAAATCCCCATTCAATAAACCGACTGAAATAGGCCCTTAGCACTATTAAGAGTGTATTATAAAAATTCGACAACGCTGTACCGACTGAAATAGGGGTACCTTGGGGGGGACTCAAGTCAAAGTTGTGCCTTGGGGGGGACTCATGTCAAAGTTGTGCCTTGGGGATACTTCATTCAATAAATCCCCATTCAATAAACCGACTGAAATAGGCCCTTAGCACTATTAAGAGTGTATTATAAAAATTCGACAACGCTGTACCGACTGAAATAGGGGTACCTTGGGGGGAACTCATGTCAAAGTTGTGCCTTGGGTGGGACTCATGTTAAAGTTGTGCCTTGGGGGGGACTCGTGTCAAAGTTGGGCGGGGGGGGACTCATGTCAGAGTTGTGCCTTGGGGGGGACTTCATTCAATAAATCCCCATTCAATAAACCGACTGAAATAGGCCCTTAGCACTATTAAGAGTGTATTATAAAAATTCGACAACGCTGTATAGACTGAAATAGGGGTACCTTGGGGGAGACTCATGTGAAAGTTGGGCCTGGGGGGGGACTCATGTCAAAGTTGGGCCTTGGGGGGACTTCATTCAATAAATCCCCATTCAATAAACCGACTGAAATAGGCCCTTAGCACTATTAAGAGTGTATTATAAAAATTCGACAACGCTGTACCGACTGAAATAGGGGTACCTTGGGGGGGACTCATGTCAAAGTTGGGCCTGGGGGGGGACTCATGTTAAAGTTGTGCCTTGGGGGGACTTCATTCAATAAATCCCCATTCAATAAACCGACTGAAATAGGCCCTTAGCACTAATTAAGAGTGACGTATAAAAATTCGACAACTGTACCGACTGAAATAGGCCTCTAGCACTAATAAATAAATAAACAAGCAAAATTTCTGAGAATAATGTCCGTTACCTACCTTAATTTTTTGTAGTTATCAAAGATATTTTTTTTATTCGTATACTAATTTTTATGAGAATACTTTACATTTGTCTCTCTTTATATACTAGTATCGCCCAGTGGTCGAAACTCGACCATTTTTTTTTGCAAAGCGAGGCAAAGCAAAGTTATTGCCTTGTCCTAAACGGAATGCAATTGTAACACAGCTGCGGCAATTGTTTGCCAATATTCACTCTAACTGAATCAGCAGAGTTTTACTTAATATAACTATTAGGCTGTGGGCCATAGCTTGATATCGTTCCAATCCGTTTCAATCATGGAGGGGCAATTTCAAATTAATGTTAAAATTAAAAGAATATTCTATTATCCACAAATTCGCAATGTTCTGGTCTGAAGATGTGCACATTATTTTAAAATTGATTAAATAAATTTTACAAATTTGACATTTCTGCGGTCCTGCTATTTTACTTAACACTTAGAGATAGTCAACTTCTATACTCATTCCTTCGCTTATCCTCCAATCAGAACAGTAATTTTCTTTACGCTGTTATTTTTAGCCCAATGACAGCTGCTGTTACGGCGCGCGCTAGCATTTGATATGTTTTGTTTACGTTTATTTATGTTTACATTATCTTGAGTATTGTTGTCATTTTCATCCAATTCTATTCTTGCTTTCTTTTCGTATATTTTAAAGTAATCTTTAGATTTAATATAATGTGAGAAAAAGAATGACATATTGTTTGCATATCGGGAATGGAATAAATTCAAAAATGTAGTATTTTTCTCAAATAAGATCTAAAGTTTCTCTCGACATTATTATCTTGCATATTATTAACATTTTGATCGAATTCTGTTATCACTGATTTTCCTATATTTTGAAGTAGAATTTTTTACAGGTAATATAATATCAGGATAAATTACTTTTTGTTTGCACATCGGGGATGAGATGCATTCAAAAGTGATGTGTTTTTCTTAAATAAGCAGGGCTAATGTGAGATTGTGTGCTGATCAGTGGAATGCTTTAAATGTTCGTGAAAGAGAAATATCTACCGATTTGCTTCTTCCAATTAATAAACAGTCCAAGCTGCCTTTAGACAACCGCATAGGTTACCATAAAAAGTTTTATTCTGAAATGCAGATAAATTATTGCTGAAACGTCAGTGGAGGCCCCCATGTGGAGACACAAAAAGATTTTGGGTTCTGTTTGCGTGTCTGTTTCTTGTGTGTTAGCGGCCGCAAAAACCACGCTATATTGACTTGCAATTTGCTGAACATGTTCATGAACCACACGGAATTAGCTGTATAGTTCTAGCTATGTATTCCATTTGTAGTTCCTGTACAGGGACACACCAAAGTTTTTTTTTATCATTACGGCCTATGGAGAGAATTCGTATGTACCGCGATAGCGGCCGCATAAATCTCCCGATTGACTTGCAAATTCGTATACATGTTCAGGCTCTATTTAGAAATAGCTGTGTATTTTTTATGTCTAGATTATTTAGGGATCATGTACAGGGACACGACAAAGTTTTTCTTATCATTACCGACTATGGGGTGAGTTTCGTTTAAGCGAATTTGAACTTCGTTACTCTGCATTCAGGGAAATGAAATCAGCGTACATTATTGAGATGCTTAAATTGATGTTCTCTATAGAAATTAAATATGTGTGCTCATAATTAATGTACAGGACCTTACAAAAGTATTCCTACAATGTCATGTAATCATTCAAATTTTGTCAAATTTCGAACAATTATTTTTGAAAAACATAGAATAAGTTGAAATGTTTTTACTGGTGTTCTTTTACAGAGAAAAACAAAAGAATTTCATAACATTAGAACTTATGGGCAAATTTTTATCTAAGCGCATTTTAACGCGTTTATGCTGCATTTAGTAGAATTAACATACATTATAAACATACTTAAAAACATGTTTTCTCTATCTCTCTCTTAAAAAAAAAAAAAAAAAAAAAAGGTGTATAAGCTAAATTTATTTACAGGACCATACAAAAGAATTCCGATAACGTTCTGTAATCATTCAAATGATGTCAACTTAGGTTGAAATATAAGTAAGTTATAATTAATTAGGTGTACTATTTCTATTGGCGTATGTAATAACGTTGGCTCTTTTTCAGGGACACACAAAAGAATATCGTGCCATTATGGTCTATAGACAGTATGTATTAAAAATGTATTTTAACATGCTTACATTAACTATTATGAAATGTTATTATAATGTTTAAAAGCATGTTTTTCTGTGGAAACTGTGGGCATAGAATTGATAATTAGTTTACAGGGTTACACAGGGTAATCTTTTTGCATGAAATTTGGTACATGTATTTATGATTTAAATACTTGTACCAAATCATAGTTTGGAACAAGATTATGAATAGAATAATCTAATAGCCTTCTATTTATGTAAGAAATTAACAGAAAACTGTTATTAGGGAAATATGTAAATATATATATATAGACAGAGATATACAGCAGAAAGTTGAAGGGGGATGGTAGCCCCCGTTAGAAATGTATCTGTTTATGTAGTAAGTCGTCATATATATGTATACATATATATAATAAAGAGAGAGAGATGCATGTTAGGACTCACCCGAAGAGACAGAAAACGAAACATTTGTATTAGATTAGGGAGCAAACCAATGTTACTGATGTTATTTCTAGAATTAAGTTAAAATGGAGCTGGACTGGGCACTTCCAGAAGAAATGATGATAGATTGACCACCACTCCTATTTTGGATATCAAGATAAAACAAAAGACCGAGAAAGAGACCAGTGTGTCGTTGAAGAGATAAAATTGTGAAGTTTGGAAGAGAGAAGGGAGAAGAATTGCAGAAAACAGGACAGATTGGAATCACGTAGAAGGGGCCTTTATCCTGCAGTGGATTGATAAAGGCTGAAATTTATGATGATAATGATAGATATAAATATGGAATTAATAAAAACTATCAATGATCTAATGAGTAATGAGTGATGAAAATAGGACGTTGAGACTCCTGATCTGCAGATCCACTAAATATTAATATTTTTCCCTTTCTTAGTACTTTTTCTCAGGAGTATGATTTTAGCACTTGTGTGCAAGATATTTTAAAATTTATTCAACGAATCACAGTATCATCAGAAATATATTGCACACTGCTTTAAACCAGCATCCTAATGTAAACTCAATTCCTTCAAATTGAAATCAATTTTCCAAATTTATGTGCAAAGTTTTCTTCCAGAACATTTGATATTTTCATTAGCTATCTTAAAAAGAATATATTAGCAACATTTTCGGGTTGCCCCCAAAAAGTTGAAACGAACTTGTTTTTAAATGACATTTTTAGCTTATGGCCCACGGTCTATATTTCTCTCTGTAGATGTTAGCCTTTCCTGAAATGAGAGAAAATCGCAACGTGAAAACGCCCCTTGTTGTGTGATACAGCCCAGAAGCTAATAGGTACCATGTCAGACCAAGGTCCAACCAAGTATCAAATTCTGTTAAATTAATTCGATTGGTTCATAAAGTACAGTGTTTGAACAAAAAAAAAAAAAAGATATTTTTCAAAAATGGTCGAATTGAGTTCGGGAAATTTCAGTACGTGTAACTTTATCGAAAACCGAAAATCTAAAACATTTCTGAATCTTATATTTTCTACTTATATATGCAGAGAAAAGAATAATAAATCCACTTTTTAAAAAATAAAAATAAGTAGTCAATTTCACTAATTTCACTTAATTAAAATGCAAGGAAATCTCAAAACGTGTAAATTCATCGAAAACTGGAAATCAAAAGTTTTTATGTATCTTCTACTTGCTTCTTCTACCCACAAAAGCTAGCAATAAAGACACTTTTTTAAAAAATAAGTAGCCAATTTCAGTTAATTGAAACGTAAAGAAAGCTCAAAACATGTAAATTCAGCAGAAAACGGAAATCGGAATTTTTTCCGTATCGTCTACTTATACATGCAGCAGTTAGTAACAAATCCATTTTCCTTTTATTTAGTATATTAGTTCAATATTTATTGTTTAAACATCACCCTTTGAAAGGAAATGTTTATGTTTACATTCAAAACTGGAAGTTTGCCATTTTTTTTCTGGAGTTTTGTAATTTTAAATTAAAATTTTATCAATTTTACAGAAAAAATAACTCAATCAAACACATGCAGACAGTAACTTATATATAACCCAAATATCGGAATTAAAATCGGCAGATAATTTCCGTTATTTTTTAATAATTTTTTACAAAAAACTCAATGGACAATTAACATAGAAAATCTTTTACATGGCTCCATGGACAGACAGTGACGTCATCACTTCGCTTGCGTATAGTGATGCTACATTATACAAATTACTGTGTCTATGGTTTTATTTGAGCTTTATGAAATTGCCAGATTTAACAACTTTCTACTTTTAGGTATTTTTTAATGTGAAGGAATACGTGTATAAAAGGGAAAAATGGGGGAAAATGCATAAAAAATAAATGTATTTTTAAATACTTTCTTGACATCGTAAGAAAATAATATTTGTATTCGCACCTTCCGGCTAACCATACCTTTCGAATGATACCATTTTCAACCCTCTACTCCCATAATTAATATGTTAAAAAGGGACAACAAATTTTATGCTTGCCTATTAATATATAGATATATAGTACCTGATATCGATACCTAATTTAAATAACGCCGTATATTTATCATTTGACAAAATTTAAATGCAGAAAACTAATAGATTGTTGATGCAGTTGAATATTGAAGAAAAGATACATAGTTTTACTATAGGACCCTCTTGGCAACTTTTTATTTTGTTTTTTGCCATTTTTGCAATGAATTTTAATGGTTATAGCAATGTCGGATATGAAGAAGTTGGCGAGAAATGTCCTAAGTACTTCGATGCCAAATTTAAAATTTTGCTTGGGGATCTGATACTAAAGCTGTTCCAAAGAAAAATAGCAAAAAGAAAAATAACAGATTTAAAAAAAAAAAATGTAAATTAAGCAACGCTGCCACGCAATTTGACGTATTTGGTTCATGAATACACACGGTGTTACGAAGAGATTGTCTAGTAGCTGGTATTTACCAATAACTTCAACTTTCGGTTGAACACGAAAATATGAAAAGTGTATAAAGTCAGAGTTCAACATTTTAGTAAAATCTGACTCATTGCATCTGCCATCTAGCGGAATTCTTATTTTAAGCTTTTTTAGATGAAAACAACCAATCAAAAACTCTATGAAAACTTTGACATTAGATGGAAGAAGTGGCGTGCCTATGGCTAGTCGTATTATGATAGGTAATCAGAAGGACTTTAACATCCATCACACATTAATTATAAAAAACGATACTAACCATAATTATATTTAATTAATAACAAAGTAACGCAAAACAAGATATGTGTGTTACAAATGGCGGTAATGCGCCAATAGAATACAAACCAAAACTGTTTAGATACGAAACAGTTAATATGACAGTTAGCTGCCAAGAGAGCTACACCTACGCAGAGGAGTGTTCAGTAGTTCAGTTCGAGGTGCGTTCAGTTTCTGTATTGGGAGGGATTCGATCCCCACACCATCTCCCCTCCTGGAAGAAGCAGAGTCTAAAAAAAATAATAAAACAGTTAAATTGAACACGACGTCCACAACGTGTCTGTACGACGGGTTTTGGTATGTCCGGAGGATCCACTGACTGTTTTGGCAAAGTCTCATCTGCAGAGGGATCAGGTTCCTGGCTAACAGGTGTAGTGTCCAGTTTGTCATCCATAGAAACATATGTAGGTTTAAGCTGATCATCTGAGATAAGATGTGCAGGTTTCAGCCTGTCAATTGAGACAGTGACTACTTTGTGGTTGATGCAGAGGGTATACGTTTTTGCTCCATGTTTAATCACATCATAAGGGCCTGTATATGGAGTATGTAATGATGGTTTAACTGCATCAACTCTAAGAAAAACATGTGAACATGTTTTTAAATCTTTAAATATGAAAACTTGTTTCTTGCTGTGATTTGAAGTGGGCTTGGAACTAAGTTGATGAAAATGATTATTTAATTTTTGGAGAAAGTCATTGTCAACGTGGATATTGTCATTTGCCGTAAAAAATTGTCCTGGCAAACGCAGATTCTGTCCATAAACTAATTCAGCTGATGAACAATTAAGGTCTTTTTGAAGACAGTGCGTTACCCTAATAAAACAGCAGGTAAAGCAAGTGTCCAATGGACGGAGGTGTGGCACATGATGGCTTGTTTCAAAGTGCGGTGCCATCTCTCTATAATTCCATTCGATTGTGGGTGGTACGCCATTGTTCGAGTTAGTCTAATACCAACATTTTTTGATAGAGCTCTAAACAAATCTCCACGAAATTGAGGTCCTTGATCAGTAGTTATACTTTCTGGTATTCCAAATCTTGCGAACCATCCGGTGTAGAGTGCCTGAGCTACCATGTCAGTTTTTATATCCGAAATTGGAAAAGCTTCAGGCCACCGTGTACATATATCAATACAAGTAAGGCAGTATGTAAAGCCCTGTGAAGATGGCAATGGTCCAATAAGATCGATGTTTATGTGTGAGAAACGTGCATTTGGTACTTTAAATTCCTCTAAGGGTGCAGATACATGGCGAGAAATTTTTGCTTTTTGACAAGCGATGCAAGATTTAGCCATTAATGCAACCTCTTTTTTTATACCTGGCCAAATAAAACGTTCTGTAATTAGTTTAACTGTTGTTTTTACACCTGGGTGAGCTAACCCATGTATGGCATTGAAAACAGACTTACGGAATTCTTGAGGAATATAGGGTCGAACGTTATTAGTTGATATGTCAAAAAAAAGTTACAAATCACTGTTTGGGATGTGTAATTTTTGAAATTTAAGGTTAAATTCATTATTTTCAAGAATTTTTTTAAGTTCTGGATTGTTATCCTGACTTTTTGCAATTAAATTAAAATCAATGGCATCAGGATATTTAACGTTGCATATTCTAGAAAACGTGTCAGCTACAATATTTTCTTGACCGCTCACATGACGGATGTCAGTAGTAAATTGAGCAATGAAGTTTAATTGATTGACCTGTCTGGGTGAAAGGGTGTCATATTGCTTAGTAAAAGCTTTTAGTAAGGGTCTATGATCAGTGAAAATAGTGAAATTTCTCCCCTCTAGTAAATAGCGAAAATATTTTACTGCCGCAAATATTGCCAAAAGTTCTCTGTCGTATGCACTATACTTAATTTCAGTTTCACTCAGTTTCCTAGAGAAAAAACCTAAAGGTTCCCAAGCTTCTCCCGTGTGTTGCTGAACACAAGCCCCAAATGCTTTATCCGAAGCATCACACATTAGTGCAATAGGTTTGCTAAGATCCGGGTGAGCTAAATTAACAACCTGAGTAAGTGTTTGTTTACACTGTTGATATTCAGAGCTAGTAATCTCGGACCATACCAAAGGTGTTTTATCACTTTTCTTGCTACTACCTAGCATGGCATGTAAATTAAGCTGCATTTCGGTTGCATGAGGCAAAAAACGTCTATAGAAATTTAAAATTCCCAGAAATCGACGCAATTCATTTACAGTTTGGGGTTTTGGGTAATCTACGATAGCTTGAACCTTTTCAGGCAAAGGCGCTATACCAGATTTATCAATAAGATGTCCAAGAAATGCAACTTATTCTGAAGCGAATGTGCATTTGGATAAATTTACAGTTAAATTATGATTCGCAAGCCGTTTTAGAATAGCATTAAGGTGATTAAAGTGTTCTTCAACTGAGGAGGATGCGACAAGAAGATCATCGATGTATACAAAACAAAAATCAATATCAGAGAGTATTTGGTCCATATAACGCTGCATAGTCTGCGCCGCATTGCGTAGGCCAAAAATCATGAAGTTAAACTCGTATAAACCAAAAGGGGTAATTATTGCAGTTTTGGGAATGTCTTCCTTATTCATTGGTATTTGGTGATAAGCTTTCTTTAAATCCAATGTGGAAAAAATTACTTTGCCGTGTAAATTCGAAGTAAAGTGATTAATATGGCGAATTGGGTATTTGTCGGGTACTGTTATAGCGTTTAAAGCACGGTAGTCGCCGCATGTGCGCCATGAACCGTCCGGTTTTCGAACCATGTGTAATGGACTGCTCCAACAACTTTTTGATGGGCTACAAATTCCCTTTTGCACTAAATATGTAAATTCGGATTTTGCAGCGGCTAATTTGTCAGGAGCTAAACGTCTGGCTCTAGCAGCAACCGGAGAACCTTTAGTTTCGATAACATGCATTACATTAACACATTCAGAATCACTCGGTGATTTAGGAACATCTTCAAATACAGAATAGTACTTGCTTAATAATTTATCAAATTGAATGGTATCATGCAGAACAGTAATTTTTGGGACGGGTTCTGAAGAAATTTTGCCGATAGAAGTGACCTGAGTTAGGCCATCTATGAGTTTTTTTTTATTTTAAGCCAACAATAATTCCATAATGATGTAGGAAATCAGCCCCTAAAATTGGTCGGGAGACCTCCGCAACAGTAAACGTCCATGGGAAAATTCGACGTAAACCTAAATTTAAATTTACGGAACGTTTTCCATATACGTTAATTTTTGTGCCATTTGCAGCAACTAGCTGAAAAACTGAAACTGGTTTACGGCGTTCATCGGCTATCGGTGCCAAAACTGATAAATCGGCGCCTGTGTCAATCAGCAGGTTTATACCCAAAGTTTTTTCAAAAACCACAAGGCGACAATTATTCTGGCCATAGGCGTTTGTCGCCGCCCACGCTTGGCCCTCTAATTTTCCTTCGACTTAAAATGGCATGGCTGCGAACATTTCGTGGATTTATCACCGAATTTCTTATGATACCAACAAATAACTTCACGCCTAGGGGAATGAGATTTTGAATCGGAATTTCGACTACGTGTTCTATTTTGCGAACAAATTTTAAAGAGTTTATCAATTTTTTTATTGATTTCATGAATTTGTTGTTGCAAGTCATTTACTACATTATTTATAGCAAGATCATTTCCTGTTTTAGGCTGTGTTTCGGCCTAAAACAGGACCTTTATAATTCGGCCTTTATAATTGAGTTAGAATATGTAACTTCGGCTATCCTGTCTGCTACTACAGCTAATTTTGATAGCTCAATATCTGAAGTAGCTAAAATTGCATTTGTGATGGCAAGCGCTGAAGTCAAAGAGATTTTAATAGATCATTCCCCACCTTACTGCCGGCTAAATCCTGCATCTGCCGAAGTAACACTGACGGACGTTTATCGCCTAAATCAATATCTTGTAACAGCTTTTTTAATCGACGTTCTTCGGAGTCAGTGTAAACCTCAATTAATCTCGACTTTAGTGCCTCATAAGAATTAGAAGAAGTTGGAGAAGTGATAATATCACTCACCTGGCTGAGTATAACCGTCTCAATATTTCCGACTACGGTATGATATTTAGTAGTATCCGCTGTGATTCCAGCATTTACGAATTGGCTCTCTATTTGCGTGAACCACATTCGCACGTTTTCTTTCCAGAATAGAGGTACCTTTACCGAAACTTTATTTACTGAAGGCGGTGTAACACCTTCGTTGTCGGATGGCATCTTGAATAGCGAACACAATAGAAAACAATAAGAATGATGTTCAAAATATGCGGGTCACCACTTATGGCTAGTCGTATTATGATAGGTAATCAGAAGGACTTTAACATCCATCACACATTAATTATAAAAAACGATACTAACCATAACTATATTTAATTAATAACAAAGTAACGCGAAACAAGATATGTATGTTACAAATGGGGGTAATGCGCCAATAGAATACAAACCAAAACTGTTTAGATACGAAACAGTTAATATGACAGTTAGCTGCCAAGAGAGCTACACCTACGCAGAGGTGTGTTCAGTAGTTCAGTTCGGGGTGCGTTCAGTTTCTGTATTGGGAGCGATTCGATCCCCACATTCCAAATTTTCTTCAAAAGCTTTACTCTGCCTTTAGACGATTTTCAAGATCTTCCGTTGAACCGGGAGTTGAATCTAATGGTGAATAAGGCCCTGTGTGAGGATTAAGCCAATTGAGATTTTCTTCTCCCGGACAACTCATAAACAAGATGATTGTAATAAATTATAAATTTAAAAAGTAATTACATCCATAAGGTAATTGTAAATAGGGTTTCAATTTATTATTATCTATATCAATAAAACCAGACTTTTGTCTGTAAATTAGTCAGAGCCAAAAAACTTTGCGATATCTTCACGTTTCACGCACCATGGAAGCCGTTTAGGTCTTTACTAGGTTAACCTTCTAGCGGGCGCGCTGCTTATACGAACATGAAAGGTTTTCACATACACTACTGTAAAATATGTATTTTAAAGTATCTAAATATTTTAATTATACTATAACCATTTGAAGATTAACCCCTTCCGCTCCAGGCTAGCTGTAGTGTAAATATGTGAAATACCAGATTATAATTTTGAAATAAAGCAATACATAACGAAGTAACAATGTGCATTTTGTTGTGAAGTCCCTTTTCAGTTCAGGCAGTTGCTCAGGACGTGCATCGGCAAAAGGTTCCGACATAAATTTCCAGTCACCTGCTGTAAGTGGTTCATCATCACTGTCATCGCTTTCGCCGTCTTCACTTGTTGTAAAGTCATCATTGGAATCTTCAAATTCGTCATAATCGGGGATATAATCACTATCCGAATCACTAGAATCAGACATTATTCACAGTTTCAAACACCGGCAAAATACACAAAATCGAGCAGCGAAAATTACACACAACCGCAGCCGCGAGAAATCACGAATCAACTGGCGTAGCCAAAACTAATAGGTCACCGAGACTACTAACGCCATTTAGTTGTCAGTAATGAAAAAACAATTTCAAAATACCATATGACAAATAAAATAACTCTCTCTGATATCCCTACAACGTTTGGATTATTGTAATACTTTCTTTGGACGTATGCACGTACGTCCATGGTATTAATGGCCGTTAGCACTAGGACGTACGCACGTACGTCCCTGGAGTGGAAGGGGTTAATAAGAACATTCAGTTGGAACTTTTATTCATTAAAACAAAACTGAAAGAATGAAACTGAAAGCGCAAAATCAATATAAAAAAATCAAAGAAACATCGGAATTATAAGTTAATTAATTTTAAAAATATTTAAAATAATAATGTTTAATACAAAAACAACAAACAATCGTTTTTAGCAGTGAAAAAACAATCAAATATAATAAAACGTTCCATGAAAGGTCGCGCGTATTTTTCAAATACAAATAGCAAATATTCAGCTTCATATCATTGTCTCGAGGTTCAAAAGATAACTAAAAATAGATAATTATATACTGAGTGAATAGCCAAAGATAAGTGTTTCAAATGCTCTCTGACTTTAAGATATACAACGAGATTTATCACAAGTGTATATCTCAGATACGCGCGCCCGTTGGAAGGTTAAATTTATATTTTTCAACTTTTTCGAAATTCCTCACCGTTCCCCTCTTGCGGGGGGGGGGCAAAATTCAAAAACATGTTTGTAAGCATAACTTGGCTCCAAATTACTTCACTGTAAAGACATTGCACATGGAGCGACCAGACATAAGTAAAATAAAACATCATCTATGATTCAGAAATTTTCGATTTTTAAGAGGAGAAAGGGGAAAAATCGATTTTCGGCGGGAAATTTCGCAAATTCTGGATTTTTTAGTAGAACTCTACCAAAAATGGAACAAAAATGTTGAAAAAAAAAGCTATGCGTCTTCCTTAGGATATTTTTAAAACCCCTTTTTTTTGTGTGTGTGTGTGTGATTTGCAATATTTTTGGGGTGTTACAAGGGGACAAAATCGATTCAAACCTTTTAGCGCTACATTTGTCCTGGGAGATCTATGGGAGCTGTGGGGACGAATTTTGGGGCTAGTTATTTTACTTTTATCATGTATCAGACACCTAAAGTAACGGGATGTATCAAAATTACCCCCAGAAGGCAAACACATCTTTGTAAGCATAACTCGGCTCTAATTTACTTCACAATTAAGAAATTGCACAAGGGGAGGCTACACATGAGTACAAATAAAATGTTACCTGCGAAAGGAAGTTTTGATTTTTAAGGAAAGGGACGGGTAAATCAATTTTTGGCGGGAAATTTTTCAAATTTCGGATTTTTGCAGAGAACTCTACCGGAAATCAAACAAACATGTTGAAAATAGCCATGATCTTCTTTAGAATACTTCCAAAAAACAAATTTGATTTTTTTTTTTTTGTGTGTGTGTGTTTGAGGGAGGAGTATATGTTATGAAGGGCAAATTTGAGACAGATTGCTGAAGACAGATTTAGTGCTAAAAAGGGGGGGGGGTCACGAATTTGCTACTTTTAAGCAGTAAATTTGCCCTGGGAAATTTACGAGAGCTGCCGTCACGAAGTTTGGTGCTTGAATTGTTTATATGTATCCAACACCTAAAGTAACGGGATTTATCGAATTCCCCCAAAGGGGACAGGAGGCAAAAAATTATTGCAAGCATAAATCGACCCCAAATTTTTTCATGGTGAAGCAATTGCACAAGAGGAAATTAGACTTGAGTAAAAATTAAACATTATGTATGATTTTGGAATTCTTGATTCTTAAATGAAAGAGGAGGGAAAATCGTTTTTCGAGGGGAAATTTCAGAAATTCCGGATCATTGAGAATAGCTGTACTAAAAATGTTACAAAGGTATTGAAAGCAGCCATGTGACTTCTTTAGGGCATTTCCAAACAACACATTTTCGTTTTTTTTTTTTTTTTTTTTTTTTTTTGTGTGTGTGTGTGTGTGTGTGTGTGTGTGATTTTCGTTGTTTTTTTTTGGGGGGGAGGGGGGGAGGAAGTTGCAAATTCGTGATCCCCCTTTTAGCGCTAAATTTGTCTTGGGAAATTTATAGGATCTGCAGTCACGAAATTTGGTGCGTAAATTGTTTATATCTATTCGACTCTTGTTGTAACGAGATTTTACGAAATTCCCCCCTAAACCCCGTTGGGGTCGAAGGGCAATAAACGCGTGTAAGGGAGGGCAATAAACACGTGTGATTTTGATAACTCATTTAAGTATAGTGTCCAGCGAAGCGGGCAAAGCCAGCTAGTTAATATCAGAAACATTACCAATGAAATGTATTAGCTCCTCCTTTCGCAAAAATTTCTTTATAGCCTTCCACAGAACATATAAGCACTATTACTTGAGATAAAATATATTTTAGATTCAAAATAATCTAACTTTAAAAGGAAATATACGTTTTAAGAAGAACTTTAAAAAATAAGGAAACATATTGTTTGCGTAAGAGAACGCAGAGTTTACAGCTTGGTGAGAAAAAATTAATGTTGGCTAGTTTGACTTAGTGTAGTTATAATAGTCACTTGACAATTTTATAAATGACCTTTGGCACACAAAAAGATTACTAATGTCCCATACACTGTAATAACACGTCTATGGCTTCAACATAAACGTATGTAAATGTTAAATTTATCCCGGTGTCAATGCACGACTTTGTTTTCATTAAAAATGCGGAACTTTCATCCCTGCACACTTTTCTTCATTCATTTCTTGCTGTTTCGTTTAGTGCCACTCTCGTACTTACGAAAATCTCCTCTCCCCCTTTTTTTTTAGGAAATAGCCTATAGGCCTTAGTCAATTTTTGGACCTTCTAATCTACGTAATTTTTTGAGTTGATACATAAAAAAATATTAAGAGCTCTTTTGTTTTTTGTTTTTTCTTTTTTTTTAATATAATTAAGATAATGTATTTATTTTATGTCTGAAAAAAAAAATGCTATGTGCACTATCTTTAATTGTAATCTCAATTTATATGACTTTATTAACTTGATATTACCATACGTTATTGACTTGATAATAACATGTAATTCACAACCTTACAGTGGTACAAAGAAATTTAAATCTCTTTCTGGTACATACTTTTGGACAAACTGCGTCTATATATTGGAACATATGTGATACTTTTCTGCAATAATATAAATAAATTATTAATCATAGGTAATGCATTTAAACAAAATTCATTTAAAAATAATAATATTTTCGACCTTATTTTCCCGTGGATATTCGATCAAACAAAAATATTTGCAAACTCATTGCACATTGTTCATCTATTCTGATTTTATGTATAAGAAGTCAAACCGTTCGGAAAAATTATGAAAAAACGGTAGACATGTGTTATTGTTTTTTTTTCAATTTAAAAGGTTTTAATTTTCTTTAATGTGTTTTAAATATTTATTTTTTTGACGTATTAAACTTTATTCTATTTTTTTTTTTTTTTTTTTTTAGGAAGCGTACAATATAGGTGTTTCAACAGTTTTTTTTTTTTTCCTAACAAAAAATAATTAGTAAATTAAAATAAGAAATTGAGAAATATTTTACCACTTATTTCAATTGTTTGAAGAATGATAATTTCAAAACACGGCATGCAATATTTTGTTCAAATAATAACTTTTGATCAATTAAATAAACAATATTGACTGATGTTCAAGAACATCATAATAACACTCATGAATTTAATTTTTTAAATGGAATTTTGTGTTATTCTTTCTTGTGTTAGTATGCATTAGTATATTTTTTTATCGAATGAATCCAGGAACAATAACGTATTGATGATGTTTACGATTCATGTTTCTTCTATGTTTCCTGTGCAAACATCACACAATAGAAGCTTAATTTATTATTTTTAAAAGGGGGTCATTTTTTAGCAAAGTATATCGAATTTCCACCGATACAATGAAATAGTTTATATTTATAGATCATTCGACATTCACATCATATAGAAACTGATTGGAAAAGTCAGATGTGGTAAAGAGTACAAACGTAAAAGAAAACAAAAAATAAACTTATAATATCTATTAATTTATAGAGGTTTAACTCATTATTTACTTCATCATAATATATAATTATTTTAAGTAATGCACGAATTAAGAACATTTTAGATCGGTTTCTTTCCAGTACTTTAGTATAAAAGTAACTGTCTTTAATTGTTTTTCTTAAAATTATTATTTAATATTTGTTACAATTAATTTCGATTAAAATGTGATTAATAAGAAAAAAATGAAGTCAACAGTTTATTCTAAGTGGTGCACCTTGCAACTTGGTGGAGTGAATACATTTTACCTGGGAAGAAGTAAATCAATAATTATAACTTATAGCCTTCGCTTATGCTCTATATTATGGTTAAGTCTTACTTTTATTGCAAATGTATATCGTACTTATGAAGAAATCAAGACACCTTCTGTAGGAACTACAATGTTAGCCAGCTTAATTGTCTCGGTTTTTTTATCCAACATAACACATTTGATGTTACTGATTAAAAGTGACTGCTTACATCAGCTCCGAAAATTAATAAAAAACATAGGAATAAATATCACGTGCAAAGCGCATTTTTTGCTGAACGTATTACAAGTATTGAATGTAATCACGTATTTAATTTTTCCTGCACTACTTATTTATTTATACGGTAATGATAACACGGAACATCATGCTTTACCAAATTCTTTTAAAGAATGGCTTGTCATGTCATTTAACGTATATGCTTACATTTTTAATCAAATTACTTTGACTTTCTCCATAACATTGTTTTATGCAAGTACTTGCCTATGGTGTTCTACAACTCTAAGCAACATTAGGGGAAAAATAGAAAAGTCTAGCATATGCTTGGACAAGAACCGAATCATTTCTATTTTACAACTTTTTAAATCTACTCTACATGTAGCTTCAGCAATTGAAAGTACTTTTACAGCTATAGCATTCTTCTCTTTAATTTCCTATTCCGTAACTATTTTTTTTAGCATAGGTCCTGTCCTTACTGAAACATTGAAAGAGGGTGACGCTGTTAAATTAAAAGTTTTCGTCACTCTTTTCTTTAATATTTCAGGAATGACTATACTTATTATTTATGCATCAGAAACACCGAGGAATTTAGAGAAAATGAAACTTTGCTTGATATTGCTACAAGAAAAGCTATCATTGAAAGGTAAGGATGAAAGTTCACGAATAATTAAAATATTAATCGATGCATTTTTGAAGCGAGATAATTTTTCTTTTACTGCTTGCAACATGATACGGTTTACACGTTCTTTTATTATTGCATGTTATGGGACGCTAATTTCGTATAGTTTACTTTTGTACTCAATAGAAAAATAACCTATAACATAAACAATGTGTTAGTCAAAGTTTTTAATATGATTTATAATTTTCCTTTTTTTTTCCAATATGTAAGGTAAATCTAGGAGAGATTGCGCACATGTAGTGATCGGCAGGAAGGACTACAGTAGGCGCTCTGAAACTCGAGGTAGTTCTACAACATCGATAGCGGAGTGCCCACTTAAATGTGCATGTTTATTCCTTGAACAGTCTAAGATGAAACGTGGTTATTTTGTCTCGTTTTCAAAAATGTTTCCTTAAATTTTCAAAACCCTTTCTAGAATTTTTATAGAATGTAGTATTACAAAATATTTTTTATTTAAACGATTTCCCATGGACTCGTTTATAAATTTTGCTTGTGGCAGATGGTTGTATGAAAGTTGCCTCATTTATAGCAACGAGTGCAACGATTACAGACAACGACAGAATAGGTCTTAAGTTAGTTTGAAGGAACTGAAAAGGAACTAAGTTTATTATATAGTAGCTAAATGTTACTTTTTATTATCTAGACTTGTTTTTTTATCTGCTTCTTTAATTAATTTTCGTTAAATACAAATTTTTAATCCTTTTTAATTGTTTTTTCATTTTCATTTTTTTTTTTTATAATTAAATTAAAATATCTTCATATAATATAACAATATTTGTTTACGAAACACTTATACCAATGTCATTTAAGTGCAACTATCATTGTTAACAATTTAACTGTAGTTAAAATTAAGCGCAATCTCTCCTATTTATTATTCTCTAAATTAAGCAAAATAGCTCTCTTGGTTTTATTACAGCTGTTGCGTTAAATCATAGTACAAAAACAAAATAGTAATGGAAATGCATACACTGAGAAGAAATTCTGTAACTGACATCTAGAATCTAAATTGTGTCTCTAGAATAGTTCCATGCCATCCTTATGAATTCTAGTCTCCTTGGGAAGCGAGTTCTAGAAGCCCTATTAGAATTCTAGAGCGTTTGCCTATATTCTCGAGGGCAAAAATACTTAAAAATCTCTGCAAATAAATGAGACTACAAGAGGCGGGTTTATGCAACTATAATCTTGGTTTATTACCCAATTCTAGAAAATAAAGCGAGAATTTCTCGCAATATAAATGATTCAGAATATTTAGAGTATTCAGATTATTGTTTCACCATCTAGAAATGTGTACACTAGAAATTCTCGATAATTTCGTCTATTCAGTTTATTGGCGTGCTATGCGCATAGCTCGGAAATCTATATTTCTAGTTAAGGGATTTAGAATATGGCCATTTATTCATTCTAGAGAAAGGCGGTATATATTTTTTCTCAGTGTAGAAGTAGGATCACTTCAAAGCTATGCACCAACAGTTTAGCAAAAAATTAGAATTTAGAATTTTTATAACGTTTTGTTGAATTGGGCGCAAACTCTCCTAGATTAACTTTAAAGGTTTTTCCGATCTAAATTTTTAATTTATTTGATAATTATGTCATATGTATTAAAATTAGATAATCGATATTGATGAAATTATTTTTTTCTTTTACACAGGAATTTTCAATATTTAATAACAATTTAAAACCTAATATTTTTTTTTATATCATACACGAAGAGAATTTTTCATTTCAACAGTTTATATTTACTTAAGTCATTAATATAACTATATATATACATATACATATAGAATTAAGTATCCAGATATGATCTGCGTTCTTCAAAACAATAAATTCTATTTCTGAATAAATACCTAAAGAAGTTAGTACATTTTACAAATTTAATAATAAAATACAAAAAAAACTTTCATTGAATTATCTTTTCATTATATATAATGATCTCCACTAAAACTCGAAGTAGTTTCAAATTCTCTTGGATGAGCCGTAAAATACGAGAAGAACTTGAAGAAGTTTCTTGGAAAGTAAAGTCTTAAAGGATATATGAATTAATCTGCTGATTTCAGATGTCTGAAATATGCAAAAAGAAGTTATTAAAACATTAATTATTAAAAATACTATTTTCTTGATCAACGCACAGTATACAAAAAGAAGTTAGAAGAAAAAGAATGTGAAAATTGAATTTCAAACAATCATACCGTACGATAAACTTTTGATATTATTTAAGAGATTGGTTTTAAAAATCTGTCTCATAGGAATTTTAATTTTTAATACATTTCTTTAAACAAAAGCGTGACTATACTAAAAATAGCATTTCAAAATTCTTCAACAATTCCCTTATGATAGAATGTTTAAATTAGCATAATTCATTGAACATTTGCCAATACAAATAGTAAAGTAGCATCATTTGTCACCAGTAACAAGAAAAGTACTATATCCTTCATATTAAAAAAAATAAGAAGAAGAAGAAGAATTCACACTGCTTGACAGTTCCTAAGAAACAACTGATTTTTGCAACGTAACTTGTCAAATTATAGTAAAATTAAATGTAAAGGGTGAAGTAGAACCTGTTATTTACTTAAAAGGCAGTGCGTAAAACTATTCATTCAAAAGCCTATGCAATTAAGAGTTTAAGAAAAACTGCACCGCAAACTCTTGAACTTATTTCAATGAAATTGCGTGGGTCGTGGTAGTAATTAAGTTCAAAATGTCCACAAGGCACCATTTAAATGCTAATGGTCGTGGGCGAACAGTTGGACGATTTAAATCCTGTCAGACAGTTAGTACTGTGAACGAGGTAATGGGAATGACAAAAAGGGTAAAAAAGTCCTTTGAATGTGGAGATGCCCTGCGAAAGCATGCCGATGGTAATGTAAAAAACATTACACATGAATAAGATCAGCATGTATTCTTGATAGCAAAAAGGAACGGAAATCTCGCTCCTACTGAGAGAGCTACAGACATTGCAACCGTTACCTTTACACATGGATGTGTTAGAACCATTATGAGGACTATAAATCAGACTGCATTTTATGCAAAGAAGCTTGTTCAATCCATCTACGCTATCGTCGAGAAATATTACGTTGGTGTAAGCAATATGTTAATTGGGGGGGGGGGGCAGAAAAAAATTGTCGAGAGTGTTGTTCTTCGATTAATTCCGCTTTACTCTAACAATTGATTCTGGATAGCAGTTAGTATGAAGAGAGAGGAAAACACGTTATGCATCTTAGAATTTTCATGACTGTGATCGTTATGGTCTTGTTATTATGATGTGGACAGGCATTAATCACAGAGCCAATCACGACTTCAAATAACTGGCCAAAGTGTTGTTACATACAGCGGTTCAGGATCGAATTAATTCTGAAATTTTTTTAATCGTTTCATGGGCGTGGTAAATCCATATTTCTTATTTATGGAAGACATTGCGCGCTTACACAGGACAGCTGAAGTATCGGACACACTAGAAAGGGAAATTATTGAAACTGTGAAACTTCCTGCTTACCTCCCGGACTAAAATTCTACAGAGAGCACTCGAGATTCTTTTAACAAACATTTTCCTAAAAGAAGTACTCTCCATTAACCATGCGTAGTGCGAAAAATAACTTAAGACAGAACTGCGATAATATCTCTCAAGGGAAACTCAATGTTTTAGGAGATAGCTTGAATAGCAGTTTCAAAATGTGCACTTATTTCCTAATAGGGCATATTCTTCACTTATTTCTTTATTATCTCTTACACATATTCATTATTCATTATTATTCCATATAACAAAAACCTTTTTGTGACTCTATTATTTTTCAAAAACGAACTTATTCGTTTTATTTTATTTATTAACATAGTAATTTCGCCTTCCCATGTAGTCAAATCTGTCTCATTTTTCATGATAAATATAACACTGCACCCTTATGACATATGTGCTCTCACTATTCTTGTATTAGCTTACAATCTTTGTTGTCCTTGTAGATATTTTAATTTTTTTTACAGTTACGGATACAGTTTTAATCTTATAATTGTTCAATAATAAAAACTGAAAACGCCTCAAGTAGGTATTATTATTACAAATTTACATAAAACTGTATTCTAGTTATTATTATTTTTTTTTTCTATTAAACAAAATCCCAGTAATTTAAACATCAGGGCATTCCTCTTCTTTTTATAAAGTTAAGTGTTAAAGATATTTCATATAAAAACATATATAATTAAATTTAGGCTAATTTTTTTTAACGATATTACCACAAAAATACTTGTATTGCCTTTTCAGACACCTATAAAGAAATTAGAAATTTTTTTAATGATATTTTAGACATTTCCAGGAATTCGCTTTAAACATTGATTGCAAAATTACGGAAGGGGAGATTTTTAGAATTAATAAATTCTCACCAAGATCACCGAAAATTCGTAAAGTCACAAATTCAAAGACTTTAGTTGATTAGGTGTCAGTAACCTTGTAAGCAAGTAATTCTATCTGCAAAATTTGTTTTGCGACAGAAAAAAGTCACTGCCCAAAGACTATATACGTCTCTAAATGTTTTTATTATTCTCTAGACAAACAAATATACTTTGAAATCCAATATTACAAAAAAAAAAGTAAAGTTTTTTATTAGTCATTACTCCAAGAATAACTATTATGAAACTGTAATATACTTCACACGTATTGAAGTTAATGTTTTTCACTAGTATTTCTTTTATGTATTTCCTTACATTCTTTGTATTATAAATTTATAAAAGTTATTTATCAACATTGATCATATGAAAGTCACTATTTGATGTACGATTACATATTTCATATACTTTTTTAACTTATACAAGATTTAAATAGAATTAACATTATACCCGTGTTTTGAACAGAAAATTTCACCCGTACTTGCTTTATATATATTTTATTACTTTCTATGTTTTATCATATTTTGCATCCATTTTCGGAAAAGAAAATATAATTAATTCTCGATTTATGCATTTCATTATATTCGCTATGTTATACTGTATGAAATTGCTGTAGAGTAAATCGTTATGTGATACATAATTATATATAATTATAACAGCAGGTTTTACCTTTTTCGCTAATTAACATATTTGAAAAAAAATAAATATAAAAATAAAATAAATAAATAAATAATCACTCTATTTTATATCACTTTATAAATGAAAAAAAAATCCCATTGAAATCGCATGAAACCCCGTTTGGGTACTGGTTGCCTTCGGCAGCAGCTTCCCACTTGCATTATGTCGGTTCTGGGTTCCTCACTACTTCCATTTGCGTCTTAACCAGGTATTTCAATTTAGGTGAAAACTAAACGATAAGTGATGTTTCTATTAGTCAAAAACTGCATTTTTCTGGCAGATTACCATATTCACTCTATGTCGACAGAAAAAAAAAATAATAATCAGAATTACGGAAATCTTGCTACGAAGTGTATGAGGCAATTTCAAACGAACCTCTGCAGAATTCCGTAGCTGTAGGATCATCCGTTTATCGACAGAGCGACTAACATCCCAATAAGTTTAACATTGTCACTTTCTTGTCATTCATATGATTTAGGATGATGTGAAGACATTGAAAGATTTTCTTTTTTTTTTTTTTTAATCAGTTGACATTTTTTTCTGTTAATTAACTTCATAACATAACACATTGTCCCTTGGATGATCGAACCCACGACCTTCGCATTATTAGCACGACACCCTTACATACCAATATGATCGACCTCGTAAAGTCTTTTACACTTACGCTTCTATATCTGTAACCGACTACTTTAGAAACTTACATATTTTAAATTAATAATAAAAAATAAAAGAATCGGAAATTCGGAAATCGGGCTTCGAGGTACATCAGGAGTGATCAACAAGGATCTCAAGCAAAATTCTGTAACTCTGCGATCCGCCGTTTACTTACAAAACTACACACACACATCTTCTTTTATTATATGTAGAGTAGAGATAATATTTCTACATTTACATGAATTAAATATCATTCATATTGTATTCACTTTTGGGACAGAAAATTTCATTTATACTCGTTTTGTGCATACTTTATAAAAACCATTTACAGGCGCAATTTTATATATCTCAAGTTACTATTTGAGGTGCAGTTTAATATTTATTAACCCTTTGCGGCGCAAGACAATTCCTGTCATTTAAATTATACTGCCACCGGAATTCATGAACTAAATTAAACTAAAAGATTTTTTTAATTTTACGGTTAAAATAACCGGCCTTTTCTGCTATGTTATAAACTTAAATTTTTGCTAAAAAATTTCCGGGATGAATTTTTGCAGATGGATCTTAAATTTTGCGTCCTCGCAGCGAGGACAGCGCACGTTAAAGGGTTAAACTAATTTATTTTATACTACCCTAAAACATAATTAACATTGTACACACATTTGGAACAGAAAATTTCTCTCGTACTCTCTTCATGTATTTCATGTATTTATGTTTTAGAATACTTTATAAAAATTATTTATAGACGATATCTTACAAACCGTTATTTCAGATACAGTTGAAAAGTTTTTATGCTATTTTAATTTATACACGGCTTAAAAATTATTAACACTGTACCTACTCTTGGAACAGAAATTTTAAAGTCAGAAAAAGTTCTTAAAGCATTTAATGTTATAGAAAAAATAAATGTGTTTGGCTCTTAAACAATTCTAAAACTATTTATATTCAACCTATTTCCTTAATATTGGAAGTGTTTCATAATCTAAGCATGAAATATGATTTTTTTTTCTTTATTAATGATTCCAAAAATGTCAAAATATTCACTTCACATATTTTAAAATTTATTTTTTAGGCGTTGTAGATTCCAACCTTGAAGATTTGTAAGACTTTAAAAAAATATATCGATGTAATTTTCTTAAATGTTTCATAAGCGTTACATAATATACAATAACTACTAGATTTTTCTTACTATTTTAACTGTACATTTCGTCACTTCATAAGAAACATTGAAATATTATAAAAGAACGTACATTACATAATAAATATCATATGGAAACGATTAATGTAAGTATATCTTTAATAGACTTAGGCATTAACAAAATGAAATTCATTCAATATAAAATGTTTTATTTACTAGTCCCACCCACCTTTCTTTAAAAATGTATTTAAAAAAATTGTAAAAGAAATAAAAAAGATTTATAGTTTTTTACACTTACATATTTTCCAATAGTTACTGAAACATTGATGTTGTGTGCATCATCTTATGCAGAGTGATACGCAGGAATATAAACAATGTACACATAATTTATTAAGCAAACAGCATAGACTATATAGGTTTATAAATTAAGATATATAAACACGAAAAACTAATAAAAAATCATTCTCTGTATAAATTACTTTTTACTTAGTTATCCTTGCTGTGAAATGCTTTATATTTATTTCCTAATCGAATAATACAGACAATTTCTTTCAAATTTAGGAATAGTGTATTGAAAACTTATTTTTTTTGTTTTGTTACATATAATGACTTAAAACATAATGCATCATCTGTGAAACATTATAGATTAGAAAAAATTTAACAGCTGAATTTCATTTAATTTTTATTACTGACTTGTAAATGAAACACTCAAATTTTGATTGTATCTGGTATTGCTATTAAAAGAATATCATATCTGTTTCAACAGTTATCATTTCTTTAGAGAAAAAACTGTACAAAGTAAAAATAGTATGAAAATAGACTTTTTTACAAAATAAAAATAAACTTTTCTTTTCGATGATATAAATTGTTTCTACAAAAGAAGAAGATGCTTTTTTCTTTTACTGGAATTCATCTGCTGGAGTGTAAAGATCGTAAAGCTCGTTTACTATCAATTATTTTTCATTTATGGTTACTAATTGCTCTGATTTTGAATATTTTGCATGTTGAAGATCAATTCAAAAATGCTTATTTTACTGTATGCCTAAGCTATACAATGTTAGTTTTTATATTTGTTTCAACTTATACGATTTTATTATTAAAAAGGCATCAAATATTAAAACTTAAGAAAGTTATTACAAAATTTCAAATTAAATCATCGGTAGCATATGTTTCGTTAAAATCTATTCAATTTCTGAATCTATTATTTTTCTTAATTTATCCATCGCTATTTACATATTTATTCGTGAACAATAAAGTAACTTATATGAATCATAATGATTTACTGCTTCTAGAAAAAAAAATTACGTTCCATCATTTTTCTTCAAATAACATAACCTTTTTCAATAACGCTACTATATTTAACCTTTTGCTATTGGTGTTTTTCATCGCTTAAAATAATTGAAAATCGAATAAAATTTCCCAATACAGTTTTGAAAGAAAGCCGAATTATCTCAACTTTACATAGATATAGAAGTATTCTAAGTATTGCAACTTCAATAGAAAATGAATTTTCCGCTATAATGTTTTTCTCGATAGTGATATATATGATTATTGCTTTTACAAATATGGGGAATTTAGTCAGACGTACTTTCACATACAGTTACATTCTGTCTTTTCAAGTATTAATTACGTTTTTATACGCAATTTTTAGCATGACTATTCTTACACTATGTGCCTCTGAAAAACCAGTAATTATTGAGAGGATTAAACTTAATTTGTGCAAAGTGGAAGAGGAAATTCTGCTAATCTGCCATGACAAAGAAACTAGACTCATGAAACTGTTTATCGAGACATACGCAAAAAGGGATGTCTTTGCATTTTCTGCTTGCAATATGATAACTTTTAAATATTCCTTAATAATCACATGCTATGGTACACTTATTTCTTATGGATTGTTGCTACTTCAAATACAATGATTTTACTGGAAGAAAGTAATTTTTTTTTAATTGAACTAAATATTATTTGATAATTAATGGTAAATCGTATGATTTATATAAATGTAAATGTGGGCAACTGACATAATTGTAAATGTATGGATAACTATTAAAGTCTACAATCCTCAGTAATTTTATAAACATTCTCATTTTAGATACCTTTATTTAATAGAAATATTAAAGGAATATTAGTTATTTAAAAAATAAAATAAAAATAGAAATAAGCAAAAATCCCACAATTAGGAAATTTTTCCTTTATAAAAGTTAACTCTTTAAAATAATTTTGTACTTCTTTAATTTTTATATAGGTATTTCTTTATTTATCTATTATAGCCCAGCATTATACATAATTTTACAAAGCAGTATCTCAAGATTTCATTTTTTCTTTGTATATCCAGTATGGATCAAATTGCTCTTTAAAAACTTATATTCTAAATAACTCTAACTCTAATTACTATTCATAGTACAGTAAATTAATGTTTGAACAGTAAATTATAATTTATTATTCAAATTATTCAGAAAAGTTCATTTAATTCGTTTTTTGAATATATACCAGTTGATCCAATATATTCCGATATATACCGGTGATCAAAAAGAACAGAGAAAAATTAAAAAAAATATAATATACAAAAAGTATTTATAAAATATTTACAAAGTATTAAAAAAGTATTTTTCAAAAAGTATAAATTAATATCTAATGCTTAAAATTGTATATGAAAGCTGTCTGATGTCATGTCTGTCACAAAGGAAATTAGTCCATAAGCAATGCGGATGATTTCACTTTTTTTTTTTTTTTTTTTTCAAAGATGCTGACATCTTGACTTGGAGCAGGAAATTCGTTTAACTCTTCCTAGACTCTCTAAGTTATTGAAAGGTTCTCATCTAAAATTATCAGAATGAAACTCAAATGTCACAATTTTTGAAATGTGTAAACATCTTACCAATGTTTAGGGTTCACGGAAAAAGCACATAACATATTAAACACCCTGAAAAAGTTATGGATTACTGTGGCTCAATATTAAACTCCTTTGCACATATTAATAATTTAAAAATCAAGTGACTACAATACTATGATAACTCAAAATATCTAACAAATGAAACCTGGAGGTTTAATAAGGAAATCCCTAAAATTAGATATGAAACTATCACAGAAATGTTTAAATCTGCAAAACCAATATCTGAAAGTAAAATAAGAAAGAGAGAAATTGTTTTCTATCCAAAAACGCTTTCTTTTCAAACCTTGATATAATGGAAATCGGCGCTTGCGCCTCACCATCAACCGGCCCAGGCTCATTAAGTAGCCCATATGGTCCGCAGAATTGAAATCTCGAACGCTTCGACAGCAATATACCCGTCACGCGACAGCAAGTGCTGATCCAGGCAAGGCCGGCAATCAGCCTTACAACACACTTACCATCACTTTCGGACCAACAAGAGTTGGTCAAGTTCGGGACAAGGCTGCTCGAGACTGGCCGAGCCTCGGTTTGGTGGCCAGAAGGGCACATATACCTTCTGAGGACGACACAAGGCCATCCAAATTGCCACTCTCCTAACGCCGTTTACCGCACTAGCCGATTCGCACATTCATGCCAACTAGGAGGATCTGCAGACGCTTACCTTTTTAGCTAAACCAGTAGCTTAACTGCCGCACAACAAGCTCTACTCAGGACCCTGTTTCCCCGGACTCTAATGCCTCAAAGGGTACCGAGTCGTTACAACCAGAGGTTTCCCAAGCCGTCCTGTCATGCACCACCAGTCAATATTTTCATGCACCACCATTCAAATATTTAACAGACCTGCTCACATCACTGAGGGTCCAACACAAACGGCAGCTCAAGTAGGAGCCGCCTAGAAGACCATATCCTGCAACGAAGTCATCGTGCAAGGAGCAACCTTAAAAGGGTGCCACAAAGATCTACATTTCTCTCTCTCTCTCTCTCTCTCTATATATATATATATATATATATATATATATATATATATATATTCAAAAATTTATTGATCATTCATTTATCAATCATAGATCAATAATCAGGAAGTGATTGTCTTATGGTTTAAATGATTGGGAAGAAAAACCTCCGACTTACATTACAACGAGTGCAAAGGCAAAGTAAAAACCCACATATAAACCTACTGTCGATTTGAAAGTTTTGGTCTAACCAGTGTGGATTAGATTTTCTGGTAATCTACCAGTAAATATGAGAGGCGCCCAGAGCTGCTCGGACGCCCTCAAAAGGAAAGAGTAGAGGCTGCTAGCTTATGCCCTATCGGGTTGCAGAAACGCCCGATTTGCAGAAGATGCTGCTAAGCTAAGGTCGCACGGCTGTTCCACTTCCCGTATATATAGGTTAGAATACACTAGCGAGAACCGCTAGCGTATTGACTGCCAGCGAGAACCGCCAGCACCCGTCGCTGATGAAAAGACAGTGCTTAACCTTGCGCCGTTAAACAAGGCACGCCAGACGCCAACGCCAAGAGACCTTTCAAGCACCTGCAACGTGGCTGGAGGTTACACTGCCTTTCAAAATATTCAAGGAGAATAAGTGGCCGGAGCCGCCCTTCAGAAGACAGCCTGCAATATCATCATCGTCGTCTTCGTCACCATCATCCTCGTCAATGCGAGCGCAACAGGTAACACTTATATATCCTGGCACTCGCGAACTTCCCACTGGACAAGGTATTGTAAGTGCGTTAGAATTTCAGTAAAAATTTATAATTAATCTTAATTGTACAATTATGCATTGAAAACTAGATTAAAAATTGCTGTCATGTATTTAAAAAAAGTTTTTGACCAAAATAATTTAAATGCATGAGCGTCTTCTACTCTACTATATTTTTTGATTAAACTACATCAGTTGGAGAAGTTGTTTAAATTTTTTAAATAGTAATTACGTATTTATATTTTCTGGTGTATAAATCGACTTTTTAAAACTTAAAAATAACTCAAAAATCTGAAGCCGACTTATACACTGGATATAAAAATTAGCAGCTGTTTAATGCAACTCTATTAAGTATAACCAGTCAAAGGAAAGTTATATCGAAATTCATATTAGACCTACGACACATTGTAAATCTAACTGGACATCCGAACACTGTATTGAATATTGTCAATACATGAAATTACAATTTCCAAAACGTAGCAAAATATTTATAAAGAGAAGACGCGCTATTCAGAAAGATACAATAAATTTATGCATGCATATATATAGTAGCCTTAAGTATCAGAAACGTAGTCAATTTATTTCCTTTGACAAATCTCTAATGTTATTAATATTTACTAAACTTAATTTTGCAATGGGAATTTTTTCCTTAGATCTTTGATAGAGTTTTTTTTTTTTTTTTTTTTTTTTACGAGCCACAAACTCAAAATTTTATATTTATAAATTTATTTGTTACTTATTATGTATATTAAACTAAACAACATTCATATTTCTGTCAAAAAATAAGACTTTTAATTTATGTTTGAACACTGATCGATTTTATTTGGTAACAATTGATTCATAAAAAATTTATGTATTGATTTTATGTCTAATTTATTTGCTTTAGAAGATCAGAAGAGCTTTTGACAGAAAAGTATGAAACAATTTAATTATTTTAATGCACATAGCAACTGTTAACTCAGGTAACTTCTGGGGACTAAACCTAACACAAATGGTGATTTTTCATTTCACATTCAAAGTAAAAATATGTGAAGTTACAGTTTTAGCTCTGTAAAAATAAGTTTAATAGTTATGGTTTATTGAAATAGAAATATAGATTATAGATTACAAAAGAAAGCTTCTAAACTCAAGTGTTATTTCAACATTTTAAGAAATTGTGTATCGCATAAAATAATAATAATAATAATGTTTTTTTGTATTGAGAATTTTTTCAAAAGATAATTGAATTTGCTATATAATTGCAATAAATTATTTTATATTTTTTTTTTGGGGGGGGGGGTATTAAATATTAAATTTCAATTTAAATTATGAACCGAAAACTTACTGGGAAAATGTGTAACAGTTAAAGATCATTAATAGTTTCAAATATAATGCTAAGTTTAATGGTATGTATACAGCTAAAAAAATCTTCAGAATGAAATTTTATGATTTGCAGAAATAAATTTTATATTTAAAATAATAAAAATTGCAATATTTCTTCGGTAAAAAGTGTATTTTATTATTTTCTAAATATTAAAAATGAAATTTTCAAAAAATGAAACTACCGTAACTAAAGTAAACGTTGTTCATTACGAAAAAAAAATTCCCCAAAAAATTAATTCTATTAGAGCTACGCTGTCGAACATGTCTCTTTCTTATAAGTGTCTTGAAATGTTAGGCATCTGCAGCGATATTTGCAGTGATACCAAAGGCATAAAATCATGTTTGTTTGCTGTGTTTCCACTGTGGTTGCTGTTTTCATGTTGTTTAACAATGTATGCTTTCATCTATTTCAGAGAATATATTAACTTGGATAAGACAATTTTCTCCAGCATAATATTTTCAATTATTTTTTCTCTTGCCACTTATTGCGCCTTGTGGTTCAAGAGACGAAAGCTTTTCTATATAAAAAATATTTTTTTAAATTCTACGCGGAAAACTACTTCAAGGAAGCTTTTCTTAATTAATATTCTTCAAATCGTAAATTTAATATTTTACTTTTTGTTTATCTCATATATTATTTTTGAGAATATATTATTCCCAAACAAGACATATCCATCTGATTTTTTTACACACCTTATTTCTGCAGGCAGAATTTCCTACACTTTTTATCAATTTGTTTTTCCTTTTCATATGACATTTATATTTGTTAGTTTTTATTGCTCATGTTCTTCAGAACTAGAAGCTATCAAAAATCGCATGAAAATGAGAAACATTTTTCTTGAAAAAAAAACAGTCTTTAACATTCTTAAATCATATAGAATTGTTCTGGACTTCATCGTTCGAATCGAAAATGTATTATCAACATCAGCTTTTTTTCTTCTCATAGTCCATTATATGAATATGTTTTTGCTAATGAATAGTTTAGTAAGTGGCACATTTTATAAACCTCATATTGAAAACTATTTTGGGTTTATAGCAAACTTTACAAGTTTTTCAGCACTCATCGGATTTGCTTCTGAAACTCCAGAAAAAATACAAGAGATTAAACTCAAAATGTCTAAAATATATGAAGATAATGTTTTCTCTGAAAAGGAATCAACCTATAAAATGAATAAAAGACTTTTGAATGCCTTTATAATGAGAGAAACTATCGTATTTTCCGCTTGGAGAATGGTGTATTTCAGAAGGTCTCTAATAATTGCAGCCTATGGAACTTTAATTTCGTATGGATTATTACTGATTCAATATAAGTAAAAAAAAATTTACACGATATCGCCAGTTAGTAATTAGTCTTAATTACTGAAGAACGACAAACTATGAAAGAAATTATCATTCTTTTAGACTTAACATTTATTATAATTTTGGAAAAAAAAAACTATCTCACATATTTAAGGTTGAGGGTGGGTTTAACATCGTACTAAAATTTTGTATCGAGTAATTGTTTCATGATATAGTATTCAGTCCTACAAGTGATTTGATGATTATTTGTTTTTGGCTAATTTTGAAGTTATTTGTACAGGTATTGTAACAAATTATTTAAGTTTCTTTTTGTTTGTTTTTTTTACTTATTTAATTCTGGGTAAATTTCTTACTGCTTTATGTAATTTGTCATTTTGTTTTTCGTTAAATTAAAAAAAAAAGAAAGAAAAGAAAAAGAAAGAAAAGAAAAAGAAAGAAAGAAAGAATATGATTAGTTGTAAAAAGAAAAAGAATATGCATAAATATATGTATATGAAATAAGAGCTCAAACAAAACTACATGTTTAGTAGGAAAGTGAAGATGATTATTTATAAAGATGACAGTTTCAGAATTGAATCTTTTGCATATGACTACAGAAAAGAGACACCTATGAAGATCATCAACCATTTATTTTTTACTATTTTTAAAATTTATTCGTGTAAACACTGTAATATTTGCACATTTTCTAATTTATTGTAATCTAGGTATTTTTCCTTTTTTACTTACCATTCTATTACATAATATTATCACTCGTTCAATCCGAAATAAAATTCCCCGCCAGTAGTGAAATATATTACATTTTTCACTTGAAACAGTATTTTTAAGTAAACATATTTCATGATTCTCATATTTTAAAAGGTTAAATAGATTTTTTTTTTCTGTAGATGTCTCATTTATACCTATTCATATTTTTAATCGTTTAAAAAAAAAAAAACAGAAATATATTTATTATAGACAAAATATTGTATTGTCCCAAATACCATCCGTAACAGTACTTTACACGATTTCTGTATAATATTTATGCTAAATGTTGATGCAGTTTATAAAATATGATGAACTAAAATCAAATTACATAAAGAAATTAAAACTACCGAGGGATTGTACATATATATAAACTATTCCGATATATGAACCCTTAGCGGTCTTTTCACTGAACTAATCGAAATAAAATGTCACATATTGTTATTTGAAAGTATGCACTCGAAATCATAATGGTTTATAAAATAGAGTTGTTATGCTTACGGTTTCAGTGACAAAATGTAGAAATTTTATAATATAATTTTTTTTTTTAATCACATTGAGATTTTCAGACATAAAAAGTTTTGTATGTAGCAGAAACTGGAGAAGTAATAATTTAAAACATGGTTTAAAAAAGAAATAATCAACTCAGAAAATGAGGATACACAAGTCATATAAATAAAAATAAAAATGAACAATTCAGGTTAAAATTCTACTTTTGTCATTGAAACATAATCCTTACTCTAATTTATTTATTTTTTGAAATTTCCGTTGGGTCTACTCTGACAAACTACATCATTTTGCATGTGGCGATTTTTGGTGTTTCATTTTTGTCTGAAATTATCTCAAACAATAAAATTTTTGTCTCTGTATTTAGTAACTCTTTTATTGAGGCTCTCTAAATTTTTTGTTTACAATAACCTAGAGCCCCTTAAATAAAATATATAGGCCGGCGCATCACCGCCATTCTGTTGCCTCGGATGAGGGCAACATTCCCGCTTGGAGTTCTTATCGCTTAACTAGCGATTTTAAGAAATCTTGATCTGAAGCTACGATCCGTCAAGACGGTCAAGAGCAATTAGCAACAAGTAATATCCCTAAGAACACATTTATACACAGTACATTCTTGGTATGTTTTTTCATCCTCAGGATACTGTGTGGATGTATTGGGGATAAGATATGTTGTTAGTACTATTGTCTGTTTCAAATACAAATCATAACTTATTTAAAAAAAAAAAAAAAAAAAAAAAAAGAGTTTACTGCTTAAAAGTGGAAAATCTTTATTTATTTACTTTTCTGCTATTTCTAGCATATATTATTCATTTAAAAAAAAATAACCTTACAAAAATAACGCAATTCCGACACGGAAACGAAACAACTTTGGCGACGCCAGAAAATATCGCCAAAATTCAAACGCACAGTAATAAAAGGGCTTCTTTAATTAATTTATGTTTATTAATATAAATATTATGATTAAAATAGCACATTATTTTATTTTTACATTTGAACATCTAAAAAACACAGAGAAAAATATATGTAAATAAAAGTTAAATTATTTTATTCTTCCTAAATTATCTTATGGAAATCTAAACAATCTCCCATATGATAATTTACCGAGCTAATTATGAAAATGATTAAAAAACTAACTCCAAAGTAATACAAGCCGACAGAAATAATGGCTGCCGTTTGTTTATGTATGGAAAACGCTGGGTGCATGTGGTAACCCTCAGGCAACAAAATGCCTGATGCGCCAGCTCGTATATATAGGAGCCTTACAATAACCTGCGTGCAATGTTCCGTCATCTTTCTTTTCTTTTTTTTTTTTTTTTTTTTTTTTGTTGTTTATGTCGATGTTTAAACAATTTGAATAGTCTTGAAAATTTTATTATTGAATAATCTATGTAAATATTTCTCTAACCTTAACCAATTACGATTAAATTTGGTCGAAACATCACGATAGTGAGGTCATGGGACATCATTTATTCCTCTTAAAAATTTTAAAGTGGTTCAGGAAATTAGTTTAAGATTTATGAATTTCGAATTTTAAAGGTAAATAAAGAAAGGTATAAAGTGTAAAAACTTTGCACGAGTTTGCCAGCATGTACTGATACTATAAAGATTTTTATATTTTTTATAAAATACATTCCCAGAATCAACAATAGATTATTGTTTGGAAATAAATTTTATCAAATATTAAATTAAAATGTAAAAGTCTCCTTTAAGCGGAATGGTCCGACAATATATATTTTTATTTAGCTATTGAAGTATAATGGAATCGTTAGATGCCTTTAAACTTAATTCAGTTTTAAAGGGTATGATTTACATTCTTTCTTATATAAGTTTTTGAAGTGCTGCAGTATCTTGGTTAGTACAGCGCAGAGCTTGTGATTATTAATTCTGAAACCAGCAGCTACAAATCTTTGAGATTGCATCCAGAAATAATTTTCCATATCGAACAAGTAATCCAGAAATTCAATAAAACATTTTACTTAAGAAATTATTTTCTGCTCATCTTGAATTAAATAACTTATCCAGAATTCACATAATCGTATTTTCTCAACGTTTGGAGTGTTAATGCAAGGTTAATTTAAATATTACGTTCAAGAACCATTTTATGGCTGTACCCATGTCATTTAGGCTTCACTTCAACATCATGATAATTTTTTTTCCTATTTGGGCTTTATTCTTGTCATCCAAAAGCCAAAGAAAATGACTTCTGAATATACTTAAATGTTTAATATATCTAATAATAGGTCTCAGTAAGCTGTTATCAACACACGCATGGAAAAAGTCAAAACTCAAAGCATTATTATAATTTTAAGCAAATTGGAGTATAAAGGTTGATATTTTTATATTTTTATATACCTACTATGTGAAAAATACCAGAGTCGGGAATCGTACCCGGGCACCTCCACTTAACGCACGGATGATTTACCGCTAAGCTACCCTGGCTGATAACCAGCTTGTAATTTCTCATATAACATTCGTTGGCAAAGTCACTGAGTCTGCAAACGCAGATATACCAGGTGAGATAATATTAATCGTAGCACAACTTCATAGGCCACGAAATTTCAATTTAGAAATTTTTTATTCATGAATTCATCAACCATGAATATTCATTCTAAGTAAATTGGTGTGTAAAGGTTGATATTTTTATATAGGAACTATGTGAAAAATACCACAGCCGGGAATCGTACCCGGGCACCTCCGCTTGATGCACGGATGCTCTACCACTGAGAAACCCTGGCTGATAACCAGCTCGGCATTATTATAATTTTTGCTATATGTTTCCTAACTTGAATATTAACATAATTTTGACTAGCACGGTAATATAATATAAATATTGTCAGAGTTTAAATTCAATAAGTGTAACATAAATTTAATGTACATATGTGATTATCTAATAAATAAATAACTTGTACGGTACATCTTATGAAATATATACAACAATTTTATAGACGGAATATATTGTCCAAAAATAGGATAGTTCGTGATTAGACCATTCAACACTTGAAGCTCACGGCTACAACCGTCATAACAAGACAAAGAAATCTACCAAAGCAAGTGCCTTGCGTGAACTTACTTCAGGACATTTAATTTATGCCTCTTCATTAAGGATGTATAAAATTTTCTATGTCAACCGCTGAGCTCAAAATTTTTGTTTACTGCTTAAATTTAACCAATACCAGCCATTTAAATCGGTAAATGCTGGCAGTCGTTGCCACTTCTGCGTAAGGTCCATATAAGATTAGGTGGAAGCAATTTTCTGTTCTGAGTAAATAAGTAAAAGAGAAATTAATTGTAATATGGATTCAAAAGTCCTAAGATCCTGAAAAAAATTGGTTTTCTGATAAAACAATTTGCGCTAACACAGTTGTGTCAAAGGTACTATGTCATTTTCTCACTACCAGGGATAAAAGTACCGCTTTTTTTTTTTTTTTTTTTTTTTTTTTACGAAAACGAAATTATACATTCACACCGGAATGAGTTCTCATTTAAGTACCTTTTTTTAACACATTATCTGTGTGTTAATCGCAGACCTATTATTACAGAGAGCGTAGCATTTCTAACAAGGGAATGTAGGATTGTATGGCAAACATGAGTCGACTGACTATATGAAAAAAGTTTAACATTTTTGGCAAATATCTCGCTATTGATTATTTTTTGTTTATTAATTTATTTATTTTTTATCATTATTAAAAAATTAAGCCAGCAAAATTGTGTGAAACATTACATTTTTAGCTTTACAGCGCTATTTTCTTTTCATTTAATACAATCATCTAGGAATAAATACACATTCCACGAATTATTGTTATAATAAAAACAGTATTACTTTTTTTTTCGATATTACATGCTACTGTTATTAAGAATTAAATGTACCAGTTATAATTTTTTTGCAAAAATATTTACTTAAAAAGTATTAAATAATAAAATATCAAAAACATTACCAGTGAAATATATTAGCTCCTCCTTTCGCAAAAGTTTCTTTATTGCCTTTCACAGAACATATAAGCACTATGTCTTGAGATAAAATATATTTTGGATTCAAAACAATCTAACTTTAGAAGGGAATATAAGTTTAAAAAGAACTTTAAAAAATAAGGAAAGATATTGTCTGCGTAAGAGAACGCAGTGTTTACAGTTTGGTGAGAAAAATTTAATGTTGGCTAGTTTGACTTAGTGTAGTTATAATAGTCAATTGACAATTTTATAAAGGACCTTTGACACACAAAAAGATTACTTAAGTCGAATACACTGCATTAATACATCTATGGCTTTAACATAAATGTATATAAACCTGTACTGAACACAGAGGGAACTTTAACTTAGGTTATTAAAAATGATATGTGATTTTGACAGCTCATTTAAGTATAGTGTCCAGCGAAGCGGGCAAAGCCAGCTAATTAAATAATAATATATCAAAAACATTACCAATGAAATATATTATCTCCTCCTTTCGCAAAAATTTCTTTATAGCCTTCCACAGAACATATAAGCACTATTACTTGAGATAAAATATATTTTAAATTTAAAATAATCTAACTTTAAAAGGAAATATAAGTTTTAAGAAGAACTTAAAAAAAAAAAAAAAAAAAAAAAAAAAAAAAGGAAACATATTGTTTGCGTAAGAGAACGAAGAGTTTACAGCTTGGTGAGAAAAAATTAATGTTGGCTTGTTTGACTTAGTGTAGTTATAATAGTCACTTGACAATTTTATAAATGACCTTTGACACACAAAAAGATTACTTATGTCGAATACACTGTATTAATAAATCTATGGCTTTAACATAAATGTGTGTAAGTGTTAAATTTATTCCGGTGTCAACGTAAGATTTCGTTTTCGTTAAAAATTCGAAACTTTCATCCCTGCACACTTTTCTTCACTCATTTCTTGCTGTTTCGTTTAGTCTATTCTTGCACTTACGAAAATCTCATTCCTCTCCCTCTTTTTTTTTTTTAGCAAATAGCCTATAGACCTTAGTCCCTTTTTGGACCGTCTAATCTACACATTTTTTTTTTGAGTAGATACATAAAAATTATTAAGAGCTCTTTTTTTTTCTTTTATTATTATTATTATTATTATTATTATTATTATTATTATTATTAAGATAGTGTATTCAGTTCTTTTATGTCTGAAAAAAAAAAAAAAAAAAAAAAAAAAAAGATGCTATGTGCACTATTTTTAATTGTAATCTCATTTTATATGACTTTATTAACTTGATATTACCTACATAATTTTGGACATATTGTCTACATATTGGAACAGAGCATGTGATACATTTCCGCAATAATATAAATAAATTATTAATCATAGGATAATGCATTTAAAGAAAATTCATGAAAAAATAATAATATTTTCGATCTTATTTTCCAGTGGACATTCAACAAAACAAAAATATTTGCAAACTCATTGCATGTTGTTTAGATATTCTGATTTTATATATAAGAAGTTAAACCGTTCTGAGAAATTATGAAAAACGGTAGATATGTGTTATTGTTTTTATCAATGTAAAAAGTTTTATTTTTTATTATTTTTTTATGTGTTTTATTTATTTATTCATTTCAAAAAACATTATTATTATTATTATTATTATTATTATTATTATTTTATGAGGAAGAGTACGTAATAGGTGCTCCATCAGTGTTTTTTTTTTCCTCTAACAAAAAAAAAAAAAAAAAAAAAAAAAAAAAATAGTAAATTAAAATAAGAACTTGAGAAATATTTTACCACTTATTTTAATTGTTTGATGAATGATAATTTCAAAACACGACATGCAATATTTTGTTCAAATAATAACTTTTGATCAATTAAATAAACAATATTGATTGATATTGAAGTACATTCATAATGACACACATAAATTTAATTTTTTAAATGGAATTTTGGGCTATTCTTTCTTGTATTTGTATGTATTAGCATAGTTTTCTATCAAATAAATCCAGGAGAGGTAACATATTGTTTATGTTAAAATTCCTCTTTCTTCTATGTTTTCTGTGCAAACATCGCACAGTAGAAGTTTAATTTATTATTTTAAAAGATGGTGTTTTTTTAGTAAAGTATATCGAATTTCCACCGCTACAATGAAATTTTTTTTTTTTTACATTTATAAATCATTCGACATCCATATCATATAAAAATAGATTGGAAAAGTCAGATATGGAAAAAAGTATAAACGAAGAAAGAAACAAAAATTCAACTGATATTATCTATTAATTTATAATGGTTTAACACATTATATATTGCATCATAATGTTTAATTATTCTATATAATGCAAGAATTAAAAACATTTTAGATCAGTTTTCTTTCCAGCAGTTCAGTATAAAACTAACTGTTTTTATTTTTTTATTTTATTTTAATTTTCATTATTTAAAATTTGTCACAAACAATTTCGCTTAAAATGTGATTAATAAGAAAGAAAAAAAATGAAGTCAACAGTTTATTCTAAGTGGTGTACCTTGCAGTTTGGTGGGGTGAACGCATTTTACTTGGGAAGAAAAAAATCAACGATTATAACTTATTGTCTTCGCTCATGTTGTATATTATGGTTAAGTGTTACTTTTATTGCAAATGTATATCGTATTTATCAAGAAATCAAGACACCTTCTAAAGGAACTACACATTTAGCAGGCTTTGTTGTCTCGGTCTTTTCTTCCAACATAACACTTTTGACGCTACTAGTTAAAAGTAATGGATTACATCAGCTCCGAAAATTAATAAAAAACGTAGGAATAAATATCACGTGCAAAGCGCAATTTTTCTTGAACATACTACAAGTATTGAATGTAATCACGTATATAATCTTTCCTGCGATACTTATTTGTTTACTCGCTAATGATAACCCGGTAAAACGTGCTTTACCAAATTCTTTTAAAGAATGGTTTATCATGTCATTTAATATATATGCTTACATTTTTAATCAAATTACTTTGACTTTTTCCATAACATTGTTTTATGCAAGTATTTGTCTATGGTGTTCTACTACTCTAAACAACATTAAGGAAAAAATAGAAAAGTCTAGTATATGCTTGGGCAAGAATAGAATCATTTCTATTTTACAACTTTTTAAATCTACTCTACATGTAGCTTCAGTAATTGAAAGCACTTTTAAAACTGTTGCATTTTTCTCTTTATTTTCCTATTCGGTAACTATCTTTTTTAGCATAGGTCCTGTACTTAATGAAATATTTCATGATGGTGTCGCTGTTAAATTAAAAATTTACGTCACTCTTTTCTTTAATATTTCAGGAATGACAATACTTATTATTTATGCATCTGAAACGCCGTTGATTTTAGAGAAAATGAAGCTTTGCCTGATTTTGCTGGAAGAAAAACTATCATTGCATGGTACGGATGAAAGTTCACGATTAATTAAAATATTAATCGATGCATTTATGAAGCGAGATAATTTTACTTTTACTGCGTGCAACATGATACGATTTACACGCTCTTTAATTATCGCATGTTATGGAACTCTAATTTCATATAGTTTGCTTTTGTACTCAATAGAAAAATATCCTACAAAATAAAACAGTATGTTAATCATAGTTTCTAATTTAATTTATAAGTATTCTTTCTTTTTCTAACATGCAAAGATTTCTTGAAACAAAATAATTGATTCATTTCATCAATATCTCATATATTAAAATTAAATTTGCGATGATAAAGTTACATTGTTTCTTTGATATAGGAATTTGTAATATTTATTAAAAATTTAAAACATGATATCTTATTTAATATCACACACGAAGACAGTGTTTTCATTTCAACAGGTTAAATATACTTAGGTCATTAATATAACTATACATAAATACACATAAAGATATAAGTATCCAAAAACGCTCCATGTTCTTCGATAAAATATATAATCTATTTCTGAACAAATACCTACACTACATTATCTAAATATCTAATACCTAAACAAGTTAGTATATTTTACAAATTTAGTAATAATTTCAAAAAAATATGAAAAATATTCCGTTGAATTTTCTATTTTTTATTTATAATAATCTCTACTAACACCAGAAGTAATTTAAATTTCTGTTGGATGTGTCGCAAAATGCGAGCAGAACTTGAAGCTCTATCTCGTAATGTAAAGTCCTAACGGATATATGAGTGCTGGTGTTGTCGTAATCTCTGAAAAAAAAACGCAGATATTTTTTATTTTTTATTTATTTATTTATTTATTTATTTTTAAGAAAAGAAAAGAATGCGTAAAATATGCATAAAAGAAATTATTGAAACAATAATTATTAAAAATGTTATTTACTTTGATCAACTCACAATATAAAAAAGGAAGCTAGAGGGAAAAAGAGGTGAAAATTCAATTTCAAACATTCATATCGTACGATAAAATTTTGATATTATTCAGGAAATTGATTTTAAAAATCTTTTTCGTGGAATTTTTTTTATTTTTTAAGATATTTTTCTAAATAAAAGATTGGCTATATTAAAAATAGTACTTCAAAATTCTTCGACTCTTCCGAAATAAATAAAATATTTAAACTAACATTATTCCATTGAACATTTACTAGTACGTATAGAAAATAGCATCTCCAGTCATCAGTACATTTATAGCAATAAGTGAGGAACTAGAAGAATATTACATCCTGCTTCAACCCATATCAAACCTGAATTTAAACTGCTTGATAATTTCTGAGGAACAATTAATTTTTGCAATGTAGCGCTCCTAACAACCTATCAATCGTCGTTAAATTAAATGTAAAGGGCATAGTAGATCAGAACCCGATATCCGCATAAAATCAAGTGCACGAACCTCTTTATTCATTCAAAAATCTATGTAAATAAGATTTTAACGAAAACTGTTGAACTTACTTCAAAGAAATTACGTGTGGTGGGAGAGAAATTAAGTGCAAAATGTTCTCAAGACACAATTTTGGTGCGCATGATCGGGGATGAGCAGTTGGACGATTTGGAGCAGATCAAAGAGTCACACTGCTATAGCCACAATAATGAGAGTGAGAAAAAGCATAATCTCGCAATTGAAAAAAAAACCACTGAAGGTGAAGATGCAATGTGAAAAAATTGCCGGTAGTCGTGGAAGAAACATCATACTTCAATAAGATCAGCATGTATCCCTAATGGCCAAAAAGAATGAAAATTTCACTCCTACTGAGATAGCTGCAGAAATCGCAACAGCTACCAGTACACGTGTATTAGTCAGAACCATGGTGAGGATTATAAATCAGAATGGATTTTATGCACAGAAGCTTGTTCAATGGATCCATTAAGTTACTCCGTTATCGAAAAATATTACGTTGCTGTAAGCAACATACTAATTGAGGGTCAAAAAAAGTAGTCCAGAGTGCTGTTCTTCGATGAATTCTGCTTTACTGTGACAAGCGATTCTAGATACTACTTAGTATGAAGAGAGAGGAGAACACGTTATGTATCTTAGAATTTTCATTACTGTGAACGTTACAGCCTTGGTATTATAGTGTGGAAAAACATAAATCACAATGACAGAACACTGCTTCATACCTCTGAGCTAGGTGCTGTTACATCACAGTGGTACTGCATCGAGTATATTCTGAATAATTTTTATCATTTCATGGGTGCAGTAAATCCATATTTTTTATTTATGGATGATATTGTGCTTTCACAGGACCGCTGGAGTATCGGATACACTAGAAAGTGAAAATATTGAAACTGTGAATCTTCTTGCTTACACTCTGGACTAAAATTCTACGGAGAACATCCGGGACGCTTTTAACAAACATATTTCTCAAAGAATGCACTCTCCATGAACCATGCATAGTGTGAAAAATACCTTGTGAGAGAACTGCGACAATATCTCATAAAGAAACCTCAATGGTTTAGGAGATAGCTTGAATAGCAAATGCAAAATGTGCACTTATTTCCTAGCAGGGCATATCCTTTACTGATTTCTTTATTATCTCATAAAGATCTTTATTACTTATTATTAAACAGCGTGGTCGAAAACATAAGGTAGAGTGCAAATTTTCTGCAGCAACTCACTCATGGGCCAAGATAAGACTTTGGAAAAACTAGCCTCTATCATCAAAATCCACGAATCAGAAGAAGCGGGCAAGAAAGCGATGCATCGTGCCAGCCTATTTCATTTGGGTCATGAAGTTCTTCAGTTCCATCTACGCCTCGGTCGAAATTATATATTTTTTTTATTCATTTATTTAAAGCCTAATACCAATATATGGTTTAACATAAAGTTACCAAATCATGGTAAAACGTTCAACCGGTAGTTGCAGCCATTTCAATACCAAGTTTTGGTTCAAAGTAACACCAAATTTCTAGCAGTGTAAAAATAAATAAATAAATAAATAAATAAATAAAAAAACAAACCTCATTTAAATCATGTTCTTAATTATAAAAAAAATAAAAATAAAATAACAATAATAATAATAAAAAGAGTTTCTATGTCGATTCGTTCGACCATGAATTTCTGCTTGCATGCTTGAAAAATATGCCACGGCGTTTCTCAATTTTTCAAAACGAAAATTTTATGAAAAAAACATTAGCACGAATACAATACCTTATAATCAATTAAAAAAAAAAAAAAAAAAAAAAAAAAACTAGAATTTAATTTCCGAAAGCTTTTATAACCATTTCCCTTAAAAATTATTTCTTCTATAGAAAAAGGAGCGTTAAAGATGTTTAAAACAATAAAATTCAAACAACAAAAAAACATTTCAAAAAACATTTCAAAAAACAATTAAAAAAAAACAAACAATTGCTTTATATTGATTTGTTAACTGTTTTCTTTGATAGAAGAAAATAAATATTAACCCCTTAACTCGCGCTGTCCTCGCTGCAAGGACGCAAAATTTAAGATCCAGCTGCAAAAATTCATCCCGGAAATTTTTTAGCAAAACTTTACGCTTATAACATAGCAGAAAAGACCGATTTTTTTAACCTTAAAATTTAAAATTTCTTTTAGTTTTATTTAGTTCATGAATTCCGGTGGCAGTATAATTTAAATGATCCGAATTGTCTTGCGCCGCAAAGGGTTAAAGTACATTATCGAAGCATGTTAATGTATGAAATACTTTAATAAATACCCTTTATGAAATGTTCTTTAATAAAATACTGAAGGGTACAAGTTTAGATATTAGTCATGCAACGTTATGTATTCTCTGTTTAGATACGAACTATATGTTTTAGTGTAATGAATTTATGATATGTTGAAGATTGTGACGAGTAAAGTTCATAAAATTATATGGAGGAATCATGTTCAAAATACTTTCTTTTTCAGTGTTTGTAAATTTTTCGTAAAGAGGCGAAATTCAATTTGTTTATGATAATAAAATGAATTTTGAAATTGTTTAGATATTATTCTTTACAACGTGTGCGCATATATTTTTATTTAAATGATGAATTATTCGATTTTTTATTCATGTTAAACTTTCAGGTAAGATGGTATTGGGGAGGAAATTGGTTAACTAAAGAATGTCATTTTTTTTTTATTATTATTATTATTTATTTATTTTGTCGAGTTTTGCATAATAAAACAGTTATACAATATTCTGCTGAAAAGAGGGTGTTATAATGTGCCATGTTCTCAGTGTTATAATACAAAAATAGATGTCAGTAAATAGTGTCTACTTTTCTAACACTAGAACGCATTAACATAGTTGCAATTTGATTGATATTTTTTAATCTAAATCAAATAAACGCAAATATGAATAGCACGGTAAACGAATAAACTCTATATATAGCTACTAGCTGACCCGTCCTACTTCGCACGGATGAACAAATTTTAGTTAACGATGAATTGATATGCAAAAAAAAAAAAAAAAAAAAATATATATATATATATATATATATATATATATATATATCAGTTTAATATTATAGTCAGGCAATATTATCAACTGAAAAGTCAAAATATAATTTTACAATTATTTTTTTCAATCAGTTGTTAAATGTTGGTAATTTTTACTTTATGTTATTTATTTATTTATTTCATAAAAAGAAGCATGTCTTTACTCATGAATAAAAAATATTGAAAAATAAACCTATAACATGAATATGTGTTTGATAAAATTGACATCATAATTGCTTTAATTATTATTTATTTGTTCTTATAATATTAATTTCTATTAAACACAGAGCTTATGTGTTTTTAATTTTCTTAAATTTAACGTCCGCAAAGTAATCTGGTTATTGTTTTAGTAATGGTTCTCCATTAGTGATCGTTAATATTTTTTGTGATTTTGGCGGTGAATTAAAAAGGTTATCGCAAATACGTAAAGTCCTTCGAGTGAAACGTCCTAGCTATTGCGTTGCCAAATTTTAAATATCGCCAAAGAAGCCCTATACAAAAGTAGATTTCTATCGCGAATGCACATTTAATTTATTTTAAATGAACCGTGTTTCCAATCAACATAATGAAACTTGCATAATCAAATGTCATTTGCAATTCCCTAACAGCTGTATATTGCGCTACTTGCTTTCGGAAAAGATTTTATATCAATCATACTTGGCGGAAAAAAAAATGATTGTCAAGTTATCTCGCAAATATATTTAATTTTTTCCATAACTGATGGTTTTTAATAATGTATATTAAGGGAAAAATCAATAATATGAAACAATATTCGTATAATATATACTATTACAAAATCTGGTGTGAAACAACCACACGACTTCCATTACCCACTATTAAACGTATTATATACATTTCTTGAATATATTAAGTACATGCATTTTTTTTTTAGATTTTCCAGTAAGAGAAACTTGATACACGTATAAAGACACCTACAACAAAGTTTACATAGTGAGTTAAAAAATAAGGGGAAAAAATAGATAGTCATTTTTTTAAACACGAATTACCGAGATCTAAAACTGAACTTCCTAATCAGGATGACCGTTAGTATTCCTGTAATATGCACGTAATACTTGAGAAAGGTTATCTAAATTGAATTAACGAAACAATTTTCAAGAAAATCGTTAGAGCTGTTTTTGAGATACCAACTTTTACCAAAACTTGGCATACTCAATTATTGACCGGAAAACAATAATTACATACAAAAGGATATTTAGTATTAAGTTAACAGGGCGAGTTTGAAAAAAATTCGTACAGCCGTTTTTAAAGGAAGGCACTTATGAGATCTGAAATTGAGCTGTTTATAGAGGACGCCTATCAATTTTCCTGAACTAACCAATTATATCATTCGAAAGGACATCTAATAGATTGTTTATATAGCAACTTTGAAGAAAATCGTTAGGGCTGTTTATGAGGTACGGGCTTACGGTCCCATTTCCGGTTTTCGATGACCCAGTTCCGGTTTTTCAATTTTCACCAAAATTTGGAAAATTCATCTGTACATCAGACCTGAATCAATTGTGAAGATTTGTAGTTCTATCTTTATTAATTTTGGAGATATGACACCCGGAAAATTTCACACATTCGTACACACACACACTGACCAATTGCCAAAAACTACTTTTTTGGACTCAGGAGGCCTTAAAACATATAAATCAGGTGAAACTCTATATCAAATTTTTGGACCGAATACAATACTTCCACTACCTACGGTAGTACGGTAATTGAAGTAAAAACATAGATCTCGTATTTAATACGAAAATATACAGATTTTCGTATTACGTTTTCGATCTCGAAATACAAAAATCACCAAGGACGACCGATATTAAATCTATGCTTTTTTTTTCAATTAAAATATTGAAATATTGAAAATTTGAATTAAAAATTTATTTTACCAAAATTTATTATAGCCTCTAGCACTTAGAGACAGTGTAACTTTTGATTAGTATAAAAAAAGAAAGAAATAGAATTCGGCTTTTTAGTTCTAGCGATCGTTCTCTACATATACATATAAACCTTTCGTCTTTATATATTAGTATAGAGTATAGATAGATTAAATAGGTTTCTAATCAACATAATGTAACTCAAATAATTAAATGCTATTTGCATTGCAGTAATGGTTGTATGCGCTATGTATATTGAGCTACTTGTCATAACTGTTAGTTGCTAAAAAAAAATCGTCAAATAAATTTAAACTCTTCAATTATTCTTTTAACAAATGCATAATGAAATGCATACGATATTTTTTTAATTCACTTTTTATATTATTATTCGCGAGAAAATATATTTTATTATATGTCGAAAAATGAATTAACCCGTAAATTTTTTGGGCAACAATTATAAAATAAATAATTTAATAAAAGTTTAGAAGTAACGCTTAGATCATTACATTATATCATATCATATCAAATTATATTATTAGAAAAATAAATACTTTAAATTTATAATGACGTCAGATTTAACGTGTAAGTTTAACATTTTGCAAAGCTTTATATGAATTTCAATTTAATCCACGTGCAAATATATTTTTTTTCTTTTCATGTCAAGATATTTTGAAAACAAAATCAACATGTAAAAGTTTCTTTTATGTTGGCAACGGCTAATTTTTTTAATATTTCATTATTTCCATTTCTATTATGGCTTTTATGGGGATTTTAATTAAAATGCTCAGATTTTAAACTAAAATTTATTTTATCAAAATTAAATATAGCCTATAACAATCAGGCATACTGTAGCTTTTGGTCAGTGAAAGAAGTTTTAAAATCGTTTCAGTAGTTTCAGAGATTACCCTCCACAAACATACAATTTTTTGCGCTTTATATAATGATATAGATACAATTGATTTTAAAGCACCAAAAAACTTTTACGATGTAGCTATCATACATAATTTCGTCCTAATACTACAATATATTATAAATTAAACACATTTAGGTTAGATTTCTTGGGACCTTCAAAGTTCGAAATTCGTGATTAAAATTTCAAATGTGTTGACAAATTCAAAAATTGTTCAAAAATTACTTTTTGTATAATTGTATAGCAACATATAAATTATATATGAAGTGTAAATGATTAGGCCAATGTTACAAAACAATTTAATTACGTTACTTCAAATGAGACTGATTCAAAGGAATTTAAATTTATTTTCAATATCTAAATTTTAAAATATTGGAATTTTATTTCGTTTGCAGTGAAATCTCTCAGAAATTTGGATCAAAATCTGTGCTTATTGTTTTAATCTCAAAATAATTTATTAAGCATAGTAGAAGCCAAGCAACAGATACAAGATCACTGAAACACCAATGACCAATAAGATTTTTAAAAAAATTTATCAGTGGATGAAATACACTAATGTAAAAAAACCAGATCCACTAATCAACAGCCTGCAAAACATATGAATCAATAAAGTAAAACAACATATCCCAACTCAAAACCATAAACTTATCAAAATTAATGAAAAAATAACCTAAGAAACACAATATAGGAAGGAAGGAGGCAGGCGGCAAGACTTGTGAATTGCCTGTGGGGTTAAACTAGTTTCACGCCGGCAACACTCCCCCAGCCTGCCACGACCAGAACAGGAACCATATGGGTTTAAAAAAAAGCAAAATTTCAAAGCAGATGAATAACAATGAAACCACGAAGCAACAATGAAATTCACCGACTGATTAGAATTTTAAATATAGTTGACAACTCAAAAAAAAAGAAACTGAAATTTTAGTGGAAAAAGAAAGTTTGCATAGTAATATAAAGTAAATGCAACAAGTCTTCTGCCTTTTTTTTTTTATTTCACAAATCCACCCAACCATCCAGCCTTACAACAACACCCGACCTCCGTAATCAAACATCTGCTCACCCAACCGCCACCTCTTTTATTGTTTTTTATTATTTTTTAATTTTTTAATTGATATACACAAAGGTGTACACAGCTTTTTTTTTTTTTTTTTTAATTGACAGAGGTTAAGGATATAAAATAGAAAATACAAAGTTTTTAGGAAAACCCATTTTAGCAGTGGCTGTGATCAGGTTATTAATATTCTTGTTTTTAAACTTCGCAGAACATAAATGATTAATTCGAAATAAATGGTTAATGATGATGTTTCTAAAGACTGAGAGATGCAGACATGAATTAAAATGTGTAAATAAGTTTACTTTAAAACTAAAATCTTGCCGTTTGTCATAGATATTTGTGTAAATTTTATTACCATCGATGATTATTTTGAGATCTAAAAAGTTGATAAAAGTGATTGATTAGTTAGAGTATTTTGAGTTAGCTTTAAATTAGGTGGATAATTGAAGGAAAAGTCATTTTGTGAGTGCTTGTTGAGATAAAATACAATAATATCATCGATGTAACGATAAAATCGAACATCATCATTGCAAATTTGCTTTTCATAATAATAAAGATAGAGATCTGCCAAAATACTGGAGCTACAACCTCCTTGTCGGATGCCTAATTGTTGCAAATAGATATCGTTATTGTGAAAGATATAATTATTATGGTTAACAAAGTTAAGAAGTGTTTTAAAATTTTCTGCTTTAAAATTGTGAGGAAGATTAATTTGAGCTTTATATTCTTGAAAAAGACTGTAAATGATTTTTTCTTAGATCTGATAACTCAATATTATTGAAAAGATCTTGAAAGTCAAAAGTCATAATATTGTCTATTGGATCGAGCGATTTGATGTATTGAATTAATTGAAAGCTATTTTTAAGACAGTGTAAATTATCAACTTTGCAAGTACAATTGTAAATTTGTTTTAGAATATCCAGTAGAGCTTTATTAGCATTGTTGTTATAAGTGTTACACCCAACAGTGACAGTGCGAAATTTAATTGGAGATTTGTGAAACTTAGGTATGAGAACTATATAAGGATAATTAAAGTTATTGAAGGGAAGTTGAAGTAGTTTATAGTAATTATGTATTTTTCGGTTATTAATAATAAGGTTATTATTAGTTAAACTGAAGATGTTACTATTATTGACTGAAGAGTTTAAAATAGAGAGATAGTAGGATTTACGAATAATGGCATAATTATTAGGTGATTTATCAACATAAGTGATCACAAAGTCATCCTGTAGTGATTTGATAGAGTTAAGAAGTACAGATTTTTTAAATAACACCAGATTTGAAGAATTGATAAATAATGCATTTTTAATTTTTTGTAACACTAAAACTTTCCATTGAGTGAAGTAGGCAATAGGTTTATTATGAGTAATAGATATTTTATAAATAAATAAATCTAGGTCATAAGAAAACTGTTGAAAGATTTGTGGAATGCTAGTTTTAACTGGAAGTCTAAATTTGGTGCCAAATTCCATGAATTTTTTTAATCGATAATTATCAATAATATTGAGATTACCAGTGATAATGTGTCCATGGTCTCTGTCAATATATTTTGAGAAAGATGGATCATTGCATTTACATGTTACAGCGTTGGTAAAAGAGGTAGACTTAGATACAGAATTATAGTTGAATATCTTTCTGCCAAAAGGAAGAGGATATTTGAAGGTACGAGAAAGATTTAAATCTTTAATCGGAAACAAACATTCTTTGTCATTAATGATAGCTGTAATGTTAATACTATTCAATATTTGATTTGTAAAAGTCACAATTAATTGAGTATTAGTTTTAATTTTGTTGGGCTTTTTATTAATTTTTAAATTAAATCGTATGATTTTGTACATTAAAATATCATAAAAAATGTCTGAAAAATGTTTATTATAGGATTGGCTTTGAAAGACATTCAGCAAATTTACTAAGTATTTCTTTTTAATTGCAAAAATAAATTTTCGAATAATGAACCAGTTATAGTTAGATAAGTAATTAGTCTGTAGATCTGAAATTAGTTTAATAATGGCACTTTTAGAAAAGATTAAATCTGTTTTTCTACTACCTCGTTTAGTTCTAGAAGTTTTATTGTTAATTTTGTGATTGAGTTGTGCATAAATAGTCGAATAATCATGTAGAGGATTGATGTTAGAATATGCTTTAATAGTTTTATTAAAGTATTCGGAATTTAGGCCATATGGATAAATTGTATTGTAATATTGCATAAATTTTTATTCAAGAAATAGACGCTCACTTTTATTTTTCTGAATTTTGACAATCTCTATGGTACATGAATTAAAATTATGTGATTTAAAGTGTTGTAATTCTATAGTTGATTTAGAAGGTGCAGCTGAAGATGAAAGGTTTTTTGAATCAGAGCGATGCCGATTAATACGTAGATGTAGAGGAGTGGAAGTTTCACCGATATAACAGAGTTTACAAATACCACAATTTATTTTATAAGTAACATTGTATGCCTGACAAAATGGAATCAAAGAGTGATTATTATTCAATTGTGTGCGAGAGGCCATAGGGCAAGTTTTACATCGATTAGAACCGCATGTTCTAAATTGAAGTAAAGGAGGAGGAGATGATAGGTAACTGGTTGTCGATCCAAGGATATCCCTATAAATATCCTTGTACTGGGCACAATATTGCTGTGAAGCTAAGTATTTTTTGCCAGGATCTAAAAATTTACAGAGTCATTGTATAGGAAAAATGTTTTTGAATAATCATGAATTAAATTCAATTAACAAGTAATATTGATAAGAATTTAGAAATCACAAGGCAAGTAAGTATTTACATTAGTTTTATCGAAAGTGGGCTATATCAAATTCAATTACTTAATTAAATTGATTCTTGATTAATAAGTATCTGGATTAAGTGAAGAGAGAGAAAAAAAAATACTAATAAAATAATATTTACATATTTACACTAAAGCTCCTGTAACCTAATCTATTAATTTGGTTCCAATTATAAATTAAATTCCGCCCATTATTTAAAAATAAAGTAAGAAAAACAAACCAACTCAATTCACAAAATGTCAGGCACAAATGTTAAATAATAATAATAATAATAAATACAAATACATATTAGAAATAAATATTCGACTACACATACACAACAAATTTTTTATCATGATTTACGATGGGACAGTGAATGATATACTAAAGATATATATATCTAATTAAAGAACAAATTATTAAAGTAAGTTGCCAACTATACAGTTAGTTTTAAATGATCCAGGGCCAGTGACAAAATACACTGTCGCAAAACTCCACACCACTACAAGAATCATAATATAAATTTTAAATCAGTAAATAACATATTGAAAAAATTAGAGAAATTATAGAAATAATACAAATTGTAAGAGCGCAAATGCAGCTTTAAACAAAGTGTACAATACAAAAAATAGTGTTAATGCCAATTTAAGACAAATCTAAATATATGAAATTCATATACTACATAATTTAAATGACATAAAGCAATTATATAAATATACCAAAAATAAATTCAAAAACTGGCGTACAGACAATAGCAACAAATTAAAACTTCTTCACACACCAGAAATTTTAAATCAGCACAACCGGTTTCGAAAGGACGTAGCCATTCTTCATCAGGTGCAAACACGTGCAACTGCCTTGGAGGCAAAAGCAGGACTGAAAGCAGGACAAATTCCAGAGGGGGAGGAGCAACACAAACAACCAATAGGAAGCAACATGCAGGGCAGGACCAATCAGAGAGGAACACACGTACACACACGCCACAAAAAGAGGAGGGAGGAAAGAAGTAAACAAATTATTTTATTTATTTATTTATTTATTTATTTATTTTTTAATTTCAATAATATTAAACTAATAAGTAAAGTTAATAAAAATTTATCCATTCATTATTTTTTTTATTTTTTTTAATTAGAATTATTTTATTATAACTAATATGATGTTATAAACATAATGAAGGAAATTATTTAATTGAATTCAACAAATTTTTCCAGGCTGTAGACAGCAAAGTGGAATCAGATTTTCCATTGACAATTTTATCACGATTAAGGTAAATAGCTAAATTTTCCAAAAAATCCAGTTCGGAAACGCGTTTGGCATGAAAGATAATTTTGGCACTCTTAAAATTAAAACTATGATCAAATTCCCAACTGTGTTTCGCAATAGAAGATTTAGAAATTTCTTGATTAACAACATACCGAGAATGTCCACGTAAACGACATTCAAGATTTCTTTTATCAATAATATTAAACTAATAAGTAAATTTAATAAAAATTTATCCATTCATTATTATTTTTTTTTATTTTAATTAGAATTATTTTATTATAACTAATATGATGTTATAAACATAATGAAACTAAAAGAAATCTTGAATGTCGTTTACGTGAACATTCTCGGTATGTTGTTAATCAAGAAATTTCTAAATCTTCTATTGCGAAACACAGTTGGGAATTTGATCATAGTTTTAATTTTAAGAGTGCAAAATTATCTTTCATGCCAAACGCGTTTCCGAACTGGATATTTTGGAAAATTTAGCTATTTACCTTAATCGTGATAAAATTGTCAATGAAAAATCTGATTCCACTTTGCTGTCTATAGCCTGGAAAAATTTGTTTAATTCAATAAAATAATTTCCTTCATTATGTTTATAACATCATATTAGTTATAATAAAATAATTCTAATTAAAATAATAAAAATAATAATGAATGGATAAATTTTTATTAAATTTACTTATTAGTTTAATATTATTGAAATTTAAAAAAAAAAAAATACATAAATAAATAAAATAATTTGTTTACTCCTTTCCTCCCTCCTCTTTTTGTGGTGTGTGTGTACGTGTGTTCTTCTCTGATTGGTCCTGCCCTGCATGTTGCTTCCTATTGGTTGTTTGTGTTGCTCCTCCCCCTCTGGATTTTGTCCTGCTTTCAGTCTGGCTTTTGCCTCCAAGGCAGTTGCACGTGTTTGCACCTGATGAAGAAAGGCTATGTCCTTTCGAAACCGGTTGTGCTGATTTAAAATGTATGGTGTGTGAAGAAGTTTTAATTTCTTGCTATATAAATATAATTTCTTAACATATAATTACATTTTTAACATATGATTATAAGTTAACATACGATTAAAAATATGTAATCTTTAACTCATTTATTAAAATTTAGAGAAATGTTTACTTTTTAAATATATATCTGATTTTAAAAAAAAATGTTTTTTTTTTTTTTTTTTTTTTTTTTTGTAAAATTTCAGATAATATTTTTTTAGCACATTTCTCGTGTATGCTATAAATATGTTAAACATATGAACATAGTATTATAAATATCTAAAGCATTTGTTTTTATTTCAGATAATTTACAAGTAGAAAGAAAATGAAATTATTTTCATTTAAATGTTTATAAGTACTTTATAAAAATAAATATTTAGCACAATTTACAAACGAAAAGAAATTTAGTTCTACAATAATACCACTTTAAAAATATGTGCATTTTTTGCAGAATATTGGATTTAGAAAATAATGACAAATATATTATTTTTCAATAATAATATTTAATTTACTTTAAGATAATTCATGATCATTGCTCACACAATAAAATTAGTTACCTTTGCAATGAAATTAAAATTACCTATTTGAACGCTTAAGCATGAATATTTCCATATTTTGCACTATGAGTGGCGAGAATTGTAACATTCTTATCGAAATTATAGTTTTGCCTATAAAGCGACTACGTTTTCTGAAGGATGTGGTTTGCGATTAGTTTAAAGAATAATTGTGAAAAATGCATGCAACATTTGTTTAAAAAGGATGAAGGAAACGAATCTTCCTTAAAACAAGGGAATTTGAATTAGGATTAAGGAAGCAAGAAAAATATTTATGCAAAAAATAGAAAATTATTAGACGTAGTACAAAATAATATCAATACTATATGTAAGTTAGTTATAAAAGTATATAGGATGGTTTTAAGTATAATTCAACGTGTATTGAATGCAATGTAGAAGAGGTTTTGTTTAAATTACTTTTATAAAACAAAAATATTTCAAAATTTATAAGAAAATTAATTTGAAATAAATCAATATTTTCTGGCAAACTGTAGTTTAAAACAAATAAATATTGCTATTGTTGTTGAGTTTCTATACTTAAAGTCAAAACATAATTAATTTTAGGAATAAAAAAGAACATTAATAATAAAATTCTTGTTTAAAATTGCAAAAATAAATAAATAAATAAAATACAAAAACTTTCTTACCTGAAATTAGACCATACATAAACAAAATGCGAACATATTATAAAATTTTTTCTTACAAAAATATAACTATATTTCCTGTCGAATAAACTGAAAATTTTCATATTTAATATTGTCAGAAAAAGAAGGGGAATAGTCATATGGCTATCATTCGAGCAGAAGTAGAAAAGACGGCGCATTTAATTTTTTTTATTTCAATCTATTTTAGATTAGGGTTTTTATACGGCGAATAGTGAAACTCGGAAACTATGTTTTTTTTTTTTTTCCCTTAAATATATCTAATTTTATCTTTTTAAATAAATAAATAATAGTAATAACTGTAATTAAAATGTAAAAAGCATATACTGAACAACCAAATTAACATGTATATTGAAGAATGGTTATTTTAAGAATATGTCAATGTTAAAAACAAGTAGAAAATTTTAAAAAGTACATAATACAACAAAAGTTTTAAGACATTTTACGACAATTGTACGCATTTGCATTGTTATATAATTTATAAACCATAGCAAGATCATATTCTTTATAAAGTACTACAATCTCATAAAAGGATATTCAATTACACATTAAACAATTGTCGATATATCATATAAAAATTCAATTTCTGCAATTAAATTAAAAGATAATCTGATTTATAACGGTTTCATGGAATATTGTTTGTTTATCAAAGAACTGTTTATCAAAACAGATAAAACGAATAAAAATTTTAATAAGAATTTATATGATTTAAATAAGGAAGTTATAAACTTATTATACGAGGAAACTATACGAGGAAACAATTTATTTAAAAAAATAAAGATGAAAATGTCAGAAAACGAAAAATCTGAATACAGTTATGATAACGATCAAAAGGTAATTTGAATTACATCAGTTTCATTGAAAACAGTTTGTTTAACAAGGGACTGTATATTAAATCAAAAAATTTAATTTTTTTTTAAAGCACTGTACGAAGAAAATTTTATTTAAGAAAACAAAGATGTTTCAAAAAATAACTATTTTTCAATTATCGGGTTTTCCACTTGTCAGTTATAATAAATTTAAAACTAAAAAACTATTGTGTATATTTTCAATTTTCTTTCATATTTGGGTAATTTTTACTTTCATTTTAAATATGACTAAAATTAAGGCACAGTTAGAGGCTTCAGATTTCATCAATGCACTGAGTTATGCTTTCGCAAATACAGCATGTTTGGCTGTGTTCATAATAATGTGGTAGAAAAGGCGCTTAGAAATGAAACTTGGGAAAACGATTGAAAATTATCGAATGCTAACACATCAAAACATCTTACTTTTTTAAAAAAATTCTTCAGATTCTAAATTTATTTCTATTCATTTTTTATCCGATTTTTTTTTTTTTTTTCGTGCTTGTTCTTTCCAAACAATTTGGGTATTTGCTGACAGCTGCTTTATATGTATACATTCATTATTGTACATATATCTTTATACAAAAATATGTAAGTTTTTGCTGCTGGTGTTCGATTCAATTAAAATGTACTGAAAGTCGAATTAGAAATATCAGTAAGTTTTCAAATGAAAGGCATATTTTTCTAATTTTACATTATTACCAATTTATTCTTGATTTAGCCATCTCTGTAGAAGATGCTTTTACTACGGTTGTACTTTTTTCAATGACTTCATATTTAATCATAATTTTTACACACATGGCAACTATAGTCAGAGAGCCTTTTTTAAATAATTACGTTGTGCGATTTCAATTATTATTTAATTTATCCCTTGGAATTTTCGGAATAACCACTCTGATGGTTTGCGCATCTGAAATGGCAGTAGGTATAGAAAGAATTGAACTTAGCTTAGGCATAATGGAAGAGAAACTCGCACTTTAAAAATGTTTCACATAAAACAAAATCATTAATCGAAACATTTTCTAAAAGGAGTGTTTTTACTTTTTCTACTTGTAATACGGTTCATTTCAATAGATCAGTAATTATTGCACCGTGCCTATTAAGTCCTTATTTCCGATGCAATTCAACATTTGTTGTTCTATTACACACTATACCTGGCTTAAACATAATTATTAATGTACTCGCTTTTAAAACAGAAAACTTTATTTGTACTCGTTTTATGTAATTCATAAGTAATTTAATTCAGTGAGATGTAATTTATATCTTAAAGTTTCTCTGTTTTATGAAAATTTATAAATGTCTTATGTCTTTATGCACCATCGAAATGTGTCATCATCTGCGCATGAACCATTATTTTTCTTTCTTCATTTATAAAATAAAACTCTAAACCTTAAACTTATCTTGTTATTAAATTAGTTATCCATATATGCATTTATACAAAAATAGGCATAATATATAGAAATCGTCCTGTGTAGAAATCGTCCTGATGATTATTAAAAAATTAAGAAAAATATCGAAATAATTTTCTGTAGATGTTTAAAAACGCATTGTAACTTTTTTTTTCTTTTTAGGACTGATGACTATTAGTCTCAATCTGGGATTTTTGCGTTGTCGTTTTCGATAGTTGGACATTTATCGAAATCTAAAATTTATCGAAAATATAATTGAATAATTTGAAAGCGATGTTGTAATTGGGAAGAAAAAAAAAAACTAATAGTCCTCCGTCCTAAACTAAATTCTGCTTTTGCCAGAATTTCATCAAAATCATTTTTTTTTTTTTTTTTTTTTTTTTAAGAAAAACAAAAGAAAATTTATACAGTGTCGTTACAAACGATATCGAGAAAGTTATTATATTTTTTTTTTTTTTTTTAATAATTTTGAATCAATAAATAAAAAGTGCGCGAGCAATATGAAGTAAAAGTAAGTAAAAAAAAAAATGAATTTAATGATTTAAATTTTATATAAAACATGATCGCATGCTATCATAAAAAGTAGATGTAAAATTTAAAGTTTAATTATTTTGGCAACAATTATAAATTAAAATAAATAATTTAATAAAAGTTTAGAAGTTAGAATTTCTATATATATATATATATATATGTATATATATATTGTTATATTTATTGAAAATAAAATCGTAATGCAGTAGAAAAAATTAAGTATAATTAGTTTTAAATTTAAAAACGTATTTATAACAGTTATGTTTAGTAGAACAACTTCTTTTTTTTTAAGTATTCAATTATTTGATGGTTATTAGAAAGTTTTCATAAAGGATTTGATATCTATCGTCCTTGGCGAAAAAATGATTGCAAGGTTATCTCGCGAATATTTATTTAATTTCCTCCAAAATTGATAGTTATTTTAATAATGCATGTTAAGGGAGCAATAAATAATTAGAAACAATATTAGTATAATATTTACAGCATAAATATAGATCTGTTTTTTTTTTTTTTTTTTTTTTTTTTTTTTTTTTTTGTGTGTGTGTGTGTGTGTGTGTGTGTGTGTGCATAAGTGATATTTTTTAGTGCTCTGCAAAACTAAAATTTTTTTTTTTAAGTTATAGAAATTTATTGTATTTTTAAGTTATAAATATTAAAAATAGAAAAAAATTTTATTTAACTGTACACTTTCGTATCATAAGAAAAATATCTTAAGAAACACTACTATATAATATAAAAAAAATAAAAATAAAAATAAAAATATCGAATCAATTAATGTAAGATATTTTATAATGCTTAAATGCATTAACAAATTGAAATTCTATCGACCTAAACTAGTACAATAGACCTCTGATCTCGATGTTTGGTTTCTTGCGAACCACCCACCTATAATTAATCGACACAAAGTAGTTTATTTACTAGACTCACGCATCACTCATCGTCTTTGAAAGTGTATTATAAAGCATTTTGTTAAAAGTTTTTAATAGAAAGGTTGCATAATTTTTTAGCTTAACATATTTTTTGATAACTACTGAAACATTGGTGTTGCGTGTGTCACCTTTTTTAAATTTATACGTGAATATATAAAACAGATATATAATTTGTTGGATACAGAATTTATTACGTTACCTGTATCGTTTATAGCGTTATCAAATAACAGATATAAACATTTAAAAGTAATAAATAAAATTATACACTCTATAATTTACTTTTAACTTAGTAATTCTTACTATAAAATGCTCTCAATTTCCTTTCCAGGTGAATAATATGAATTTTTTTTTTTTTCAACTTCACATATATTGCATTAAACTGTTATATTTCTGTTTTATTACATATAAAAACTTGAAACATAATGCAACTTTTTTTTTTTTTTTTTTTTTTTTTTAACTTAACCGTTTTTTTTAAAAGTTAAATTTTTATTACTGAATGGTTAATAAGACGTAAAGCATAAAACATAAATTTACATAATGCGTCTTTTTAGGAACATTATCATCATTTTTTTTAAATGTTTACAGCTAAATTTTATTAAATTTTTATATTAAATGATAAATTAAACTCTCAAATGTTGATTTTATCTGACATTGCTATTGTAATAACAGAACGTCGAACAGTTATAATCATTATAATTTCTTTTGTGAAAATATTCGTACAGCAATAAATTTTCAAATGATATTAAGAAGAAAAAAGTTTCTTCAATGGTATAAAATGTTTCTAGAAAAAAAGAAAATGCTTTTTTCTTTAACAGGAATCCAATTGCTTGAACCTAAAGATTGTAAATCACGTTTTCTGTCAATTGTTTTTCATTTATGGTTAATAATTGCTCTGTTTTTCAACATTTTGCATAATAAAGGTCAATTCAAAACAGTTGATTTCACAGTATGCATCAGCTATGCTATTTCAGTTTTTATATGTGTTATAACTTATGCAATTTTATTTTTAAAAAGATATCAGATACTGAAGATTAAAAAAAGCATTACAAAATTTAAAATTGAATCATCAGCAGCATACACATTGTTGAAGGCTATTCAGCTTCTGAATCTGTTATTTTTTCTAATTTACCCATCAATATTTACATATTTAATCATCAAATATGAAATAATTCATGTAAACCTCGAAAATGTGCTGCTTCTAGTAATGAACACACATGCCGTCATCTATCTTCACATAAGTTTACCTTTTTCAATAACGCTGTTATATTCAAACTTTTGCTGTTGCATTTCTTCACTGCTAAAAATAATTGAAAATCGAATAAAACATCCCAATATGATTTTTAAAGAAAAACGAATTATCTCAACATTACACTGTTACAGGACTATTCTCAATATTGCATCTTCAATTGAAAATGCATTTTCCACTATAACGTTTTTCTCGTTAGTGTTATATATGATCATTGCTTTTACAAATATGGGGAATCTAGTCAGAGGAACTTTTTTTTACAGTAACATTCTATTATTTCAAGTGTCAATTACTTTTGTTAGCGCATTATTTTCTATGACTGTTCTTGTAATATATGCTTCTGAAACACCTGTTATTATTGAGAGAATTAAACTTCATTTGTGCTACATGGAAGAAGAAATGTTGATTTGCTATGACAAAAATGCAAGACTGGTGAAATTGTTTATTAAAACATATGCAAAAAAAGACATTTTTGCATTTTCTGCTTGCAACATGGTGAATTTTAAACGTTCGTTACTAATCACATGCTATGGTACACTTATTTCTTATGGATTGTTGCTACTTCAAATAAAGTAGTTTTTATACGGCAACATTTTGCTTTAACAATGAATATTGAATGCATGTTGAAAAAGAACTAAAATTTGGCCTCATTTGATTATTTATCGAAATATATCGTATAGACATTGTGATCATAATTAAACTTGGCCTATTTACTGCTCTATAGCTGTAACTAAAATGCGAGCGATTATTTGTATATAGACAATTAAAATGATGCATTTAAAGATTCTCCAAAATAAATAAATAAATAAATAAAATAAAATACTTCCGGTAGGGGAAGGAGGGGGCATACATCAAAATACGAACAACCTATAAATTTTAATACAAACATCTTTGTTGATTACAAACAGTTTCGTTATTTGTTTGAGACTGTTTAGCGGTGCTAAGCATATTTTTTAACGTTGGAGCCCCATTATTTATTTGTGTGCAACCGATGAGCCGAGATAGATCAGCAGCTGATCGCTTGTCATCCGTCGCACATTGTCCTTTATCTCAGCCAAGTTTTCGTAAAACAGTTTGAAGATTACCATACTTTCTGGTAAGCTAACAGCACTTGTAACTGAAAGAATGCTACTCACTACGATCTTCTCCTTTCATATCCAGAACTTACAATGAATCCATTTGCTTATGCAAAGCAGGCATTTTTTTCTTCACTTGGAAATGCCATACTTATCTGTTTTTGTACTTTCATAATGCTTGAAAATGTAAAAATAATATTTTTAAATCACGTAATGTTTAAACTTCTTAAATAGACTCAAGTTATTAAGTTATTTATTAACAAATGTTTGAAGTTATTTGACTGTACTGCGCCGCCAAGTGATTTTTTTTTTTTTTTTCAGAATCATTCAGCTCATACTTTGGAATGTCTAGCTACAAAATTTCGACTCAATGCATATTTTATTACAGTTACGGTGTGCTCTGAACAGGAGAAGCTTTATTACGATTACACTGCATGCTGCTTTATTACTTAATTCTTACACTGCATGCTGCACTGTATTATAATGTGCATAAACGCCAATAATGTTTTAATGTCTTGAATGATTTTATAAATACCTTTAATCTAAAAAAATTTATTAGATAGAACCCAAAATGAAACACTAAGGATTTAAGACACAACAAAATTTTGCATAGGAGCCATTCTTCAGTCAGAAAATCATACACCTAAAATAAACAATACTCTAAATATTTGTTGAAATTTAATTTTTCCGACTGAGTGAAAATAATGCCTGGACCGGGACTCGAACCCCGGATCTTTGACTTACAAGGTCAAGGCTCTACCAATTAAATTTCAATAAATATGATTTTCTTCCACAGTTGATTGTGTGATCTTATTAAAAATTGTATTTCATTCTCCCATTGTTTAATGGTGTTTTCCATTTCCTGCGGCTTATTTCTGTTGAGCTATCTAAATGATAGACCAGATTGTTCCTGCCTAAAAGGTTGTCTGAGTGAATGATGCTGACCGGAATGTCGGCCTGGATAGCTCAATTGGTAGAGCCTTGACCTTGTAAGTCAAAGATCCGGGGTTCGAGTCCCGGTCCAGGCATTATTTTCACTCAGTCGGAAAAATTAAATTTCAATAAATATGATTTTCTTCCACAGTTGATTGTGTGATCTTATTAAAAATTGTATTTCTTTCTCCCATTGTTTAATGGTGTTTTCCATTTCCTGCGGCTTATTTCTGTTGAGCTATCTAAATGATAGGCCAGATATTTCCTGCCTAAAAGGTTGTCTGAGTGAATGATGCTGACCGGGATGTCGGCCTGGATAGCTCAATTGGTAGAGCCTTGACCTTGTAAGTCAAAGATCCGGGGTTCGAGTCCCGGTCCAGGCATTATTTTCACTCAGTCGGAAAAATTAAATTTCAATAAATATGATTTTCTTCCACAGTTGATTGTGTGATCTTATTAAAAATAATACTCTAAATTTTTAACATATATTTTTTTTAATTTCGCATAATATATAATTTTCAAATTCAGTACTTTTTGTATTTTAGTATTCATTGGCGTATCCAATTTTAAATTTTCCTTCACAATTAATAATATAATAAGCCCTACTGCAGTTTTTTTTTTTTAAATATTTTATATAACAGCAGAGAAATTTTTGAAGAACAATTATCCATAAAGTATTGATTATTTAAAATATTGTTAACTTTAAAAAAAAAAGCCTAAAACTTTTTTTTAAACATTACTTAAAAAAAAAAAAAAAAAAAAAAAAAAAAGAAGAATAATTTAATTATATTTGAAATTATTTTGTGAGGAATTGGTGTCAGCCATAATCTCAAAGATTAACTTAATTACTTACTTAAGTAATAAATAAGAGCACGAGACAAGAGTTAAATAGAAAATAACAAAGTTTATTTAACGCTCAATTTCAAGGCGGGTGTTGGGCTAAACTCGGAAATAACTCTCAGATAACTTTAGGGAATAACTTCAACAAAGCATAAAATAAAAGTAATTTTATCTCACCAATACCAATATTGTCGACGACTGCTCTCTATCGACCTCTCAACTATTCTTACACAAGAACCGTCGGCAGGATTCCCTTGGCGCGACAAATTCTTCACTCAAATCTTACTCTATTCCACAAAGCTACAAATCTCTACCATCGCTTAACACTCGCATAAGAACAATTATCATTAACACCACTCTTCTACTTCCCTCTTCACACCTCTTTTACACCTCCTTTACACACCACTTTTTCCCACCTTTACGAAAACCATCTTCATCTTTTACTACTTTCTACCAACTTCTTTCTCTTCATTTCAATCAATACTTTTAAAATCGCTTCCAATTCCTCTACCTCTCACAACTTAATTCGTTCGTTGCAGCACCATGTTGACACAAAACTAATGCGACCAAAACTTTCGCCGAGTCACTGGCGTAGAAGCCATTTAACCGTCCCAACTTTATACTTTGCTGGATTCAGCTTAATTTCAAACAAACTGTGGTGACATTCTATAGTCTCAACCTCACAATTTTATGAGGTATTTGCAATGTTGAAAAACTTTCTCTTTTTTCTTTAAAGTGAGATTAAAATGCACAAGTTGAAAATGGTATGTTTTTACTGTTTACCTTTTACAATAAATTTACACACACACACAAAAAAAAAAGAAGAAAAAAAGCTTAAATCAATTTAAATGACAAGAAAAGTGTCATTTATTATATTAACACTTCTCAGAAATTTCTCGAATAAAAATTGAAGAAAATGTCACAGAAAAATCCCTATTTCTATCTTTATTCTTCTTTCGCAGGCTATGAATGATAACCAAAACAATCCGATGCGCCATTTATACAAATTTCTCCTATCCTACATTTGAATACTACAAAAACAAATTACAGATTAAGGATTAAAGTTAGAAATTTTGTATATTAATCTACTTTAAATACAGTTCAAAACAGTTTTAGAAACATTTTATCTGACAGAAATTTCATCATGAGGAAACTACTCTTCCCCTCAAAACTCTGTTCGAATATACTACCTACATTAAAATTAGTAAGTCGGTTTTAAATTTAAAATTGTATTCTAAATAATTCAAAGAATTTTCACCCTTTACATTTCTTCCTTTCAGTTTCTTTCTTTCAGTTTTAATGGAAGTGCTTTACTAAACTTGGCAAAATTTAGTAGAGCAAAATTATGCGTAAAATAAATATATGTTTACTTCTATTCATTTAGTACAGCTTAAAGATATTAAACTGTACTTAGAAGAAATTTCTTCCATAGACGTAATGAGTTTGACCTCTTTTGGATGCTCCTGTACCGAACCATTTGTCCGATTTCAATAAAAGTTTTGAGTGGCATTTTTCTTCTTGAGTTATCCTAATAATAATTTGATAGACACACACACAAGCACACACATAGAGCGGCAGACACGCACACAGATTAATCACTAAGAACCTGATCTCAATGCATGACAATCGCAATTTCAAAATATTGTTTCAAAAATAATGCATTCTTCCTCTTTGTTAAGGGAAAGTAAAAATGACTATTTTTCAAAAAATTTCTTAGAACCAAAATCTCAACTAACTATATTGATATGTTTTTGGTAAATTATTGATAGTTTTCTTTAGATAGGTTTAAAACTATTTTTTAATAACTAGAGTTTCGTGTGTTTCAGTCCACCCAACTGTATAGCATTTTATGCCTACTAAAATGATATTAAACATTACTGCTTAATTAATCTAAAAAGCATTCTAAAAATAATGACATATGTTACTAAATTTCTTGAAATTAATATCGTTACGAATTTGTGAATAATAGTAGTTATTTTTATGCAATTTAATTCAAAGAGACTTAGGTTATAAAATGTTACTTTTCTGTCAACCCTCACCAACCGGTTTACTGTGAAGAACTATGCTTTACTAAGTCTCTCCTACTGATTGCATCCTATTGCTGTATGTTAATGCTCTGCTACAGTTTATGCTGTGAATATGTTGTCATCTGTTCTTTAAGCTGTGTTTTACTGGTGAAACTGGGTTGATACTTGGTTTACAGGCTTGTAATCTTCAGAAAAATCTGTAAATAAAGTTTTAAGACTCAGTAAAATTTCCCTTTCGTTCACAGACGATTCACAAACTCCGAGTACGCAAATAAGGTAAAGACACCAGTGTTCGGCATCCCTAAACTTGCGCCAGTAGTCGCTACTATCGTAAAAGAAGTGTAAATATGAACATTTAATAACATCTATGAATCTGAATGCCCCCGCACTAGGTTCTCTAAAGTCTTCTGTGCCTTATCATGTAAATAGTTCACGTTCATATGTTTGGGAATAGTGAGGAATGCAAAATAAATAACCTATGCACTAAACGACAGTTGGAAGTAATCAGACTAAAGAAAATAATTAAGGTCGCTGATATGCGTTTGTTGATATATTTTATTGTTTGTTGTGTTTGACATTACTTCTAAGGAATTGCATGTAATGTTTATAAAACATAGAATACGATTTAGAAGAACTGCACTTTGCATTACTGACTATTGTGAAGTAGACATTATTAAATGTTGAAGAGCAAAAAACTTTTTTGCTTTTTTTTCCCTTTTACGATCGTAGCCATTTTGCTATGTTTGGGTAGGAAGAAGATTTATAATTAATCAATAACTATGATATGAGATGACAAGGCGTAATTTTATATTTTTTACACAAAGAATTTAATAAATCACGAAGAACAATTACAGCTCACATACACGTACTATATACATGGTTACATTTTGAAGACTGATCTGCTTCAGCATTAATACAAGTAAAAGGGAATTAAAAGATCATTGATTGGACAATACAGTTCACAGGTACCTGTACATGTATGTGACGTCACTTACCAGAAGACCAATAATTATAATCAGAAACATAATGATGAAATACACCACAGAAATTAAGAACAAATAAAAAAAATTCGCAAACCAAAAAAAAAAAAAAAAGAAGTATCAAGCATTCCGGGTTCGAACCACGAACCAAATATTCAGGAAGTAGAAATTAATAGATCACAAAACATAAATGTTAATTTACGACGATTACACCTTGAGAAATACTATGGGGGAATTATTAACTGGTTAACAATCTGGAACACATTCGAGACTTTTTTAAAATTTATCGTAATATAGTGATATTTAAGGCATGGCGGCTACTGATTCCTATTTTGCACATTTTGGCAGTGTTCGCCATCCCTGAGTAATACTGTGTTTTAACTTTTTTTTTAACTGGGTAATTTTTCTGATAAAAAATACAAAATTTTCGTTTAGAATTGCAATGGTATGATTTTGATTTCAATTGGACTATTAGAACCAGTAGTCACCTGGATTATTCGTAAATGTAAACAAAGATATTTTGACCCCATGAAAGTGACCCCATTTTGACCCCATATATATATATATATATATATATATATATATATATATTGTAATCAGTCTGTACATCTAGTTACTGTGTTTTAAATTTTTGTGATGGTCTGTTATTGTCAATATGCATTTAAATGAGATTTTGAATTAATTTCATATTGAAAAAGTTTCCTCAAATTGTAAACATCACTTAAGTACTTTTTCATGCCTTTTACATATAGAAATTCATTTTTGACCCATAAATACCAAATTTCATAACTACCAAATTTCATACAAAAAAAATTACATAGCACAACGGAAAAATTTTGCGTAACCTTTAAACTAATAATCAATTCTATGCCCACAATTTTCAACAGGAAAACATGCTTTTAAAATTCTAATAAAATTTCATTATATTTGATGGGGTGTAACCATGTTAAAATACACTTTTAAGAAATACCGACTATAGACCGTAACATCACGAAAATATTTTATGTATACCGGAAAAGTAGCCACAGTCATTATAAACGCCAATAATAAGAATAAACCTATTTAATTAACACTCATTAAATTTTCAAACTAATTTGACATCATTTGGATGATTACAGTACATACTCGGAATTATTTTATGTGGTCCCATAAATTATTTAGTCTATATATACCCTTTTTTAAAAGTAAACATGATTTTAAGCATCTTTATAATGTATGTTAATTTTATTAAGTCCGATTCAGCATAAACGCATTAAAGTGCGCGCTTAAATAAAAATTTGTCCATAGGCTCTATTGTTACGAAATTCTTTAGTGTATCTCTGTAAACGAACCATAAACATTGTATACACCAGTAAAGACTACTCAGCTTATTTTGCGTTTAAAATTAATAATTGTTCCAAATTTAACATCGTTTGGATGACTACGTGACATTGTCAGAACACTTTTGTAAGTTCCTCTACATTAATTAGAAAGGTTAAGAGCACATATTTTCTTCAAACAACATAAGTTTAAGCATCTTACTCACGTGCGCTAATTTCATTTTCTTGATTGCAAAGTAATGATATTAAAATGCGTTTAAACGAAATTCACTCCATACGCCGTAATGTTAAAAATTTTGGCGTGTCCCTGTACACAGTTTATAAACAATATAGCAATAAAAATTATACAGACACTTATATGCAAAGCTGGAACGTGTGCGCTAATTTGCAAGTCAATCGAAGGATTTTTGCGGTCGCTATTGCGGTACATACAAATTCTTCCCATAGGCCGTAATGATACGAAACAATTTAGCGTGTCCCTGTACACGAACGACAAATGAAATACACACCTAAAACTATACAGCTAATTTCGTTGGTCTCATGAATATGTGTACCAAATTGCAAGTCAATAGCGTGATTTTTGCGGCCGCTATCGTGGTACATACAAATTCTTCCTATAGGCTGTAATGATAAGAAAAACTTTGGCGTGTCCCTGTACACGAATTACAAATGAAATACATACCTAAAACTATACAGATGATTCTGTTCTGCGCATTAACATGTGTACAAAATTGCAAGTCAATAGCGTGATTTTTCCGGCCGCTATCGCTGTACATACAAATTCTTCCCATAGGCCGTGATGATAAGCAAAACTTTGGCGTGCCCCTGTATACGAACTACAAAACGAATACATACCCAAAACTATACAGCTAATTTTGTGGGGCTCATGAACATGTGTACAAAATTTCAAGTCAAAAGCGTTGTTTTTGCGGACGCTATAGCGCAACAGACAGACACACAGACAGAACCCAAAACCGTTTTGAGTCTCAACAGAGGGCCTCCACTGACGTTTCGGCAATTATTTGTAAAAAATGAATACATAGTTACGTACATATAGAGCATTTTTTAAATTTATTTAAATTTGTTTATTTGGAGGATGGGGGGGGGAGACGGGTGCGATAAGTAGTAGTAGCTTAATTGCTACTCTTTAACGCTAAGAAAGAGTATCATTTGAAGTGAGTTTTTTTTTTTTTTTTTTTAATAAAAACAAACCAGCTTTTGAGTCACAAAAAGAAAGGGGGGGGGGTGTAAGAGGACATGAAGTAAAGTGGGTTACTAGAGGTTGAAAAAGAAGTATTTTTAAAAATATCCCGTATAAAAAAATGCCCAATTTATTACACTTTCCCTGTCTAGCATATTTATTGTTATATTTTACTTTCTCTCACCCATAAGGTAGAAAGTACTGTTTTAGGGTCAAATTTTCGAAAGCGAGTTTTTGTTATAGTTACATGTTCTGAGGTCCCCTGAATACAAAAATCATGTTTTTAGCGAATGGTCTCTGTGGGTGTCTGTTATCTGCATACCTCAAGAACAAATAGTAGCAGAAATTCCGAACTCGGTATTGTAAATGTTTATCATATAGGCATGCTACACTAAGCTTTTCTTTGAGATGAAGCAAATGGTTCGTGTACAGGGACACTCAAAATTATTCAAATACATTACCTCTATGGGGGAAATTGCAGGTAAATAGAGTTTAACATCTATAAAATGCACTAAACTAAATGAAACGAATATATATTTTTTGTAATAGATAGTCAACTGGAAAATTGTGTATGTAGGAGTCTCGCCTCCCCCCCCCCTGGGGGGAAGTTCCCCCTCGACGAGAGTAAATTTTCATAATGGGTATCTTCCAAAAGAGCTCGCCAATACCTTTCAAACGAATGGTTGAACCATCGATCTGCGATAATTTAAAATGAAGTTATCAATTTTTTTTCATTTTTTACAAAAAAAAAAAAAAAAAAAGTTTTGTTTTTAATGAAACGGGGGGGTTAAGGGGGCGGTAGTCCCCCTCACACAGAACTAATTATCATATAAAACAGTTCCGAAGCCTAATTTGAATTGTTTAACATAGGTTTACATGACAGTACTCGTTATCTTTCATCTTAATCTCACCCCTGTATTTATAGTGTTAAATTTCAGGGTAAGAGAATGTCGTGTCAGTGACACACCAGATTACTTTGAAATATTAAAAAATGATGTATTCCCAGAAAGTTTCTACAGCCAAGAAGGGAAAGTAATATAAGGCAAAAATGCAACAGTTGTTTTGGAAATTTTGTAAGATATAATTGGGCAAGAAAAACTACACTTCCTCAAACCATCTAATTTTTGAAATAGTAATATAGAAGATGCGTCTGTGTTCGAAATATGGAAGAAAATATAAAGCGCCGCTTCTGTAACTAAACAAGAATCAGAACCGAAATTCTTTTCATCCTTTTCCCTCATTGTCACAATAAGTGGTGAAAAAATTTATATAGATGTTACATCTGCAATTATGGGAAGAAAATCCTTTACAGATAATACCGAATTCACCAAAAGAACGGAAATTTCATAAAAAACATTGAAAATGGACCATATTCCCGCTTTGGGTTCGAGGCTACAAGAATATCAGCTGGGTAGATAAACAATTCTCAACTCTACCATAGGAAAGCATTGTGGCCTACAAATTTTTATCATGCAATGTTATTTATAAGAGTTACAGATTATATGAAATTGAAGTAAGAGTGATATAGTGATACCTTTGTTTTATTTTTAATCCAGTTTTAGTAATATACTTTAATATTAATCAACATATGTAATATTAAAAGTTGCCATGTGAACTGTGGCGATGTTAATAAATTTAAATGGATGTTCCATTTAATAAATTTCTTTATTAAAGTGATTAAAATTCTAATTATTTAAGCTTTGATATCTATAGATATGTGTGTGTGTATAAAATGTTCTTATTAATCTTTAATTCATTATATATGTATATGTGTGTGTGTGCATACATAAAATGTTCTGCAATTTTACGATATGGAATAGTCTTAACTTTATCATTCGATTCAGTTGTTTACATTTCTCTTTTGTTCTTGTTTGAACATTATTATTAAGTTTCACTGCAGAAATATTTAGAAAAATGGTATGCGTAACAATAACATGGCATCTTGAATCTAATTTGTTTACAAAATATCGGCCACGTGTTCGGCGATTTTACCTACGGTTACGTCACAGGAATATTGTCCATTCAGATCACTAGGGACTCATCTCTGAAGGAAGCAGTTTCAAAAAACTCGACTCTGGTTGGCTTGGAAACATCAAAATTAGTTCTGCCAGTTCCGGAGTTAACCACCTCTCCTTTAACACACCGTATAGATTTGTACCCTATCCTCAGTTTAGTGTTCTAACAAAGTCCTTTGAAAAATGCCTTATTCTTCACCTTCCAAAAAAAGAAAGAGCCTAAGAAATTTTACCGAGTGTGATCACACCAAATCGTTGGAGAGTGAATCATAAAAAAGGTAACGCAAAAAAAAAAAAAAAAAATGAAATTAAAGATTTAAAGAAGAAAAGAGCAAAATATATTACTGAATTTTTCTGTTTAGCACTAGAAGCAAGAGGCCGTCATTTTGACGGCTTTTGTATTACGAGAAATTCTCGCTTCATTAGCTAAAATTGGGTCATAAACCAAGATTATATGCTGCTATTTTCAAATAGGTTTGTCCTCGATAGTATAGGGTATAGGCAAACGCTCAAGAATTCTAATAGAGGTCTCTAGAATTCGCTTTCGAAGGGGACTAGAAAATTTTTTATAAGAAATTTATAAGGATGACATGGAACTTTTTTTACTAGAGCCACAATTTAGATTCTAGATGTTAGTTACAGAATTTTTTCTCAGTGCATTGACGTGCCTTATACTCATAGCTCGGAAATCTATATTTCTGGTTTAGGAATTTAGAAAAGGACCACCTATTCGTTCTAGATGAAAGCGGTATATATATTTTTCTCTCAGTGTATAATTATTTCGTATAAAATATATAAATGTTGAGGCAAACTTGTAACGTAACGGGCAATATTTCCTTTAAAAATGAACGGATATAGTAAAAGTTAAATTTTACAGCAAAAATTAAAAACTTATTACTTAATGTTCTTTCTCTACCAAAAAAAGGAAAAGAGAGAAAAAATTGCGTTAATTCGAAAAAAGAAAAAAAAAAGTGTGAATTTAATTCTATAATGTATTGTAAGCTTTTGTATCTTTTTAAAAGCAAAAAATTAAAAAGAAGGTGCATTATCACGAAACAATGCATTATTTTTTTTCTTCATTACATTATTAATAAATACAATATTGATTTTTAACTTCTGAAGGCTTTTAAAAGTGCTTCTTTTAAAGTGGGCATAAGAAAAAGATAGTTAGAAAAATATTTATAAGTATGTCAGTTAAAAGCACACATACGCCTTTCAAATAATATTCTTAATTGCGTTATATTGATCCGCTGACTGTTTTGCTTGCTCCAATAAAATAAACGTTAAAATATTCTGTAATCGAAATCTTAATGCAATATTTTAAAAAACATGAAAAGCTGCAAGTTTGGACATTGCTTATGCAAAATTTTAAAATATTTTCTTATTAAACACGCAAAGTGCATTCAAAATTTATGTGATAAATCTAGCATATATTAAAGATTAATATAGTAAAGTTCATATATAAAGATTTGTGCATCATTAAAAAAATAAATTATGTTTATAGATTTTTAAATCTTTTACCAATGGATAATTTGACAGCAATCATGAATTGTAATCATGGTTATTAAATCTGAATATATACTTTTATAGTATATATAATATACATGAGTAAATTTAAAAGGAGATTTCGAACTTTTTTTTAAATTTCATATTAAATTTAGATTTTTTAGATTGTAAATTGTTTACTTACAAATTTATGATTAAGAATACTTTTTGTTTAAGTTTTTTTAAAAAGAAAAAATTATAAAACATTAAGACACATTCAGATATTTCACAATATTTTTTCGGTTTATAGTTAAAATTTACCAATTGCAGAACACAAAATTAACGATATATATAGCTATTTCAAGAAGAAAAAAAGAAAATATATTTAAAGGAGATATTGTTTCAATAAGATTTTGTATGATTGATATTTCAACGATGATTCTAAGTAAATTTGCGAAATTTCATTTCCTATATTCTCCTGAAAAAATAAATAAATAAATAAATTATAATAATAATAATTACTAATTTTGAAAATTACGCATAATTGTGTAATTAAAATTGAGTATTTTTAGAAGAAATACTCTTTATTATAAAATAAAACATTCTTCTCTTGTTTGTTTTTTAATTATACATTAATAATTCAAAATACCTTGAAAATATTTTGAAAATTACGCATTTTATGGCTATATTCAGCTGAATTTTTATTAAAAATAAAATAAAATATAATAATCCATATAAATACTTCATTGTTTATTAATTGCACCAATCTTATAATATAGATAGATAGATAGATAGATAGCTAATAGGAGACAATGTACGAATTCATTCTACTGATGATTTGATGTTTTAAGTAAATCAAAAGATAATCCAAAATATTTTCGGTCACCATGAAAATCCATTGATTAAAAAAAAAAAATCATATTCAGAAATAATATTTTTATTAATGTATGAAGGAAATTCAGAAAAGAGATTGTAACAGCAGATATACCAGTTAAATTTTATTGAAGATTATAACAATGCCACAAAAAATAAATATTTTGCAAATATTAGGTGTTCCACTTCTTAATTACAAGAAATTTAAAACTAAGAAAAAATTAGCTGTTTTTTCAATTTGCTTTCATTTTTTCATAATATTTGCTTTCACTTTGAATATGACCACTTTAAAATCACAAATTCAATTTTCAGATTTCACCGGTGCTTTAAGCTATGCTTTCTCAAATACAGCATGTTTGGCTATGTTTATAGCATTTTTGCTAAAACGATGCCGAGTATTAAAGCTTAAGAAAGTGGTTGAAAAATTCACTAACAATACTTCTTCTAAGTCATTTATTTTCTTAAAGATACAATTGATTTTAAATTTATGTATATCAGTTTTTCATCCAATTGTGTTAACGTATTTCATAGATGGCGCTTTGAAAACGTTAGTTTATACGGTCACTTTAACTTTCTTTCAAATAACTTTACCCTTGTCGGTAACACTAATATTTGCCAGTTTATGTTGCTGCTGTTCAAATCAGTTAAAAATTATTTTAAATCAAATTGAAAGTACGAGTATAGTTTGCCACGAAAAACGTATATTTGGAATTTTACAGTATTATCAACATATTCTTGATATTGCCATGTCAGTAGAAAAAGCTTTTTCTACAGTCATATTTTTTTCGATGACCTCATATTTAATCATAATTTTTAAATATATGTCAATGATTATCAGAGGACATTACTCAGAAAATTACATAATACGATATCAAGCAATATTTACTTTAACGATTGAATTTTTTGGAATGACCATTCTCATGGTTTATGCATCTGACGTACCAGCAGCCATTGAAAAAATCAAACTTAGTTTGTGCACATTGGAAGAAAAACTCTCCTTGACATGCTTTAAAACTGTTTCACATGATACAAAATCATTAATCGAAACATTTTCAAAAAGAAGTGTCTTTACTTTTTCTGCTTGTAATTTGGTTCATTTTAATCGGTCAGTGATTATCGCATCATATGGCGCACTTTTCTCGTATGGATTGTTATTAACTCAGTTAGAAAAATCCAAAAACTGAAAAAATTTAAAAATATTGGATCTTTTAGTTCATGCGTACTACGCATACTGACGGTAAAAGGAAATAACGATTCCCTACACGCCCTTTTTTAAAAAGACCAATAAACAGGCTTTTCTTTTGGTAAACATTTTATTCCAGTGAGGGGTCCAAGAAAACAAATACAAATCCGCCCCTAAGCCGAGAATCTGTTGACAGCGGTGTACTTGATTCGATTCCTAATGCAGTGCTACTTTTTGGTTGTTATTTCTAAGCATTCATGTTGTAATCCAGTACTGTTCTATCTGTCCTAATCTCGACGAAGAATTGCAAGAGGACTTTGTGTCTCTCATACAAGTTGGACATAAGTGTAAACTTTAAATAAATAAATAATAAATTGCCAATGAAATATTAATATTATGAAATGCTGCATTCCTATGCAACATTAATTTTTCATCAAATTGGCGTCAAGACAAACATAGCCTGTTGCAGTTTTTGTATGTAAAATTGAATATGTTTTATTTTCTTGCAATAATTTTTTTTTTTAACAAATTTAATATGTTGTTTTCAATCTTTTCCGTGAATTTTATTTTTTATATACATTATGATATTATTTTATCATTGTAAAAACATTGTTAAATTTCATAAAGATCTAATTTTTACTTTCTTCTCTATGCAAGAAAAATATATTGGTTTCTTGAAAATGTTCCACTTCTGCTTTCTCATAGATTTACATGTTCTTATATGCCTTGAATACAATTTGACTATTTTTAAAAAATGGTTTTTTGTCATGTGTGTCTGTTTGCGTGTTTGATTATGTGAATTATCAATATTATTATGGCACTGTATCACAATGGATAGAATTACAGACAAATTTAAGTTTATTAAATATTAAAAGGAGATTTTCCTCTAGATAAACAGACGCGGGAAAAATAGCTGTCTTCGAACTCCACCAACTAGATTAAAAACATTTCTTTCACTTTCCTCTCGATGTGTTTTATCTTCGATACATCTTCTAAGTTTCGAAAAAAATTGTAGCGGAGAAATTATTAATCATAATTAATATGGTTTAAGTTTCTGGTTTTTATTTATATAAAATGATGCGTACATATTTGGGTAATTGTAATATTTGTAAGCGTTATTCCATTACAAAAGTACTCTAACTTTTCACCATAGCCTACAATAAAAGTCTCATAACTACTCTTAGGCGGATAACTTGCGATATAACGCTTTTCGCGCACATTTGGGTAATTCGTACGTATTTTTTAATGACTTAAAAATTTTCATTTTTTGACTTGTATCCTTTTTCTTAGCGGAGTGTATAATGTTCAATAAGGCATAAATTTCAACCAAAATATCTTCGACATTCAAATATAAACCCTTACATTTAAGATGGGTAAATAAAATCTGTAGATTGATAGATATCAGCCTTGTTATTAAACGATCAGCTTCATCTATATTCATAACCTTTGTGATTCAAATTCCATCAAAAGAGTCTGTATTCATCATTTTTTTTTACATATTCAAAAACGAATGATAATCCAAACAACGTAACTTCATAAATTTATCTTTTTTGTTAAAGGTCTGCAGGAATTTCATTGACATTTAACTGCTCTTTTATTTTGTAAATCCTTTTCCCTTTTTCAAATATATTATACGAAAATTGGAATTTGAGAAATATTTATATTCAGGAAAAGGGAAATCGTCTGGAAAAAGAATTCATTTGTAAATAATAATAAAATGATTCGAAAACTTTTAGCAAAAACTTCGATTTATATGCTAGTTTCACATAATGACAGAAATAGGCAAGAAATTATTTTACTTTTATTTAGTTCTTTATTTACATATTTTTGTAAATCTTTTTTATAATTGTTGGTTTACATTTGATAAAAAGAAACGAGCAAATGAACAATACAAAAATTCAAAATAATTCTTTTTCTAGAAATAGTCAAAGTAAAATTTAAATATCATATGGATTTTTGAATTCCGATTGCTTATTTTTAAGAATGACACCTTATTCTGGTCTAGAAATTTAAAAAAATCGATTTTTTTTTTTTTTTTTTTTTTTTTTTTTGCATAAAAATATGATCCTAAAAGGATTTTTCAAAATTCGAATTATTTTCGGAGATACAGCCGATTTTGTGACGTGGCGTCCGAGCCGGCCGTTTGGGATGTAATAGTTTATGTTAAGTAATATAGTTGGGATGTAAAAGTTTTGGATGTAATAAAGCCTATTTATACCAGCTTATCATCTGATGATTTATTACATCGATGTTTGGGGTCCGAAACACAAAATAATAATGAATCACTGAATTGTTTCCTAAACTTTAAATGCGTTTTTCTCGAAACTACTTTTTTTGAGGTGGTTGACATGATATTTCAAGTTCTACTGAACCGATTGCTTTGAAATTTGGTATATATCTTGTTTATACAACTCTCTATCGCGTGTGCCTTGGATTTTAAAAAATTTTGATTTTCAATATTTTTAAAAAATTCGAAAATGTCGCAAAAAGTCGGGTAAAATTTTTTTTTTTTTTTTCAAGTCGACGCCATTTTGCCTTTTTTTTTTTTTTTTTTTTTTTTTTGAAAATGGTCAACCCGATAGCGACATCTTTATTAATGAAGAATTTGTTTGATTTTTTTGTTTTAGATCACTACAAGGGTTGAAATCATGTCAACCAGGACGCACCGTTTTTTTTGAAGCCCCCACTCCATCGGCCTGTATCTCGGCGAATTTTTTTTTTTTTTTTTTTTGTGATTTTTTTTTTTTTTTTTTTTTTACATTCTCAAAATGTCAATAAAAAACATATATAAAAATGGATAGTAAAAATGTTTTTCATTTTTTTTTTTTATCTTACTTTAAAAAATGCCTAAAATTCAGGCTTCTAGACCAGAATACCCCCTTAAACTAAACACTCACACAAGAATGGAACTATCAAAGTCTGAAGATGTAAAACATACGCGTATAAAATTCATGTATTCCATTTGCTATTGAAGATTTAAAAATCTTAATTACAAATGTCTGAAGTTAATATGAATTTTAAACCAGATATATTAGAATGCTTAGTTAAATTAACATAATCTTACTTGTATAGAGTAGTAAAAGTTTTTAAAAATAATTCTACAAGTGTAATAATTGATTAAACTTATTCGATTAAGGTGCATTGGTTAATCTATATATCTACTTATTCTAATATTCAGCACCATTTGCCATAAGGAATGTTATTGTATACATTTTATAATTTCTTTTAATTTAATTTATATATAAAAAATAAATTCTCTAACAAACTTTTTAGCTTAGTTTCCAATATATATATATATATATATATATATATATATATATATATATATATATTATTTAAAAAAATTTCTTTGTTATTTAGTATTAAATTTTATTCACTGTCAACCTAAAACTTAAAACTATAAACTTAATTACAGAATCATATTAAAATGCAAGACATAAGTTCTGAGGTTACATTAAAGTTATTTACTAGTGGATCTGCAGATCAGGAGCCTCAACGTCCTATTTACATCAGACATTATTCAAAAAGTCATTTTTATTTATTCCTTATGATATAATCGTATATATTGATTCAATCGACTTGTTACCATAATCAGATACATTCCTGAGGGGGGCTGCTGCCCCCCTGAACCCCCCGCTGTGTGTCTATTTGCATATCTTATAAAGTGTTACGGAATTGTAAATAATTACATTCATTTTTGTATCACTTCTTTCAAAGATGTTTAATAAAGTTTAAAAAGTGCTAACTTTGTGCATTTCTAGTCGTTTTAGCGTTAAATAACCTAATTTTCCCTTAAAAACACTTAAAAAAGCTCCAAAATGGGAAGAAATGGATTTGGCGCCAAATTTGGCGACTGTTTCCCTCCTTGGCGATTTTTTTGGCGACCTTGGCGAGAAAATCCTTATTAGGGATATACCAAATATGGAAGCTCTAATCTCATTATGAGATACGAGAATTTTCCAGAACAGTCTGTGTTCGATAGAAAAGTATAAAAGGAGCATTTTTTCGCCAAGGCGGTCAGTCTCAGATCTGTGTCAGTTTCGTCAAATGCTTGCTTTGCTTTGAGCCTCTTTAGGTGAGACTTTCTTTATGTGTTATTGCAAAACAGTTTGTACTGTTGTTTTGCTGTTAACGGCTGTTGTTTAAGCTGTGTTTACTGGTTGAATTGAAGCTGATACTTGGTTTATAGACCTTTATTTTTCTGGAACTTTCTGTGAATACATGACTGAATTTTTGCAAGTTTTGTTTTTCATTCTCGGACAACTTACGGACCCCCAAGTACGCAACAATATGTATTCTTAATAAACGACGGTCTTGTATTATTTCCCTGAAATTCATAAACACCAAATTTTATAACTACCAAATTTCAAAAAAAAAAAAAAAAAATTACATAGCATATCGGAAATATTTCGCGTAACCTTTAAACTAATTTCCAATTACTATGCCCACAATTATCAACAGGAAAACATGATTTTAAAATTCTAATAAAATTTCATTATATTAGATGGGGTGTAACCATGTTAAAATAAACTTTTAAGAAATATCGACTATAGACCGTAATAGTCCGAAATTATTTTATGTATCCCGAAAAAGTAGCCACAGTCATTATAAACGGCAATAATAAGAATAAACCTAATTAATTATAACTCATTAATTTTCAAACTAATTTCACATCATTTGGATGATTACAGTACATACTCGGAAATATTTTGTGTGGTCCCATAAATTATTTATCTATACATAACCTTTTTTTAAGAGTAAACATAATTTTAAGCATCTTTATAATGTATATTAATTTTATTAAGTTCAATTCAGTATAAACGCATTAAAGTGCGCGTTTAAATAAAGGTTTGTCCATAGGCTCTAATGCTACGAAATTCTTTTGCCTGTCTCTGTAAACAAACCATAAACATTGTATACACCAGTAAAAACTATTCAGCTTACTTTGCATTTAAAATTCATAATTGTTTCAAATTTAACATCGTTTGGATGACTACGTGACTTTGTCAGAACACTTTTGTAAGGTCCTGTACATTAATTAGAAAGCTTAAGAGCACATATTTTCGTCAAACAACATAAGTTTAAACATCTTACTCACGTACGCTAGTTTAATTTTCTTGATTGCAAAGTAAAGATGTTAAAATGCGTTTAAACGCAATTCAACTCATACGCCGTAATGTGAAGTATTTTGGCGTGTCATTGTATACAATCCATAAAAAGTATAGACCTAAAAAAATAAATAGCTATTTCTATACCGAGCCTGAATATATTTGTCAATTTGCAAGTCAATCGGGGAATTTTTGCGGCCGCTATTGCGGTACATACAAATTCTTCCCATAGGCAGTAATGATAAAAAAAACTTTGGCGTGTCCCTGTACACGAACTACAAATGGAATGCACACCGAAAACTATACAGCTAATTTCGTGGGGATCATGAACATGTGTACCAAATTTCAAGTCAATAGCGTGATATTTGCGACCGCTATCGCACGACAGACAGACGGACAGACGGAACACAAAATCCTTTTGAGTATCAACAGAGGGCCTCCACTGACGTTTCGGCAAAAATTGGAAGTCAATAGCTTGATTTTTGTGGTGACTATCGCGGTACATACAGATTCTTCCCATAGGCCGTAATGATAGAATGACTTTGGCGTATCCCTGTACACGAACTACAAATGGAATACACACCTAAATCTATACAGCTAATTCCGTTGGGCTCATGAATATGTGTACCAAATTGCAAGTCAATAGCGTGATTCTTGTGGCCGCTATCGCAATACATAGAAATTCCTCCCTTAGGCCGTAATGATAAGAAAAACTTTGGCGTGTCCCTGTATACGAACTAAAAATAGAATACATACCAAAAACTATACAGCTGATTTCGTGGGGCTCATAAACATGTGTACCAAATTTCAAGTCAATAGCTCTATTTTTGCGGCCGCTACCGCGATACATACAAATTCCTCCCATAGGCCGTAATGATAAGGAAAACTTTGGCGTGTCCCTGTATACGAACTACAAATGGAATACATACCAAAAACTATACAGCTGATTTCGTGGGGCTTATGAACATTTGTACCAAATTTCAAGTCAATAGCGCTATTTTTACGGCCGCTATCGCGATACATACAAATTCCTCCCATAGGCCGTAATGATAAGAAAAACTTTGGCGTGTCCCTGTATACGAAATACAAATGGAATACATACCAAAAACTATACAGCTGATTTCGTGGGGCGCTTGAACATGTGTACCAAATTTCAAGTCAATAGCGCTATTTTTGCGGCCGCTATCGCGCGACAGACAGACAGACAGACAGACACAGCCCAAAACCGTTTTGAGTCTCAACAGAGGGCCTCCACTGACGTTTCGGCAATTACTAGTGAATCTGCAGATCAGGAGCCTCAACGTCCTTTTTACATCAGACATTATTCAATAGGTCATTTTTATACATTTCTTATTATATAATCATATATTTTGATTCGATCGACTTGTTACCATAATCAGATACATTCCTGAGGGGGGCTGCTGCCCCCCTCAACCCCTCGCTGTATCTCTATTTGTATATCTTATAAAGTGTTACGGAATTGTAAATAATTGCATTTATTTTTGTATCAATTCTTTCAAAGAGGTTTAGTAAAGTTAATAAAATGCTAACTTTGTGCATTTCTAGTCGTTTTAGCGTTAAAATAGCCTAATTTTCCATTAAAAATACTTTAAAAAACTCCAATAAAGGAAGAAATGGATTTGGCGCCAAATTTGGCGATTGTTTCTCTCCTTGGCGATATTTTGGCGATCTTGGCGAGAAAATCCTTATTAGAGATATACCAAATATGGAAGCTCTAATCTATGAGATACGAGAATTTTCCAGAACAGTCTGTGTTCGATAGAAAAGTATAAAAGGAGCATTTTTTCGCCAAGGCAGTCTCAGATCTGTGTCAGTTTCGTCAAATGTTTGCTTTGCTTTGAGCCACTTTAGATGAGACTTTCTTTATGTGTTATTGCTAAACAGTTTGTACTGTTGTTTTGCTGTTAACGGCTGTTGTTTAAGCTGTGTTTACTGGTTGAATTGAAGCTGATACTTGGTTTATAGACCTGTACTTTTCTGGAACTTTCTGTGAATAATAAATCACTGAATTTTTCCAAGTTTCGCCTTTCATTCTCGGACAACTTACAGTCGGCTGCAAAATTATTCGAGCACTAGCAATAATCCTTGCCAAAAAAAAGTACACTTAATACAGCTTTGTTAAATAAATCCTTGTCGAGTCATGTTCTTAATCAGTCTAAGAACATGATTCGACAAGGATTTACTTAACAAAACAGTCTTAAGTGTACTTTTTAAATATAGGAATTATTGGCTAGTGCTCGAATAATTTTGCAGCCGACTGTACGAGCCCCCAAGTACGCAACAATATGTATTCTGAATAAACGACGGTCTTGCATTATTTCCCTGAAATTCATAAGTACCAAATTTCATAAAAAAAAAAAAAAAAAAAAATTACCTAAGATATCGGAAATATTTTGCGTAACCTTTACACTAATTTCCATTTCTATACCCACAATTATCAACAGGAAAACATGCTTTTAAAATTCTAATAAAATTTCATTATATTTGATGGGGTGTAACCATGTTAAACAAACTTTTAAGAAATATCGACTATAGACCGTAATAGTACGAAATTATTTTATGTTTCCCATAAAAGTAGCCACAGTCATTATAAACGCCAATAATAGGAATAAACCTAATTAATTTTAACTCATTAATTTTTCAAACTAGTTTGACATCATTTGGATGATTACAGTACATTCTCGGAATTATTTTGTGTGGTCCCATAAATTATTTAGTCTATACATAACCATTTTTCGGAGTAAACATAATTTTAAGCATCTTTATAATGTATGTTAATTTTATTATGTTCAATTCAGCATAAACGCATTAAAGTGCGCGCTTAAATAAAACTTTGTCCATAGGCTCTAATGTTACGAAATTCTTTCTTGTGTCTCTGTAAACAAACCATAAACATCGTATACACCAGTAAAAACTATTCAGCTTATTTTGCGTTTAAAATTAATAATTGTTCCAAATTTAGCATCGTTTGGATGACTACGTGACATTGTCAGAACACTTTTGTAAGGTCCTGTACATTAATTAGAAAGCTTAAGAGTACATATTTTCTTCAAACGACATTAGTTTAAGCATCTTACTCACGTACGCTAGTTTTATTTTCTTCATTGCAAAGTAATGATATTAAAGTGCGTTTAAAAGAAATTCACCCCATACGCCGTAATGTTAAGGTGTGTCCCTATACACAGTTTATAAACAATATAGCAATAAAAATTATACAGCTACTTATATGCAAAACTGGAACGTGTGCGCCGATTTGCAAGTCAATCGAAGGACTTTTGCGGCCGCTATTGCGGTACATACTAATTCTTCCCATAGCCGGTAATGATAGAAAACTTTGGCGTGTCCCTGTACACGAACTACAAATGAAATACACACCCAAAACTATACAGCTAATTTCGTGGGGATCATGGACATGTGTACCAAATTTCAAGTCAAAAGCGTGATATTTCCGGCCGCTATCGCACGGCAGACAGACAGACAGACGGACAGACGGAACACAAAATCCTTTGAGTCTCAACAGAGGGCCTACACCGACGTTTCGGCAAAAATTGGAAGTCAATAGCTTGATTTTTCCGGTGGCTATCGTGGTACATACAGATTCTTCCCATAGGCCGTAATGAGAGAAAAACTTTGGCGTGTCCCTGTATACGAACTACAAATGGAATACACACCTAAAACTATACAGCTAATTCCGTTGGGCTCATGAATATGTGTACCAAATTGCAAGTCAATAGCTCTATTTTTGCGGCCGCTACCGCGATACATACAAATTCCTCCCATAGTCCGTAATGATAAGAGAAACTTTGGCGTGTCCCTGTATACGAACTACAAATGGAATACATACCAAAAACTATACAGCTGATTTCGTGGGGCTCATAAACATGTGTACCAAATTGCAAGTCAATAGCGCTATTTTTGCGGCCGCTACCGCGATACATACAAATTCCTCCCATAGGCCGTAATGATAAGAAAACCTTTGGCGTATCGCTGTATACGAACTACAAATGGAATACATACCAAAAACTGTACAGCTGATTTCGTGGTGTTCATGAACATGTGTACCAAATTTCAAGTCAGTAGCGCCATTTTTACGGCCGCTATCGCGCGACAGACAGACAGACAGACAGACAGACAGATAGACAGGCAGACAGACACACAGACACAGCCCAAAACCGTTTTGAGTCTCAACAGAGGGCCTCCACTGACGTTTCGGCAATGACTCTTGTGATATGAAAAATGCTATTAATTTGCCAGACAATGCATTAAAACAATACTTTATTTCACTATTAACACTAGCAGGCTTCGCCCGTTTCGCAGGTCACTATATTTAAAATATTTTAAAAAGAGAGAGAATCTCTATTTTTTATTAAATGGCTTTATAAATAAAAACTAAAAAGTGACATTGAAATCACTCTAAACCTTGTTTCAAGACCCGCTGTCTACAGCACCGCTTTTCTCCGCCTGCAGTTCATCGGGTCCAGTTTGGTTCCTACTGCCGGCAAAATATCTTTCCCAGGCACATCAATTTGGTGTATTTATTGACGACAGACGAAGCTGCTATTATAGAAAAACTACAATTTTAAAGATATCTGTATTTCAACAACTATAAAATATTCTACTTTTTGCACCATGTGTTTTTTTTTTTTTATCCGTTACTTATTACACTGCATAACCATTTCATTCTGACATATATAATACATAAAAGTAAAAATATAATTACATTTAAAAAGAATTAAATAAATAAATAATTTTAATTAAACTTAAAATTTAATAAGTTTAATCTTTTACTCTATATTCCAATTTTTTCCAATAACTAAATAAATAAAAGAGAGAGAGAGAGATTTTTACTGATAAAGGATTTAACAAAATAATTGAAAAATGAAATTGTTATATTTAAAAAATTATACATAAACATAACTGTTATAAATATTACTAGCTGGAACCCGTCGAATTCGACGGTCACTTTATCGACTGTAATGTTTAAAAAATTGTTGCATCGTTATTTAAATGTATTTAAAGTTAAAACATCTAATATAATTTACGACATTTCACTTAAAAAAGAAATTCGGAAAAAGGCTTATAAATAGAAATGAACCTTAAATTTGTACGATTTCATATCTTTAACTCAATTTTGTTTGAATTCCTATTTTTAAATAAAAACATCTAAAAAAAAAATAATCAGCTGTAACAAAAAACTTTCAAGATTTTCCTAATTTTACTCTAAAAATGATCAAAAGAATGTTAGAAGTAATTAAAGACAGAACGGGTATTAACAACTTACTTTTTTATAAACAGCATAAGACTAAGATAATGACTCGACAAATAATTACTTAACAAAACAGTATTAGACGCACATCGTTTAAATAGGAATTATTGCTAGCAGTTCAATAATTAAAAGAAATAATAATAATAATAACTATATAACTCCAAAACTTACCAATTACTGCTGCCTTTGTTGAGTCTTAAGAATTGTTCAGTACTTTTTTTCTGCATCTAGAAGTAAACTCTGAAATAACCACTAAAATAACACCCCTCCTCCTTTTATACCCGGGCTTGGGACCGGCGTTGGCGGAGTTACACTCACACATGCAAAATTACACTCATTCATACAGACAAACAATAAAGACATAAATAATCTACTAAGGTAATATAAAAGGTAATCTACTAATATAAAAGTTACAGATTTATACCAAAAAAAAAAAACAACGATTCTGTTTGGGAAAGATTTAATGTAATCCACAGAGAGCATTTTTTTCAATGCACTGGGGGGAGGGGGGGCATTAACACCCCTTAAAATTATATATATATATTAAAATGTAAAATCCTCAGACACAGGTATTACAAAATAGCCATAAATGTCATCACAGGAAACTAAAAAAAAACCTGAAAAAGAAAAAATATTGCATTATTATTCAAATAAATATACACAGATTCAAAATAGGGTGGCTAATATTAGAACACTTCTAAATTTCCTGACTATTTTTACCATTTTCCCTCACTTATGCTGTTTATTTCTGCATTTTAAAAATAATGTTTATAGGTATAAGAAAACTGAAAGCAACTGGCGACTTATTTTAATGCAATCTTAAACTCCACTTATTTAACGTTAATGATTTCTAAGAATATATTTAAATAAGGCTTCCCCTTAATATGGCAAGTTTTCCGAAATATAAATATAGTCAAATAGAATTGGAAATCTGCTTACCAATCATACTGCAGCAAAGTATTTTAAACATGTCGCCACTTTCTTTAGAATAAATTGATATTACAACCGGTTACTGAATCTACAAAATTTAGACTTTAGTTTCTCCTCCCTCTCCACACAGAAAAAAAAAAATCCATTGGATGACCTTTATTCATATTTTCTTTTCTCAAATTTAGACTCACCCACTTGTGCAACAGGTACACGCACTGTTTGCATAAATATAAGTATCAAATGAGTATAAACAAATACAACAGGCAAACGTAAATAATCGAATATACTTCGAAATAAACGAATATACGTTGAAATAAACGTAAATAAATGCAACAGGCAAATGCACTGTTTGCATAAATATATACATGAAATAAATATAAAGAAATGCAATAGGCAAACGCACTACTTGCATGAATAAACTTTGAAATGAACATACAGAAATGCAACAGGCAAACGCACTATTTGCATAAATATATGCATGAAATGAACATAAAGAAGTGCAACAGGCATACGCACTGTTTACATAAATATAATGATCAAATGAGTATAGACAAATACAACAGGCAAACGCACTGCTTGCATGAATATACTTTAAAATGAACATAAAGAAATGCAACAGGCAAATGCACTGTTTACATAAATATAAGCATCAAATGAGTATAAACAAATACAACAGGCAAACACACTGCTTGCATGAATATACTTTGAAATGAATGTAAAGAAATGCAACAGGCAAATGCACTGTTTGCATAAATATATACGTGAAATAAATATAAACAAATGCAACAGGCAAACGCACTACTTGCATGAATATACTTTGAAATGAATATAAAGAAATGCAAACAGACAAATGCACTGTTTGCATGAATATACTCTGAAATGAGTATTTAAAAAAAAAAAAAAAAAAATGCAATAGGCAAACGCACTATATGCATGGATAGTCCAGTCAAAATAGGAAAAATAGAAGAAAAAAGTCGTGTAGTTTTGAAATTTTGCATACTCATAGCCGAGGTGGTCCTGAACAACATACTAAAAGTCCCCGCCCGTGGGGGGTGAGCGGGGAGCAGGGGGGCATTTAAGGGGGGCAATTTTCAGTTTTTATTAAATATATTAAAAACTATCGCATATAGAGAAAAAATGTCAATTACAAAATTAATCTACGTAAAATTTCCTACAAAAATGTATGCTACATTTTGTTTGTACGATCATTAGTTTAGAAGATATAGGGAGATGAAATAACACATTTTCTTGAAAAATTCTTTTTTGCAATAGTAAAATCAACTAAAGTGTGCAATTAAAAGGGTTCTTGTCAAATATTTTCTAATGTAAAAAACAAATATATACATAGGGAATATGCAAGGATAATACAGCATGTTTTGTAAGTTTTAAATAATTTTAAGGCTAGTAGGCGCAAGTGGCGGTTTGAGTAAAAATCTGGATAAGTCCAGTCAAAATAGGAAAAATAGAAAAAAAAAAATCGTGTAGTTTTGAAGTTTTGCACACTGATAGCCGAGAGGGTCCTGAACAACATACTAAAAGTCCCCGCCCGTGGGGGGTGAGCGGAGGGCAGGGGGGCATTTAAGGGGGGAAATTTTCAGTTTTTATTAAATATCTTAAAAACTATCGCATTTAGAGACAAAATGTCAATTACAAAATAAATCTACGCAAAATTTCCTACAAAAATGTATGTTACATTTTGTTTGTACGATCATTAGTTTAGAAGATATAGGGGGATGAAATAACACATTTTCTTGAAAAATTCTTTTTTGCAATAGTAAAATCAACTAAAGTGTGCAATTAAAAGGGTTCTTGTCAAATATTTTCTAATGTAAAAAACAAATATATACATAGGGAATATGCAAGGAAAATACAGCATGTTTTGTAAGTTTTAAATAATTTTAAGGCTAGCAGGCGCAAGTGGCGGTTTGAGTAAAAATATAGATAACAAAAACCCAAAACCGATCAACATTAAAAAAAAAAAAAAATCGTGTAGCTTAGAAACTGCGCACAGTTATAAAGTCAAGTGCCCTGAATAGCATACTAAAAGTCCCTAATCATGGGGGGGGGGGCATTTAAAGGGGGCACATTTCAGTTTTTTTTTTAAGTATCTTGAAAACTATCGCATTTAGAGAAAAAAAATCTCAATTGCAAAATTAATCTACGTGAAATTTCCTAAAAAAATTGTATATTCTATTTTGTTTGTATGATCAATAGTTTAGAAGATATAGGAGAACGAAATAACACATTTTCTTGAAAAATTCTTTTTTATTTTTTTATTTTTTTATTTTTCTTTTGCAATAGTAAAATCAACTAAATTGTAGAATTAAAAGGGTTCTGATAAAATATTTTCTAATGTACAAAACAAATATGTGCATAGGGAATATGTAAGGATAATACAGCATGTTTTGTACGTTTTAAATAATTTTAAGGTTAAGGCGCAAGTGGTGTTTAGGTAAAAATCCAGATAACGAAGACCCAAAACCGATCAACATTAAAAAAAATCTTATAGCTTTGAGATTTTTTTTCTCTAAATGCGATAGTTTCCAAGATACTTAATAAAAACTGAAATGTGCCCCCTTTAAATGCCCCCCCCCCCTTCATGGTTAGGGACTTTTAGTATGTTATTCAGGGCACTTAACTTTACAACTGTGCTCAATTTCTAAGCTACACGATTTTTTTTTTTTTTTTTTTTTTAATGTTGATCGGTTTTGGGTCTTCGTTATCTAGATTTTTACTGAAACCGCTACTTGCGCCTGCTAGCCTTAAAATTATTTAAAACTTACAAAACATGCTGTTTTATCCTTGCATATTCCCTATGTATATATTTGTTTTTTACATTAGAAAATATTTGACAAGAACCCTTTTAATTGCACACTTTAGTTGATTTTACTATTGCAAAAAAGAATTTTTCAAGAAAATGTGTTATTTCATCTCCTTATATCTTCTAAACTAATGAAATGCAAAATGTAATATACATTTTTGTAGGAAATTTTGCGTAGATTAATTTTGTAATTGACATTTTTTCTCTGAATACGATAGTTTTTAAGATATGTAATAAAAACTGAAAATTGCCCCCCTTAAATGCCCCCCCTGCCTCCCCGCTCACCCCCCACGGGCGGGGACTTTTAGTATGTTGTTCAGGACCCTCTCGGCTATGAGTGTGGAAAACTTCAAAACTACACGATTTTTTTTTTCTATTTTTCCTATTTTGACTGGACTTATCCAGATTTTTACTCAAACCGCCACTTGCACCTACTAGCCTTAAAATTATTTAAAACTTACAAAACATGCTGTATTATCCTTGCATATTTCCTATGTATATATTTGTTTTTTACATTAGAAAATATTTGACAAGAACCCTTTTAATTACACACTTTAGTTGATTTTACTATTGCAAAAAAGAATTTGTCAAGAAAATGTGTTATTTCATCTCCCTATATCTTCTAAACTAATGATCGCACAAACAAAATGTACTATACATTTTTGTAGGAAATTTTACGTAGATTAATTTTGTAATCGACATTTTTTCTATAAATGCGATAGTTTTTAAGATATTTAATGAAAACTGAAAATTGCCCCCCTTAAATGCCCCCCTGCCCCCGCTCACACCCCACGGGCGGGGACTTTTAGTATGTTGTTCAGGACCCTCTCGGCTGTGAGTATGTAAAATTTCATAACTACACGATTTTTTTCCTCTATTCATCAAATTTTGGCCTTCGTTGCCTGGACTAGGATATATAACCTGGCAGCACCTCCTTATATTTTAGTACTGTGCGAAACCTTAAATTTTGAATGATCGAATTAAAAACACCCTTGCCTTATAAGTTTCCATAAATAAATATGCACTAATGGTTATTTCAACACTTCTTTATATACAACATTAAGAGTTGTATTACCTTCTGGAATTATCTGAACTTTTAAATTGCTAAATGATCGCACTCTAGACATCGCTACATACAATTGACCATGGCTAAATACAGGCTGTGGTAAATAAATGCCTACACGATCTAATGTTTGCCCTTGTGCTTTGTTAATAGTCATGCAAAAAGCCAAACGAATAGGAAATTGGCGTCTTTTAAAGGAAAAGGGGAGTGTTGTTTCAGATGGTGATAAGTCAATTCTAGGAATTAAAACTCTTTCTCCTACTCTTTCTCCTGTGATAATTTCTAAATCTAAGGAACTGTCATACATATTTCTTACAATTAACCTTGTTCCATTTAAAAGACCCTGTGTTGGATCTAAGTTTCTCAAAAACATTACAATTGCGCCAATTTTTAATGTAAGACTATGTGGGGGCAAACCACTTAATTCTAAGCTATTTAGGAATTCTGAAGGAAATTGAAGTACTTGGTTTTCATCTTCTGTTATGAGGTTATTTATACTAATATATGTCCTTTGAGTACCAGGTATTAGGTTCAAAACTTTAGAATTAATTTCATTACAATGTTCATTTTTGGGGGCAAGAATAGCAAATTTAGAATAATAAATTACATCATCTGGTGAAGTAAAGTTTTTACCAAAAATATCAAATACAATATCTTTTTTTTGCAATAATGTCCAGTGGTAAATCAATAACAGAACCACCATTCGATGGTTCATCATTGACTGAAGGAAAATCCCCATTTCCAATTTTAAGCAGAAAATTCGAAAACTCTATTTCATCTGATCTAGCTCTCATATTTTTAAATAATTTAAAAACTTTGAAATATGGCCAAAGAGGCGAAAACTTAATGCAGTTTTGAGTAATTCTTTGTCGAGAAGCATGCGGAACCACTGGTAATACCTGCCTAAAATCTCCCCCGAGGACAATTACTTTCCCACCAAAAATAATATTATTGCCCATTATGTCCTGTAAAAGTCTATTAACGGTCATTAATGCATGAATATTTGCCATCGGTGCTTCATCCCAAACTATCAGCCTTGCTGCCTTGATATCAGATGCAGCTGCGCTATTAACTTTTATAGATGATACTGAAGTTTCATGCAGAAACAAAGGTAATTTAAACTAACTATGCACAGTGCGACCATGTGGTAAAAGCATAGCAGCAATGCCAGTCCATGCCACAGGGATCACTTCTAGACCTAAATCAAAGCATTTTTGTATAAGACATTGGTACACAAATGTTTTTCCGGTGCCACCTGGTCCATCTATGAAATAAGCATTGTTTTTCCGAGTATTGTCCTGTTTTATCACTTTAACGATTTCATTGATGATTAAAAGTTGTTGATCATTAGCTTGCTGAATCATTAAATTATAGTCCAGGTTTGGATTTTTTGAAAACTTTCTGTTGTGATCATTTACTAATAAGTCATCAATAACGGGCAAGTTAAATGTTGAAAGAGAAAAACCATGTAATTTAAGCGTTTTGTTTGTATCTTTAAGACTAAATTGATAAGCCTTATTTTGATCATAAAGCAGAAAGTAATCCTCACTAAGAAAATCTTTAAAAGTGTCCCACAAATGAGCGGCATTTGAAGGTTGTTGAAAAATCACAATAAAAGAAAATAATTGCCTTAATTGAAATGACATTTCAAAAACTGATGCTTCATGCAAACAACGATGCCATTCAGTATCATCCTGAACTAACCCATGCTGCATTGCTGCTTCTTTGAAAGAAGGAAACACAACATCATGAACAGTTCTTAAATCCTCAAAAGATGTAGCTCCTACAATATGAAGCAACAGTAATCGAAGATGATACCGTTCAGATTCAGCAGGGGAAACATTATACATTCTGCCAATTACTTTAGAAAATTTAACCCGTTTTTTCCAAATACGCTTAGATTTATCCCAAACATAGAAAAGAGGTGTTTCTGGATAAATGTAAGGGCTTTTCGTTTGTGGATTTTTATTTAAATTAAACCATGCAATAAGTTGAGTATTTCTTAATTCTGATCTAAGTAAAGCTTCAGAGGCATTGTCATCTTTAAAATATATTTGCTGTTCTTCTGGTAAATGAACAGGCAAACGAATAACTGTATGAGATTGTTCATGCATTGGATAGGAAAAAATTCGATATGCAGCTTCACATGAACTAACATATCGGGTGTTTAGGAAATCAGAAACTTCATCATGATGAATTAGACCCCCTTCTGCAGTTATTTGCACGTTAGCGCAATCATGACCCTTGTAAATATATTTATGTATGTATTTTATACTGTGAACACTTGCACAAATTTCAACATTTATATGGGCTTGAAAATAAAGTAAGAGAAAGGGATTATAAGGAACTATATAACGGTTGTCAACCTCAACATTATTACCTTTAATACATTTTGTAATAGTCCGACTATTATTTCTCCTTTTATAAAGTGGATAACCATTAACATTTTCTTTTGTTTCATGGACAAATTCTTTTGGAAATTGTTTTATACATTTACCATCAATCATGCAAACTGAGTTTGGATTAAGACTGCCGCAAGGACAATGCACCATATGAGTTTTTACTAAATTATACAACATTGTGTGATTGGGGTCTGGAATTTCTGCAGAAACTACTTTGTCTATATCTGTTACTTCCCTAAACTTACAACTATCTTGAAGACACAATAATAAGTGAATATGAGGCAAACCCCTCTTTTGAAATTCAACTGTATATAAATATGTTTGTACTTTGCCAAATATTTGTGTTTGGTTAATCAAACGTAAAAGTTCTTTAACTTTTGTATAAAAAACACGCACAGTAACATCTGGTCTGTTATTAGCAGTTTCAAACGAATGTATACTATTTGTGATTTCTGGCCATAAAGAGTTACATGTAAATGTCAAGAAAAGATCTGACTTACCAAATGTTCTTACCATTGCCATAGCATCTTGATAATTTTGAATCATGTTTCGAGGACTACCAGTGAAAGAAGAAGGTAAAATAACAATGCGCCCCGCTCTCAATTTTTCTTGCTCAGCACGTGCAAACAAAGCGTCTGCAAGGCCAGCATATGTGTCGACTCGTAATTTTGCCTGTTGATTACGAATATATTTTAATCTATCTCCTTCGATGCGACAGTAATAATCGACAATCAGTTGTTGAGTTAATTTCCCAGCATTAATTATTGGATTGAAATTTCCTTTAGGGGAACATCCTCGAATCATAAGCCTATAAGATACATATTCTCGCATTGAAATATTCTGACGAACATTAGTTTTCCTTTCTCCTCCAGCTGGCATTGAAATATGCCAGCCTGGTTCTCCGCAAGGCCAAATTAGTACATATGACATTGGATCACAGTGCATACTATCAAAATCCAATTTTTTCAACCCACCATCTTTAGCATAAACATTTATGTACCTATGAGATGGTGGAGCGCCATCGTGGGATTCAAAAACTGCTGCAACTTCCGAACACGTTGGCTCATTGTAACGGCGATGATCAGACTGAAGTTCATGATAAAACCGCATGACAAAATTGATTTCCTCTCTATTTTCCTTTAAGGCTAATTCCCGTTCCTCACGTATTTTTTGGTGCATTGTTTTGTAACACTTTACATAAGGGTTACAATTAAGTAAAACCTGATTTAGAAATTCAAGAGTGTCTGTTCTTAAGGAACTATTTGCAGCATTTTCTAATCTAATCTCATTGGCTTCAGAAAAGTCTAAAATGTATAACTGGCCATAAGAAGCTTGGCACAATTTTTCTGGATACAAAGGTGAAATTTTATGGTGCACTGTACCAAGAATTTTAAAACAGTAGGGACCATGACCAACGGGTAATTTTAAATTGGCACCAAATGATACAAATGATAATGAATTATTATATTGTCGAATGTTTTCCCTGAAGTTTTTTGACTTGTCACAATTTCCCATAAATAAATTTCTAATTTCATCCAAAATACAAACTTCAGGTAATTTAAATTTTCTGTTGCAACAACATAGACTAAAATAGCCAGTTGAATTCTTTTCGGGTGAAAAATACAATGCATTACAATAAGCGCATTTACTATCTAAATCGCCTAAACTGAATGGGGGTAAATAAGAAATATCTTCGGAAATAGCACAACCATATTGAATTTTATATGGTTTGGGATTTAACTTTTTTCTTTTAGCATAATATGTTTGATTTTTTACTCGTCGTTTCTGTTTCTTGTCTTTTTTAAGCAAAACTGTATAGTGGCCCTCATATCCATCTCCTTCATACAATAAATTTACTAATATTTTCCCTCTATCATTTACACCCAACTCTGTAACACTACCATCATGGGAGTGAAAAATGGTGATAAAAATATTATAAATTCTGGTAGCTGCATTCAGTTCTACATGACTACCATGCGTTCCATCTTTGGTCATAATACTAAAATAGTCACTGGCATTAGAAATCGCTTCGCTATATGATTCATCTCCGATAATGAAATCACCATACGTAATCCAGTTGTCAACTACATGTTTGACAACTTTGTGGCGAATAACTGAATGATTATCTTCAGTGCCATAAATAAATACAGATAGTGCTCTAAATAAGCAATTCCCGTCAGGAATGATCTCGCGAATATCGTAAGAATCTAACATTGCTATACGAACTGTAATTCAGAAAAGAAAAAGTTCTGAAACTAAAAATGAAACATTCTAAATAAACGAAATAATAGTATGGCTATTACCATCAGGAATGATCTCGCTGATATCATGAGAATCTAACATCACTATACAATTTAACGTAAACAGAGCATGCGAGAATCTAACATCACTATACAATTTAACATAAACAGAGCATAAAAAAGTTAGAATGCAAACGGTAAATACAGAAAATAAATGCTAAAATAAAAAATAGAACATTTTAAATAAACAAAATAATCTAATTAGAATACTTACAAAAGCTAATACTTACAACAGAGACGGCTACTGAAATTCAATGTCGGTGTAAACACGCGTCTCGAGTCTCGAGAAGGTATGAGCTAAATCCGTATTCTGATTGGTTCAGTCGCTCGCTCTAGAAATCCGAAGAGACTCTCAGCGATTGGTCACCGGTTTCGTCTAAAAACAGGAACAGCCTCCGCGCATGCTCAAATCGTGCGATTTTGGTCTTACAGAATATCGCTTGTGTTTTAATATATAAGATTTTTATTTCCATCACCCGATACTGTAGGTATTGAAATTACTGAATTCTGTCAAACAATTCGGTATCGAGTTTGCACCTGATTTACATGTTTCAATGTCTCCTGAGTCCAAAAGAGTAGTTATTGGCAGATGGTCATGGTCAGTGTGTGTGTGTGTGTGGAATCTTATGACTACCATATCTCCGAAACTACTAAAGATAGAACTACAAAACTTCAGAATCGAGACAGAGCTGTTTTACAGATAGATTTTCCAACTGTTGGTGAAAATTGGAAAAACAGAAGTGAGACGTAAGACGGTATCTCAAAAACGGCTCAAACGATTTTCTTCAAATTTATTATATAAACACCCTATCAGATGTACTTTTGTAGGACATAGTTTGTTCAGGTAAATTGATAGGCCTCCTGTATAAATAGCTCAATTTGTGGTCTCGTAAGTGCGTTCCTTTTAAAACAACTTTTTTAAACTCACCATATTAACTTCCCTTTAGATATCCTTTTGTATTTAATTGTTGTTTTCCTGTCAAAAATTTGAATATGCCTAGTTTTGGTAAAAGTCAGTGTCTCAAAAATGGCTCTAACGATTTTCATGAAATTTGTTTCATAAACCTATTTAAGCTATTCTTCCTCATGTATTATTTTCTTATTACAAGGAAATTAACTGCCCTCCTCCTTAGGTACCTCAGTTTTATATCTCGGAAATTGGTGCTTAAAAATGGATCTACCAATTTCTTTTTCTTCCCTCATTTTTTAATTCGCTATGTAAACACAATTTTATATGTCTTTACACGTGTATCAGCTTTCTCTTACAGGAAAATTTGTCTGTGTATAATTTGTTAGGTTAATTTTATGCATTCTGACCACTTTATCTCCAAAATGTTAGTGCATGTAATACGTATAATGGAGGGTAATGGAAGTCGTGTGGTTGTTTAACACCAGATTTTTTTTTTTTTTAATATAATATGTTTAATTTTTTCTAATGTACTATTGACATTTGATTTCAGTAAATGTGATATGTTAAAAAAATATTTTGCCTTCAAATGAATGAATTAAATAAATGAACAATAAATAGTGTAATAGCCGTTGCTAAGATTCGCAAACGATTACAATAAAAGAGTAAATTTAAAAAAAATTGAAACAGTGAATGAAATCGAAAAAAAAATTAATCAAAAAGTTCAAATTCGAAATTTCAAAAAAATGTCGATAAGCTGCACACTTGTAGTGTCCTAGGAACTTGTCTGCCAAAATTTGTAGCTCTTCGATCAGTTGTGTGAGCACTAGAGCGCAGACAGGCACACATACACAAATAAACACACAGATACTTAACTGTTTATTTATATAGATTACAATCTATAATTTCAGTTAGTTTAGATTAATTAAGTTAGTTCAATTAGTTCAATTAAGTTTAGATTACATTGACGTTTTATTTAACCGTACACAAAACAGCTAAAAAATGCACGGGAAGACTGGTATTGGAAGGTAATAAAATCATTTCCATAAAAACAGCATAAATTATTGTATATATATATAAACCTTACCAGAATGGTTTCATCAGTAGCATGACCTTTTGTTCTCAAAACCAATTTTAGAGCGTTTCCGCCGTCTTTGCTGCACTGGTATTTATTTTGCTTGCCTGACGAAAATTTTTGTTGTTATTTTGATCCTAAACAATTGTTGCGAGTTGTTTGCGATACATGGTGTTTTGTAATAAATTTTCAATTTATTACATATTCAGTGGGTTCAAAAAATCTTAGTCTTTATTCCAGTTATTTCTTAAAAATTCTTTTGAACATGTACTGTAAATAATTTTACAAAATCAATTACGGATTTTAATATGATTCAATTTCAAAAATTAGAAAATTTAAATTTTCATATGACCTCCATATAAAACTACTGAATAAATATACTGAATAATATGTCTACTGAATAAAATGCGCCCTATACTCTAATTTGGGTGCGTTTAAAACTTTCAGAACAGATTATAAAATGCCTTAGAAAAATATTTATACACGTTTTTTAATAAATTAAACAGAAATAATAGTTTAAATGAATTTAATAATATATGTTATCATTGATTTTCTACAGAATTTCCATAAAAAAATATATCCTGTTATGGTTCTTTTTTATTCGGAGAACTCATATAGTGGCATTGGAAAGTGGTTTAAGCTACATTTTTTTCCGACTTCGGAGAATTTCCGCAATGCTTAAATATTTACATCAATTTTTTTTTTTTAGTATCTGGAGTACGTATAACTTCTTGGATTATTTGCATTTTTTTTAACTGAACTCCGCAGAAATATTCAGTTGTAATTTGTAAAATTACTAGACTTATTTTTCCTGTCCAGCTGGTCAGTCCCTTTAAAATACCAAATAGAGGCGTAGACTCGTTTGATTCAATAGCATTTTTAAAAGCGATTACAGTGAGAATAGGAAGAAATGAAAACTTCTTCACACACCATAAATTTGAAGTCAGCACAACCGGTTTCGAAAGGACGTAGCCTTTCTTCATCAGATGCAAACACGTGCTACTGTTTTGGAGCAAGTCTTGCTTTTGCCTCCAAAGCAGTAGCACGTGTTTGCACCTGATGAAGAAAGGCTACGTCCTTTCGAAACCGGTTGTGCTGACTTAAAATTTATGGTGTGTGAAGAAGTTTTAATTTCTTTCTATTGACTGTACGCCAGTTTTCGTATTTAGTTTTTGGTGATTACAGTGAGACTTCGTAAAACACATAAAAAATTTTGTAAGGCTTCGACAAGCTTTTAGATAAGTCTGTAATTCTCTTCTTAAGAAACAAAACGGAAAATATCTGTAATATTTAATGGAAAAAATCATTTTCTTTAACTGCTTTTATCAAAAGTTTTAATCACGGTTGCTTGGTATAAATCATTACTTTCCTGATTGTATCTTTCCTGAATGCTCTACGGTCGGTAATCCAGTTGACTGAGCGTAGAGCTCGTAATCATTATATTGTGGATTCGATTCTCAACCCTGCAAAAGATTATTGTGTACTGCGTAGCTGCAATGTTAAACCATCTCAACCTCAACCACAAAATTTCTAGGTTTCAAAGACATTTAAGGTTCAAACTTTTATTTGGCTTTTTACTAAATATTTGCAGTCTTAGAAATTTAGAAAATCGCTTTGCACTTTGCACTACTTTCTGAGGGAATTTGTGGCCTATGAGAAAATCGAAAAAGGGTATATATTTGTTTTAATTTCGTAAAAATAATGGGGTAATGAAATATTCAATTTTTATATTTTTTGATAGCTTAAAAATAATTTTCAAAGAAGATACCCAGATAACAAGCACATTTGTAGCAAGTTTGATTTTTCTTGATATTTCTTTCTATGACAAATTTGATGCGATAAATTTGCCGTGAAATTGCCGCAAAGTAGACACAACATAAAAATATCTTTCGTTTTAATATTTTTTTTCCCTTTCACAGCATTTCTGTTGCAAACTAAAATTGCTATGTAAGTATTTGAAACTGAACCAAAGACTGATATTGAAGCGGTTTCGCAACGTTTTCTTGCTCATGTTGTCTACTGGTGGAAGAAGCGTGACGTTATCCTCGGGGCTCGAAGTCTCGTGTCGACAAGTTTTACGCGAAATACAAGCTATATTTACATGTTTCTATGTGTATTTGCAGATAATCTGACTTGATAAAAATCTGAGTTTGCAATGCATTAACAGTTGGTGTGACATGGCAAGCTTGCTTATTGCAATGAGTTTGCAGTACTATTAATACGACAAACCTAACTTTTCTACTAGTTTGCAACGAATATGCAGCAAATTTGATATAGTAAGAGTGCAACTTGCTCGACAAGTTTGCTGCAAATTTGGCGTATGGTGACTTCGGAGTTTGCGTTAACTTGCTTCAATCTTGTTATGTACAGCTTGTCACACTGAACTTGCTGCAAGTTTGTTGGCTTACAAAGCAAGATTGCAGCAATTTCGCTGCAAATTGAAATTGCTATGTGGGTAACGGTCTCTTTAGAATGTACGAAAGACAAATTATTTAAATTATGACTTAGTTATCAAAAATACCTTAGAGAAAATAATTAACAAAACATGAAAAAACCTCATTCACTTCGTCTTTTCCCCTATATCTCCCGTGTAAGAGCAAGATTATAATGGCTTGTATCCAGAGTATCTATTCTCCAATCCGACTGCCATACCGACCGTCCTTAAACAACGATCGCAAATCAAAAGTCGAAATGTGACATCACGTGATCAAAATAACCTCCTATAACAGGAGGTTTTGAGCTCCAGAGTCCAGTGAGGTGTTAAACCCACTCAACATCAACCTCCATCTTTCTTCTTCTTCTTGATCCCGTCTTCATAAGATCAAAATTATGAGATCAGGTCTCTGATCACACCTAGAGGGGGAATCCCAGAAAAATATCAATTGTCTACTGCTTTAGCATCTTTCCTCGTTTAGTTTCTGCAGAGAAAATTTATTAATGTGTCAAACGCTGGGTTTTGCTAGAGCGCCTAAAATATACGCTATGGCAACCATTTATAATATTAATTCTAATAGTACTGCTCGGAAAATTAAGCCTCTCTAATAACCCTGCGATAGAAATTGCAAAATCGTTGATTAACTCTTCCCAATTTCATCTGCTCAATCACTTAATCTACGCGCATAAATAACCAATAAGAGCATCAGTTTTTGCTTTTCATGTAAGAATTCCTGACTTCTAGTGAGAGACTTAATTGTTAAATCGCGGATTTGCTGGACGGTTCCCGCACTGTGTATTCTAGTCACTATAGTATAGATGCAATCTCTAAAATTTAGAGTAGTACACAAAACTAGCCGTAAAATAGCCTAAATTGTCGACTGTTGATATACTTACCTGTAAATAAACTTTTAAGCCACAATAAGATCGTCATACTTACATGTAAATAAATTTACTTGTAAATAAGCATTTAAGCCTCAATAAGATCTGTCTAACATTCAAAAGAGCAAACAGATGTCGAAGTTGTAGTTCTGTTGGTAAAGTGTTTTCACGTTATTACAAGAAACCATGTTCGATATAGGGCTTAATCACGTTTTCTTCTTGTGAAATTTAGTTCGGTTTAAATCTGAAATAAATCATTTATATTTGGTCGAAATTTAAAATTTCAGTTACTATATGAAACTCGCTTTACCAAATACTGGAATATGATTAATCCAAATTATATTACACAATCTGGCTTCTACTTTCATTGTGCAAGCGCGTCATTTTGAATAAAAACCTCCCTTTAAATATTTTTTTAATTGCACCAGATTTATAGTTTTCAATATACTTATTAAAGTATTTCTTTCCTTTTAATATTTAATGAAAGGACTTTAGAGCTGGATAATGGGATATTAATTGAATTATACTATTCATTTATGTAACATGATTAAATGAATTTCATTGCCTGTTTAAATTTTATATGTCTGTGTCGAAGAAAAGAAAACTCATTTAAATATATTTTATTTATTTATTTATTTATTTATTTATTTTATTTTATTTTTTGTTTTTTTTGTTAAAAAAAAAAAATAAATAAATAAATAAAGAGAGTTCGTTTGTGGGTTTGTTCGACCAAGACTTTATGTTTGCGTAATTAAAAAATATACCAAGCAGTTTCGCAATTTTTTTAAATCGAAAATTTAGTGAAAAATGTATTAGCAAGAATAGCAATACCTCATAATTGGATTAAAAAAAAAAAATCTAGAATTTAATTTTCGAAAGCTTTTATAACTTTTGCCTTAAAAATTATAAAAAAAAAAAAAAAAAAAAAAAAAAAAAAAAAAAACGTGTGTTAAAAAAGAGTTTTTAAAGAAAAAAGGCACAAACGCTTTAAAAATAACAATCCATAATTGTTTTATATTGATTTTTTAAAGGTTTTATTTGATACACGAAAATAAATATTAAAGTCGATAAATTATCAATATCAATATCGAAGTACGTTAATGTATATATCCTTTTTAATAAATCACTAAACGTTTATATAGTAGTCATGCAACATTATGTATTCTCTGATTAGATGTGAAAGATATGTTTTAGTGTAATGAATTTAAGATACGTGGACAACTGAGACGAGTGAAGTTCATATATTTATATTGGAAAATCATTTTCAAAATACTTTACTTTTTGTAAATTTTTCGTAAAGATGTGAAATTCAGTTTTTTTGTGATAATACTACGAATTGAAATTGCTTGGATATTTTTCTTCATATTGTATACCTATATATTTTTATTTAAGTGATGAATCTTTCGATTTTTTATCCATGTTAAACTTGTAAGCACTATTCTATTGGAAATAAATTTATTTGACTAAAGAATGTCAAATAAGATTTATTTTTTTCTTGTCGAATTTTGCATATTAAAACAATAATGAAACCTTCTTCTTAAAAGAGTGTGTTATAATGTGCCCTGTTCCCCCCAGAGTTATAATACAAAAATAGTTGTCAGTAAATTGTGTCTACTTTTCTAACACTAACACGCATTAATATAATTGCAATTTGTTTGATATTTTTTAATCTAAATTAAATAAGCGCAAATATGAATAGCACGATATACGAATAAACGCTATATGATATTATAAAATTGAATTCAAAAGGCCCAAAAACTTTTACCTTGTAGCTATCGTACGTATTTTCGTCATGATACTGCAATAAGTAATAAATTAAACGCATTAATGTGTGATTTCTTGTGACTTTCAAAGTGCGAAATTCGTGATTAAATTTCAAATGTATGGATAATTTTACCTTTTGTTTTAATGCATAGCAACATCTAAAGTATACATGAACTGTAAATGATTATGCAAACGTAACAAAAGAATTTAATTACATTACTTCAAATGAGACTGAATTACAGAATTTAAATTTATTTTCAAAATCTAAATTTTAAAATATTGGATTTTTATTTCGTTTACAATGAAATCTCTCAGAAATTTGGAACAAAACCTGTGCTCATTGATTTAATCAGATATTTTATTTTTTCACATTTTATTTTATTTTTCTCGATAAAATAATAATAATCAGGATACCGTATTGGACTGTTTGAAAACGGTATAAAAAACTCCAAAATCTTACTTTATACGTCAAACATACAAAGGAGCAGAAACGAAGCTGCAAAATGAAAAATGTACATTGTGCATATTTTTCTAAATATTTTCAATATTTATTCATACATGGTTCATTTTCTGATGCACTTTTCCTCTAGCGTCGAAGATATTTCTTAAAAATTAAGGATCGGTATTTTTAAAATCCTCATACAAAATATATATCAGGATATAAAAATACATTTACTAACTATAGGAAACGAACATACAATTTTTTTTCTATTTTTTATAGCTACAAGAAAATTAAGTACATTAAATTTAAAATACTAATCTACCCCTAAAGGCGTTTTCTAATGTCCTACTGCTGTCTATTTCTTATATTGCTAATTATTATGGCATTCTATATTTCTTAATAACGCATTGGTCAATTACCGATAATCTCCTTACAGACATTGACTGCATATAGTTGCAGGACCACTTACCATATAAAAATTTTGATTCTCATGGAAAAAATATCATTCTAATATCAGCATTTGAGTATAAATAAAAAAATCGCTGTCATTCCTAGACAATAATAATAATAATAATAATCCCATCATACATCTACATGTTATCATCATTTTGAGTACTTATAAATATGCTGTGACTGGAATGAGAAATATATATATATTACAGTGTATTTAGTGTTAATATATGATTAAAATTATGTAATCTTCAACTCATTTATTAAAATTTAGAGAACTGTTTACCGATTAAATATATATGTATAAGAAAAGTTTATATAGATACATATATAAACTTCCAGATAATATTAGTTCTGCACAATTCTTGCGCATGTTATAAATATGTTAAATTATATGAACATAGTATTATAAATATCTAAAATATTTTTTTTTTAATTTCAGATAATTAACAAGTTGAAAGAGAATGAAAATATTGTCATTTAAATGTTTAAAAGTACTTTTGAAAATAAATTTTCAGTACAATTTACAATAAAAAGCTATTTAGTTCTGTAAACATATTACTTTAAAATATATGCATATCTTTGCGGGATATTGTGATTTTGAAAATGATAGCAGATGTAATATTTTTTATTAATAATATTTAATTTACTTTAATATAACTCATGTTAATTGCTCACACACTGAATTTGATTATCGTTACACGAATATATATAAAGGACAAATGATATACAGATCCTTTGTTATAAAAAGTATAAGCCATGGCAAATATCATATTCTATATAAAGTACTACAATCTCATAAAAGTATATTTAATTATATATTATACAATTATCGATATATCATACATATATTGAATTTCTGCAATTAATTTAAAAAGTATACTGATTTATAATGATTTCACGGAATATAGTTTCCTTATCAAAACAGATAAAACGAATAAAAGTATTAAAAAGAATTTATATGATTTAAATAAGGAAGTTATAAATTTTATTAATAAAACGATAGGTAGAAAGTTTTATATCAGAAAATAAAGATGAAAATGTACGAAGATGAGAAATGTGAACGCCGTTCAGGTAATGATCGAAAGTTAATTTGAATTATATCACTTTCATTGAAAACAGTTTGTTTATCAAGGGACTGTATATTACATCGATTGTTTATCAAAATAAATAAAACTCATTAATATAAAAAAAATTAAGTTATAAAATCAAAAAATTTAAATTTTATTGAAAGTACTATACGGAGAAAACTTTATTTAAGAGAACAAAGATGTTTCAAAAAATAACAATTTTACAATTAGCGGGTTTTTCACTTGTCAATTACAATAGATGCAAAATTAAAAAATTATTATTTATATTTTCAAGCTTCTTTCATATTTGGGTAATTTTTGCTTTCATTTTAAATATGTCTAATATTATGATACAGTTCAAGGCTTCAGATTTCACCAGTGCACTGAGTTTTGCTTTCGCAAATACAGCATGTTTGGCTGTGTTCATAATAATATGGTTGAAAAGGCGCTTAGTAATGAAACTTGGAAAAACGATTGAAAAATTATCGAATGCTAATACATCAAAACATCTTACTTTTTTAAAGATTCTTCAGATGTTTAATTTATTTCTATTCATTTCATATCTGATTGTTCTTTTATACTTGTTCTTTCATTATAATATTGGTGACTGGCAAATACTAATTTATATGTATGCATTCATTTTCGTACATATATCTATACCTCTAACAATAACAATAATATATGCAAGTTTTTGCTGTTGGTGTTCAATTCAACTAAAATTTATTGAAAATGAAATTAAAAACATCAATAAGGTTTCGAACGAAAGGTATATAGTTGGTATTTTACAATATTATCAGTTTATTCTTGATTTCGCCATGACTGTAGAAGACGCTTTTTCTACGGTTGTATTTTTTTCTATGACGTCATACTTATTCATAATTTTTACGTATATAGCGTCTATAATCAGAGAACATTTTTCAGAAAACTACATAATACGATGTCAGATGAAATTTAATTTAACGCTTGAAATTTTTGGAATGACCACTCTCATGTTTTATGCCTCTGGAATACCAGTAGTTATGCAAAGAATTAGACTTAGCTTGCGCATAATAGAAGAGAAACTCGCCTTGTCAGACTTCAAAAGTGTTTCACCTAAAACAAAATCATTAATCGAAATATTTTCAAAAAGAAGTTTTTTTTACTTTTTCTGCTTGTAATATGGTCCATTTCAATCCATCAGTGATTATTGCAACTTACGGCACACTGTTCTCATATGGATTGCTGATAACTCAGTTAGAAAAGCCTAAAAACTGAAAAGGAAAATAAATACACCGGCCGATTTATATCATGAGTATTGCGTGTCGCCTTATCAGAACAAAATTAGTTTTAAAAAATTGTTTAAATGTCCTTAAAACATTAAATGGATGAGTGAATAATGAAATATGAGCATGTTTACCCTTTTTTGAACGTTTTATTTCTAATGAACGATTTATTGTATAAGATTATGCATTCCTACACGGCATTAATTTGGTCTCGAATTGACATTAAGATAGTCATAGTGTTTCCAGCATTTGTATTTAATAAGCTTATACACACACACATATATATACATACGTATATTCAATAAATTCTCCACGTTTTTAAATGTTCATAATTATAGGGACAATCAAGATGTTTTTGTTTTATTTTACTTACTAGCGGATAAATTAAAGTTGACATGCGAATTTGTTAACTACTGTGCTAGATTAATTCATATATAAGCCTTCAATTTTTCTTGGACGGACATTACTGATAATTCCTCGAAAAAAAGAACGTTCATGTAGTGAAGTATGATAAATGTGCTTTTTAAGTGGAAGGATAATTTCAATCCGTCGTATTTCTAATGAAATTCGAAGATCTAAAATTACTGAAGAAAATGTGATCAAACGTTGAACTGCTGGTTCGATAGGAGAGAGATCTGTTGGTCTATTCTGGCCTGTTCGCTTCGTTATATTCCTTCGGAATTCAACGATCTTCGGAATATAACGATAATTTGGTATTCTGGGCTGTTGCGATCGAAATTTTAGCGATATTTATTTTCGTTATTTTTCGAGAGCTCTAAGGCTGTCGTTGAGTGGCTCTTGTATTCGTTGCAATATGGCGCGCCCTTTTGGTATTATAAAGGTGTTTAATCATTTTTTTTTTTTTTTTTTAAGAAATAGTTATGATTTATGAAATAAGGAAATTTGGTTAAAGAAATGTTGGCAAAGCTTAAAATACATAGAATGTAAACAAAAATTAATTAGTTTTTCCCACACATATCCAAATTTAAATAAAGTGAAAACGGAATAAAATACAAACTTTATTATTTTAAAATTATGAAAATTTCAACTGTATTTGAGAACCTAGTTATTTATTTATTATTATTATTATTATTATATATTTAAGTAATTGTTTTGAATGACTCTAAACGATTGCATACATAATTTAATTTTTTGATTTAATGTTTATTATTTAAATTTATGATTTAATTTAATATTTTGGGTATAGTAAATCTTCTAAACAATTTTAAAGCTTAATATTTTTTAAAAAGCAATGCATTATTCATCATACACATTTATGTAAAAAATTGAGTAATGTACTTTTCATATAAATTTACAAATAATTTTCTAGAAATTAATATACAGATTAAATCAAACTTATATATATATATATATATATATATATATATATTTGGGGGGGGGGTTAAAAATTAAAACATTATTTAAAAACAATTCACATTTAATTTAATAAAATCAAACAAATTTTATGATATTAATATAAAACACTCATTAAATATTTTTTATCACCTCAATAGACAATGACTTTATAAGTTTTAACTTCAAATATTTAAATAAAGATGTCTTTATAAATAGAGAAAAATATTTTTATGTTTTATTTACTAAATTAGAAAAAATGAATAATATAAAAACTTTCTTCTTTTAAAATTATAAAAATTTCAGCTGTAGTTGTAATTTTTTTTTTTTTCTTTTTCTTTCTTTTTTTAATAATTATTTTGAATAATTCTAAACAATTGCATACTTCTATTTAATATTTTGGGCTTAGTAAATCTAAACAACTTTAAAGCTTAATATATTTTAGAAATCAATATATTATTCATACATTTATGTAAAAAATTAAGAAACGTACTTTTCATATAAATATACAAATAATTTTCTAGAAATTGGTATATATAGTGTAAATCAAACATTTATATACTTTATAATAATATACTTTCTTTTCTTTTTTTAAGAAGAAAAGATCTAATATCATTAAAATAAATTCCCGTTTAATTTAATAAAATCGAACAAATTTTATCACATTAGTTCAAATCAATATTTAAATATTTATATCATTTCAATAGGCAATGGCTATATAAATTTTAACTTCAATTATTTAAGTAAAAATAAATTTATAAATAAAGAAAAATATTTTTATGTTTTACTCACTGAATTAGCGTTACAGTTTAATTAATTTTACTCAAATATATCAAAATATCAAATATTTCAATTGCACTTAAACAAAAAATGTAGTTCAAACAAGGTGCATTGTACGTAATATATTTAAAAATTAATTTTTAGAAAAAATAATTAAAACATGAGTACATACCATGTAAATAATATAAATCTATTAACTTGAATCTTTAGAAAGTGATACTTCCTCTTTATTTTGCCGAGTAAATAATTATATCATGTGGCCGATTTCATTTTAACAGCCAGTCTAATATAAAAATTTACTTAGCTATTTTAAATTTCCTTCTCATCGAGACGATACAATTAAATTGAACTGGAAAACTGCTCTGCTACAACACATAAAAGAACCCACACTGTGTCTTTGCTTTTTATTTTTTTCATTTTCACAACAAACAAACAACCTATATTTAACAAAACATGGCGATCATCGTCTGCTCTCTCTTACTCACTTGTAATCACAATAAAACAAACCACGTGCTTCGTCCTGATTGGATGAAAGAGTTAACCTCGAACGCAGTTTTCCCCCACCTCGTTTGATTATAACGTTCGTAGGGCAGAATTGCTCTACCACGGAATATCGTTATGAAAGAGATTTCGATCGAAAAAATAACGATCGCTTTGTCTTTTTAACGTACAGGCCAGAATAGACCCACTGATGCAAAACCAGTTGTTTTACAGAGATCGAAGACTCGTAATTCCTCTTACTGTTCTACTCGTAATGACTGCTGCTGAATTTGCTCGTAACTTTTAACGGAAGTTTGGGGTCCACATTTATGCATGTTTAAAATAATTAATAATATGTTAAAATGAATAAAAAACCTGTAATAATCAATAAGCATTTCATGGGGGAAAGAACGCCTATGTTAAAGTTGAATAAGTACAATATGAAATGATAAAATGTGGTATTTTCGGATGAAAAAAAAATTTATTCTTGATTAACCAAATGGTTTTAACAGTTACTGGAACGATCTGAAGATAGCGAAAGACAGAGAAGAATTTTTAAAGGCAGATATGAGTCGGGCATTTTAAAGGTGGATCTATGGTGCTCTGGGGAGCTCTTTCTACTGAAGGTAGAATGAATTTAGTAATCTTTTTTTTTTTTTTTATTATGAACATTAAGAGAATATCCCCAAATTTTAAAAGTGGAATTCTCAGATTTTTGTTAGATTTTGGGGGTAATAATATTTTTTTCAACAAGACTTACATTTTTGCTCTACTTCTAGAGCAATAGGAAATAGTTTGAAGAAAGAAACTTCTGTATTATTGCCTTTCCCGTGGCCTAACAGTTGAAAAACTTATCATATTAGAAAAGTGCATGCAAGTGGAAAGCAATTTTAAATAGTTTAAATGTGTTCAGAATATCATCTATGTTACATGAAATGGTATTGAAACTGAATATTAAAAAATAAAAAATGTGTATATATGTATTTATATACCAGAGAGAAAGTCTGACTGTTTCATCCTAAAAAGAGACCCCATAAAATATTAATTTAAAGGATAACTGAAAAGAATTACTAAAATTCGAGCTGTCCTTATAATTGTAAACACATGAAAAATCATCTTTTTGACCGTATTTAAGGTTTTCTAAGATAGAAAAACGATAAAACTTTTTAAATATAGTCTATTAATAAAATTCAAATTAATAAAAAATATATTTGTTTAAATATTAGTGTTCAGTGTTTAGTTAATATAGAAAAACGGGTGTCCTTATAATTATGAGAACCAGTGTATATAAATAAATAAATAATGTATTATTTTAATGACTGTAACAGAGAATTAAAACCATTCTTAAATTTACAAGTATTAATTATTTTTTTAATTATTTTATATAAAGTTATGGGGTCATTTTTTACTGATATTATTTCCATTCAAAGGTATTTGGTGCCTTAAACAAACAACAAACATTGTATACAATAATTTTTGGTGATGAAAACAATTTTAATCTAGCTGGTCCAAACGACATACATACGTATTAGTATCACATTCGAAAGAAAAAGCACATATTTTAGAAGCGTCAACAAATATTCAACTCTTGGCGTCTCTTCGAACAGGGTCGCTTCAGAGATGTTTTTCATAGGGTCGCTTCAAACACGCCCCTTACGAACACGGCGCTTTCTTTAAGCTATGCTTTCGCAAATATAGCCTGTTTGTTTACGTTTATTAATTTTTTGGTTACAAAAAGAGCCAAATATAATAAACTAAAGAAAACGACTGAACAAATCTTCAGCAACAGTACATCTAAACCCTTTGCTTTTTTTAATTTTTTTCTGTTTTTTTAACTTATA